>BLSH010286103.1:12596-29150 GCA_018402905.1 Glandirana rugosa | reverse complement strand
GATCCTTCTCTGTCCATCTCCGTCCAAGTGATCCCTCTCTGGCCAACTGCGTCCAAATGATCCCTCTCTGTCCAAGTGATCCCTCTCTGTCCTTCTCTGTCCAAGTGATCCCTCTCTGGCCAACCGTGTGCCAAGTGATCCCTCTCTGTCCATCTCTGTCCAAGTGATCCCTCTATGTCCTTCTCTGTCCAAGTGATCCCTCTCTGGCCAACCGTGTGCCAAGTGATCCCTCTCTGTCCATCTCTGTCCAAGTGATCCCTCTATGTCCTTCTCTGTCCAAGTGATCCCTCTCTGGCCAACCGTGTGCCAAGTGATCCCTCTCTGTTCATCTCTGTCCAAGTGATCCCTCTCTGTCCATCTCTGTCCAAGTGATCCCTCTCTGTCCAAGTGATCCCTCTGTGTCCATCTCTGTCCAAGTGATCCCTCTGTGTCCATCTCTGTCCAAGTGATCTCTCTCTGTCCTTCTCTGTCCAAGTGACCCCTCTCTGTCAATCTCTGTCCAAGTGATCCCTCTCTGTCCATCTCTGTCCAAGTGATCCCTCTCTGTCCATCTCTGTCCAAGTGATCCCTCTCTGTCCATCTCTGTCCAAGTGATCCCTCTCTGTCCTTCTCTGTCCAAGTGATCCCTCTCTGGCCAACCGTGTGCCAAGTGATCCCTCTCTGACCATCTCTGTCCAAGTGATCCCTCTCTGCCTAACTGCATCAAAGTGATCCCTCTCACCAGTCGCCTTGCAGATTGACAAACCCTTGCATGCTAAATAGCATATTCTTAAGAACATGGATATATGATGCTACTATGGGGCAAACAGACACAGCAGGGGGTGAGCTACAGACCAAGATCCAGCAAGGTGCCTCCACAATAGGAAAATACAGAACGTTTCAGGCTGGGTTCACACCTAATACCGACGCGGCTCCCAGCAGGGGTCCTGCACATCTCCGTTCACCGTTTCAGGTCCGATTTCAGCCCAAATTTTGAACTTAATTCGGACCTGAAACTAGGGTTGCCACCTCATTCCTTTAAACCTGAACACATATGAATTACACAAGTTCTGAGGCTAATTTAATGCAGATAAGGCACCAAGTGAGTTTAATTACCACCTTAATCAGCCTCAGAACAACCTGTGTAATTCATATGTGTTCGGGTTTAAAGGGATGAGGTGGCAACTCTACCTGAAACTAACCAAAAAACACACAGGACTCCTATGCAAATTCCCACCGGAGCAGCATCGGAGTGATGTGAACCGGCTCCATAGAGAGCTCCATAGAGCCGGTCAAAATCTCCTGCTATTGCGAATTGGATGCGGGGAACCCTCCACCAATCTGCAATAGTGTCAACCCAGCCTCAGAAGGTGGACAGCAGCAACAGGTAAAGACATTTATCTATGCATGTAACCAGGTGTGTCCCAAAAAACAAACAGCACAGAGAGCATCATTTATGGCACCATTAAACAATAACCCAGCAACTTCAAGTGATTTCTAAAGTCTCGTTTTATTTAATTTTTTTTATAAATAACAAACCTGTTATACTTACCTCCTCTGTTGCAGTGGATTTGCACAGAGCAGCCCAGATTCTCCTCTTCTCGGGTCCCTCTTTGCTGCTCCTGACCCCTCCCTCCTTTCAAGTCCCCCCACAGCAAGCTGCTTTCTATGGGGGCACCCGTGCGGAGTCACAGCTCCCTGTGTCCATTCTCAGACACTCAGCCCCGACCAAGCCCTGCCCACTCCCTCCCCTGATTGGCTAACTGACATTGATTGACAGCCACAGGAGCCAATGGTGCCACTACTGTGCCAATCAGGAGGGAGAATCACAGATGGCTTAGACACTGGTGGCCCTACCATGGGTCCCATTGGGTCCATTGGACCCAGGCAGCACTTTGAGAGGGGCAGCAAACTGAACCACGGCTGCCTCTCCTTCTTCTCCTTCTCTTCTATTTACCCAGCAAATTGACAACCAATATTTTTTTTTCAAAAAAAAGAAGGGGGAGGGGTGGGTTTTGGATGAAGCATGCACTACCCAACATAGACCACTAGGTGTAATAAAAATGTTAAAATTGCACTCAACGTGAAGCATAGATGGATCATACATACATGATATGGTTAAAACATATATAGTTCATCTATATACATACAGCAGAGTACACATGACAGGGTATGGCGGGTACATGATAAATCCATAAGGTCAATGATTATAAAAATATATTGTATAGTTCCTACTGTATATAACAGTTCTGTGTAAACTGATAACTCCACCAGTCAAAATTTGTGTAAGTAAACGCATGGTAGATGATACATAGATCTACGCGTTTCGCGGTTTATACCACTCATCAGGAGCAAGGCATCAAATATCTAAATAGTAGAAAACAAAAATAAAATAATAAACAAGGGACTGATGGGAATCTTGAAGAGAAATCCCATATGCAAAGGGATGGAGGTACCCCTGCATGCATTCACATATATGCATTGCATATATATATTTCCTTTATAGAGTCCATCTTAGATCTATGATACATCCCTGGATGAGTCTGGTTTGGATGGGCCGCTCTCCTGCTTGCAGGCCTAACCGTGGGCGCTCCTTTGCCTTCCTCACCGCCTCAGCTCCCATGAGAGACGTTGCTACTGGCCTGCCTCTGCCACTCACCCTTACCCCAGAACAGCAACTCAGGTATTTTCAATTAAGGGCGAACACTCGCTGCTGTCTTTTTCTTCAAGATTCCCATCAGTCCTTTGTTTATTATTTTATTTTTGCTTTCTACATTTTAGATATTTGACGCCTTGCTCTCTTGATGAGTGGTATAAACCACGAAACGCGTAGATCTATGTACCATCTACCATGCATTTACTTACATAAATTTTGACTGGTGGAGTTATCAGTTTACACAGAACTGTTATATACAGTAGGAACTATACAATATATATTTATAATCATTGACCTTATGGATTTATCATGTACCCGCCATACCCTGTCATGTGTACTCTGCTATATGTATATAGATGTTACTATATATGTTTTAACCATATCATGTATGTATGATCCATCTATGCTTCACGTTGAGTGCAATTTTAACCAATAAAACATTTTTAATACACCTAGTGGTCTATGTTGGGTAGTGCATGCTTCATTTAAAGTCCCAAACCCACCCCTCCCCCTTCTTTTTTTGCATATGTATAGGGATGGAGGTACCCCTGCTTACACTGCCAGGGTCCTCATTTAAGGTCCCACCAGCCATGGGTTGGCTGTTTCCTTTTGAATCAATATTTTTCTTTCCAGCAGTTGTGTGTCATGACGACAACTGCCCCCCGGGACGCTCTGCTTGCCCCTATACTACCCCAACCCACCCTATACTACTCAACTAGGGTTGCCACATCATCACTTTAATCCAGCACACACATTAATTACACAGGCTGTTCTGTGGCTGATTAAGGTGGTAATTAAACTCACTTGGTGCCTCATCTACATTAAATTAGCTTTAGAACAACCAGTGTAATTGATATGTGTCCTGGATTAAAGGGATGATGTGGCAACCCTATACCCAACTTGTCTATATATTACCCCATCCTGCCCCTCTGCTGCCCTAGCCTGCCCCTATACTACCCTAGCCTGTCCACATACTACCCTAGCCTATCTATATATTACCCTAACCTGTCTATATACTACCCTAGCCTCTCTATATACTATCCTAGCCTGTCTATATATTATTCTAGCATCTCTATATACTACTCTAGCCTGTCCATATACTACCCTAGCCTGTCTTAATACTACCCTAGGCTGTCTATATACTACCCTAGGCTGTCTATATACTACCCTAGCCTGTCCTTATACTACCCTAGGCTGTCCTTATACTACTCTAGCCTGTCCATATACTACCCTAGCCTGTCCTTATACTACCCTAGGCTGTCTATTTACTACCCTAGGCTGTCTATATACTACGCTAGCCTGTCCATATACTACCCCAGTCTGTCTATATACTACCCTAGCCTGTCCATATACTACCCTAGCCTGTCCATATACTACCCTAGGCTGTCTATATACTACCCTAGGCTGTCTATATACTACGCTAGCCTGTCCATATACTACCCTAGCCTGTCCATATACTACCCTAGCCTGTCCATATACTACCCTAGCCTGTCCATATACTACCCTAGCCTGTCCATATACTACCCTAGCCTGTCCATATATTACCCTAGCCTGTCCATATACTACCCCAGCCTGTCCATATACTACCCTAGCCTGTCCATATATTACCCTAGCCTGTCTATATATTACCCTAGCCTCTCCATTTTTACTGCATAATGCAGATCAGTGATTAAATGGGCAGGGATGTCTGAAGTTACTGTATTATTGTTATTAGGCTACAGTCACACCGGCCACTAGGGGCCAAAGTTTATTTGCCTTTAGTAAATCCCCCCCAGAATGTGCAGGCAGTGATAGGAAAAAACGTCAATCTACAGCCCCATCTACAGCAGTCATCCCGTGTGGCCATCAGAATGCAGGCTAATGGAAAAAAAAATTACTTTCTTTGCTGTAACTTCTGTGTATTTTATTAAACCACTTCAATACCAGGCACTTTCCCCCCTTTCCGCCCAGACCAATTTTCAGCTTTCAGCGTTGTTGCATTTTGAATGACAATTGCACGGTCGTGCGACATTGTACCCAAATTAAATTTTTATCATTTTGTTCCCACACATAGAGCTTTCTTTTGGTGGTGTTTGATCACCTCTACATTTTTCATTTTTTGCGCTACAAATAAAAAAAGGCTGAAAATTAAAAAAAAAATAAAAGTTTTCTTTGTTTCTGTCACAAAACTTTGTAAATAAGTAAGTTTTCTCCTTCACTGACGGGCATGGATGAGGCTACACTGATTGGCACTGATGAGGCGACACTGATAAGGTTGCATTGATGGGCCCTGATGATGAGACTCTTATATGCAGCACTGATGGGTACTGATAGGCTGCACTGATAAGCAGCACTGACGGGCACTGATAGGTGGCACTGATATGCGACACTGATGGGCACTCATAGATGGCACTGATAGGTGGCACTGGGCACTGATAGGTGGCACTGATGGGCACTCATACATGGCACTGGGCACTGATAGGTGGCACTGATGGGCACTTATAGGCGGCACTGATAGGTGGCACTGGGCACTCATAAGTGGCACTGATGGACACTGATAAGTGGCACTGATGGGCACTGGTAGGTGGCACTGGGCACTGATAAGTGGCACTGATGGGCACTCATAGGTGGCACTGATATGCGGCACTGATGGGCACTTATAGGCGGCACTGATAGGTGGCACTGGGCAGTCATAAGTGGCACTGATGGGCACTGATAAGTGGCACTGATGGGCACTGGTAGGTGGCACTGGGCACTGATAAGTGGCACTGATGGGCACTCATAGGTGGCACTGATGGGCACTTATAGGTGGCACTGAGGGGCACTGATAGGTGGCACTGATAGGTGACACTGGGCACTGATAGGTGGCGCTGGTTGGCAATGATATGTGGCACTGATAGATAGCACTATTAGAGAGGCACTGGTTGGCATCACATATGGGCACAGTGCCATCCCTATAGTGCACTGTATGCTCCTTGCCTGGTGGTCTAGGGGGGCCTCCCTGGTGGTCCCTGGGTGGCCTCCTGATTGTCTCCCTGGTGGTCCCTGGGTGGCCCCCTGATTGTCTCCCTGGTGGTCTCTGGGTGGCCTGATAAACAATCAGTGCAGACCCCCCTCCCCCTGTCAATAGAGCCGCCGATCAGCTCTCCTCTACTCGCGTCTGTGGACGCGAGTAGAAGAGAGGCCGATAAACGGCTCTTCCTATTTACACTGTGACTAGCCGTGATTGGTCACGGCTGATCACGTGGTAAAGAGCTTCCTATGAAAGCTATATACTGAGATCAGTAATGCGGTGTGTCAGACTGAAGCACCGAACCACCGATCGCCGTGATGCGCACCCCCGCAGGCACGCAATCACGGATTATCCGATCGGACATCATATGACGTCCGGTCAGGATAACTGAACTATTGGCCAGCTGTTATTTGTCTATAGGCCGGGCGGGAAGTGGTTAACCGCTTTCAGAACACCCACCTGCCACACACTGCGGGCAGGGGGTCCATGCAGGCAGGGGCGTTGCTAGGTCTACAAAAGATCTGGGGCTAGAGCCCATAGCAGCAAAGTAGACTCATACGCTTTGAGCAGGCATACACATATATATATATATAAAAATAAACATTGTTACATTTCTGCGGATTCCTCTTACATCAGGGTCCCCACAGAGCACCCCCATTTACATCAGGGTCCCCAGAGAGCACCCCCATTTACATCTGGGTCCCCAGAGAGCCCTTCCTTACATCTGGGTCCCCAGAGAGTCCCTTCCTTACAACAGGGTCCCCAGAGAGTCCCTTCCTTACAACAGGGTCCCCAGAGAGCCTCTTCCTTACATCAGGGTCCACAGAGAGCCCCACCTTACATCAGGGTCCCCATAGAACACCCCTATACATCAGGGTCCCCAGAGAACCTCCCCATATATCAGGGTCCCTAGAGTTCCTCCCCATACATCAGGGTACCCAGAGAGCCTCCCCATACATCAGGTGGAGGCGAGGGCCGAGCCGGAGCCCGCGCTACCACGGCTCAGTCTGCCCCTGCCTCCTGCATTCCGGACCGA
Organism: Glandirana rugosa; assembly: GCA_018402905.1. Lineage (NCBI taxonomy): Eukaryota > Metazoa > Chordata > Amphibia > Anura > Ranidae > Glandirana > Glandirana rugosa. The sequence continues at coordinate 22,487 of BLSH010286103.1, read as the reverse complement.
GACATACCTGCCAATTGCAGAACTGCACCCACCCGGTAAGAGACTCGGGGCTATAGGCCCCAGACTCGGGGCTGTAGCCCCAATAGCCCCCCTAGCAACGCCCCTGCATGCAGGCAAAGCTACGTACTGGTACATCGCTGTCTGCTTGCTGGTTTGGGGCAGTGCGCCCCTCCCCCCGATGACACCCATTGTGATACACGATTCATGGCTGGAACTTGCTGATCGGCTGTGTCCAATCACAGGCCAGAGACTGTGTTGGCAATCAACAAAGAAAGGGCTTTATACAGAAGGAAAAATCTCTCTGTTTCTTATCCCTGCAAAGCATTTTTTTTTTCAAACTGCTTGGTGGTATTTGATCACCTCTGGGGGTTTTTTTTATATATAAATGAAAAAAGACCAAATGGTTGGCGCTATATATTCCTGTATAATAATACTAAAAAAAGAAAGCTCTATTTGTGTAAAAAAAAAAATATAAATTTCATTTGGGTACAGTGTAGCCATGGGCATCCGCAGGTAGGGGCAAGGGGGGGGGCAAGTGCCCCCTCCTGGAATCAGGGATTGGATCAGGGGTTCCCCACTAGGTCCTTATCCTCCTGTCCGCAGTCTCTGACCGTCTCCTGTACTATGTCCGCAGTCTCCGACTGTCTCCTGTACCATGCCCGCAGTCTCTGACCATCTCCTGTACGATGTCCTCAGTCTCTGATTGTCTCCTGTACCATGCCCGCAGTCTCTGACTGTCTTCTATACCATATCCACAGTCTCTGACTGTCTCCTGTACCATGTCCACAGTCTCTGACCGTCTCCTGTACTATGTCCTCAGTCTCTGACTGTCTCCTGTACCATGTCCACAGTCTCTGACCGTCTCCTGTACTATGTCCGCAGTCTCTGACTGTCTCCTGTATGACGTCCGCAGTCTTTGACTGTCTTCTGTACTATGCCCGCAATCTCTGACCGTCTCCTGTACGATTTCCTCAGTCTCTGACTGTCTCCTGTACCATGTCTGCAGTCTCTGACTGTCTCCCGTACTATGTCCGCAGTCTCTAACTGTCTCCTGTTCCATGTGCACAGTCTCTGACTGTCTCCTGTATGATGTCTTCAGTCTCTGACTGTCTCTTGTACCATGCCCGCAGTCTCTGACTGTCTTCTGTACCATGTCCGCAGTCTCTGACTGTCTTCTGTACTATGCCCGCAGTCGCTGGCCCTCTCCTGTACCATGTCTGCAGTCTCTGACTGTCTTCTGTACTATGCCCGCAGTCTCTGACTGTCTCCTGTACGATGTCCTCAGTCTCTGACTGTCTCATGTACCATGTCCGCAGTCTCTGACTATCTGCTGTACTATGTCCGCAGTCTCTGATTGCCTCCCCTCCTGTACCATGCCCGCAGTCTCTAACTATCTCCTGTACCATATCCACAATCTCTGACCAACTCTTGTATGATGTCCTCAGTCTCTGACCGTCTCCTGTACCATGCCGGCAGTCTCTGGCTGTCTTCTGTACCATGTCTGCAGTCTCTGACTGTCTTCTGTACTATGTCTGCAGCCTCTGACTGTCTCCTGTATGATGTCCTCAGTCTCTGACCATCTCCTGTACCATGTCCGCAGTCTCTGACTGCCTCTTGTACCATGCCCGCAGTCTCTGACTGTTTCCTGTATGATGTCCTCAGTCTCTGGCCATCTTCTGTACCATGTCTGCAGTCTCTGACCGTCTCCTGTGCTATGTCCGCAGTCTCTGACTGCCTCCTGTACCATGCCTGCAGTCTCTGACTGTCTCCTTGAGCATGTCCGCAGTCTCTGACCGTCTCCTGTACTATGTCCGCAGTCTCTGACTGTCTCCTGTACCATGTCCGCAGTCTCTGACTGTCTCCTGTACCATGTCTGCAGTTTCTGACTGTCTCCTGTACCAAGCCCGCAGTCTCTGACTGTCTCCTGTACCATGTCCGCAGTCTCTGACCGTCTCCTGTACTATGTCCGCAGACTCTGACTGTCTCCTGTACCATGTCCGCAGTCTCTGACTGTCTCCTGTACCATGTCTGCAGTCTCTGACTGTCTCCTGTACCAAGCCCGCAGTCTCTGACTGTCTCCTGTACCATGTCCGCAGTCTCTGACTGTCTTCTGTACTATGCACGCAGCCTCTGACTGTCTCTTGTACGATGTCCTCAGTCTCTGACTGTCTCCTGTACCATGTCCACAGTCTCTGACCGTTTCCTGTACTATGTCCACAGTCTCTGACCATCTCCTGTACCATGCCTGCAGTCTCTGACCGTCTCCTGTACTATGTCCGCAGTCTCTGACTGCCTCTTGTACCATGCCCGCAGTCTCTGACTGTCTCCTGTACCATGTCTGCAGTCTCTGACTGTCTCCTGTACCAAGCCCGCAGTCTCTGACTGTCTCCTGTACCATGTCCGCAGTCGCTGACCGTCTCCTGTACTATGTCCGCAGTCTCTGACTGTCTCCTGTACCATGTCCGCAGTCTCTGACTGTCTCCTGTACCATGTCTGCAGTCTCTGACTGTCTCCTGTACCAAGCCCGCAGTCTCTGACTGTCTCCTGTACCATGTCCGCAGTCTCTGACTGTCTTCTGTACTATGCACACAGCCTCTGACTGTCTCTTGTACGATGTCCTCAGTCTCTGACTGTCTCCTGTACCATGTCCACAGTTTCTGACCGTCTCCTGTACCATGTCCGCAGTCTCTGACTGTCTTCTGTACTATGCACGCAGCCTCTGACTGTCTCTTGTATGATGTCCTCAGTCTCTGACCGTTCCCTGTACCATGTCCGTAATCTCTGACTGTCTCCTGTAGTATGTCTGCAGTCTTTGACCGTCTCCTGTACTATGTCTGCAGTCTCTGACTGTCTCCTGTACCATGTCCGCAGTCTCTGACCATCTCCTGTACTATGTCTGCAGTCTTTGACCATCTCCTGTACTATGTCCGCAGTCTCTGACTGTCTCCTGTACCATGTCCTCAATCTTTGACCGTCTCCTGTACCATGTCTGCAATCTCTGACCATCTCCTGTACTATGTCTGCAGTCTCTGACCGCCTCTTGTACTATGTCCGCAGTCTCTGACCGTCTCCTGTACTATGTCTGCAGTCTCTGACCATCTCTTGTACTATGTCTGCAGTCTCTGACTGTGATAATGACATTGTTGTAAAGGGGCAGAGCATGGGGGACCTTAAACAGATGCCCCCCCCCTTGAAAAAAGTTCTGCTGACGCCCATGAGTGTAACATGACCGCGCAATTGTCAGTTAAAGTAATGCAGTGCCACAAAAAATAATCTGGTCATGAAGGGGGGTAAAACTTCCCGGAGCTGAAATGGTTATATTAGGACACTCCTGGTTACGTTCAAAGATTGCTATCTTTACCCGTTGGTTCTGCCCACGCCCTAAAATATACTATATATACAGACATGATATATTAGGGGCACTTCAGGCTTCCTGATGCTCTACATTGAGATTAATGAGACAAGCTGTGACGGCCGTGGCAGCCATGGAACGTCATCGCCTGTGTTCTGTGACACCTGCAGGCGTAAGAAGTGTGCGAGTGACACATGAGAATGCACTGCGAGCGGAATAATGACCCCCGGCGGGGTAATAGTTCGCCTGCTGAGTGAAACCTGAGCGATCGTTCCGAAGTAAAAAACAAATTACTCCTCCACTTCATTTAGAGGAATGTGTAAAAGACCGGCGACATTTATGTAACGCACGCAGGCGAGTACACCGACTTCCTATTTGGAAGTGTAAATAAAGAGTAAAAAAATGTGATGGCGTGTTATCGATGGTTCTGGCTTCAGAAGAAGACGCAATTCCGACGCTGTACAGGGTTCTAATTTTCAGCTGGTGTGATCCATACAGAGCTGTTGTTAGGAATCACGGGGGGCCCCATACAACCTACCTGACAGGGCCCCCTAGGGCTGAAAGTGACCGAGGACATAGATTTATCAGTCCCTTTCTCTGCAGCTGCACATATGAATGAATAGGAAGCGCTCCGAGGCTTCTCGCTCATTCACAAACTATGTTTCAGTGATGAATGGACACAGAGGTGATTGGTACCGATCACTCACTGTGTTCATTCTGGAAAGGACGGGGCCAATAAATGCCATATTTACCGGCCCCTTTCTCCGCACTCTATCCTAAGACCTCCCCTTGTGCAGTGGCGGCTGGTGCTCAAAATTTTGGGGGGGCTTCATAAAAACCTGCCCCCTCCCACTCGCACTGCCCCTCCCTCCCTACCTTATGCTGGGAGAAGGTTGTGGAGAAAAGAGCCAAGCCGCGGCCGTTGCTTCTCCTCCCGTCTAAACAGGAAATGGATCCTGAGACTCGATTGGCCGGGAGTCCTAAGACTCCCGACCAATCGGGTCTTAGGACCCACTTCCTGATTGGCCCGGGAGGGGAAGCAGGAAGACATTAGCGAATATTAATTCGTTAATGTCACACAAGTGGGTGGGCATCGAGCCCACCCTTTTTTAAGCCAATTAGAGCCCCATTGAAATCCATGTGTCCGGCGCCCTGCATGGGGATTAGGGGCGGCTACTGCCCTTGTGTGCCCACAGCAACTGCCAGTGGGAGAGGAAAGAAGCCGGCAGTGCTGCGGGAGAAAGGGGCATGCAGGGAGGCCTGACAGCAGATGGAAGGGATGCTTACTGTGTTCACTTAGGAGAGGAAGGGGCCAGTAAATTATGTATCTACCGCCCCCTTTCCCCGTTTTCCATCCTGAAACATCCCCTTGTGTGCCTACAGCAGCTGGCAGTGGGAGAGGAGAGGAGAGAAGCCGGAAGTGCTGCGGGGGAAAGGGAGGCCTGACAGGAGATGGAAGGGGCGCTCACTGTGTTCATTCAGGAAAGGCAGGGCCAGTAAATGACGTATTTACCACCCCCTTTCCCGCTCTCCATCCTAAAACATCCCCTTGTGTGCCCACAGCAGCTGGCAGTGGGAGAGGAGAGGACAGAAGCCGGAAGTGCTGCGGGGGAAAGGGGCATGCAGGCAGGCCTGACAGCAGATGGAAGGGGCGCTCACTGTGTTCATTCAGGAAAGGAAGGGGCCAGAAAATGACGTATTTACCGCCCCCTTTCCCCGCTCTCCATCCTGAAACATCCCCTTGTGTGCCCGCAGCAGCTGGCAGTGGGAGAGGAGAGGAGGGAAGCCGGAAGCGCTGCGGGGGAAAGGGGGACACAGGGGGTCGCAGACAGCAGATGGAAGTGGGGCATGTGCTATAACCAATCCCCCTGAATTGCAGCCGGAGGGAGAAAGAAGAGGAGAAGCTGGCAGCACTGCAGGGGAGGAAGAAGAGGATCGGTGTCTGCAATAAGACAGTACAGCGGGCCCTCCTGCTCAGCAGGTGCTCGGGCCCCCCTTTTGAGCTGATGGTGCCCGGGCCCAGTACAGGAGGGCTGGCTGTACTGCCTTATCCACCGCCCTGGATCTGTTTAACAGTTTCCTGTGAAATAACGATACAACGAGCTGCTTCTCTACTGGCCATTTGAGTCCCTCTGGGGTGCCAGCTGTCTAAAAGGGAAATTTCATCCACTTTGTAGAGATTTCCTTTGCTTCCTGTTTGGGAGCGGAAGTGAAGGGAAATCTTCCCAATTGGACACACATTGGAAAAAAAAAAAGAAGACCTCCTGCTCTCAAGCTCCCTTGTCTCCTCATCTCCAGGATTTCTCCAGAGCCTCTCACATCCCATGGAACTCACTACCCCAATCTGCCCAGCTATCTTCTACTCTGGCTGCCTTCAGGCGACCCCCCGAAAACTCATCTCTTCAGGGAAGCCTATCACGCCTCCAACTAACTGAACTTTTATCACTTCCATCAGCTCATCCCCTCCATTTATAACCTTTTGTACCACTTGCCCCATCCTATTAGATTGTAAGCTCTTATGAGCAGGACCCTCTTAATCCTCTTGTATTTAATGTATTGTAACTGTACTGCCTCCCTTTATATTGTAATGCGTTGGCACTATATAAATCCTGTATAATAATAATAATAATAATAATAATAACTACCAGGGGTTTTAACCCTTTCCCATGTTATCAAAAAATGAAAGTTTTGGGATTTCACACATTTTAAGGATTTTTAAACTCTTAAAATCTCCTTTAATAATAACGGCGGTGGGTTTATTCCTATTTATTACACTAAGTGCATAGATAGACCCAAAAACCATAGAGAAAAATCTCATCATAGACACAGTAAGTCTTGGGGTCACGCCTATTCAGTTTTCTTACCGCGTTTTACAGTTTGCAGAAACGCACTACAGTCCATTTAACATGGTTTCCTATGGGTGCAGTTCATCTCGGTGCGTTTTGCAGCGTTGCGTTTTTTTGGAAAGAGTCAGGGACTTTTTTTTCTCACTGCAGTTTGCGTTTTGCATGCCATAGACTTCAATAGAGCTGCACCAGAAACACAAGTGGTGTTTTTTTGCCTCGTTTTTAAATCTGCCTAGCAACAAATCCCCCCCCCCCCCCACAAAAAAAAAATTCAACGAAAATCGCGAGAAAAATTGCGTAAAATTGTTGTAAATCGCAGTAATATCGCTGCAAATCGCGGTAAAAACTGGGGGAAAAAACACGGAAAACGCATCCACGTAGCTGTGAACCTAGACTAAGGCTTGGATGGCGCGAAGTTCTATAGCGAACCACCAACTGAACAAGTGGGCACCGCTCCAAAGAATCTGACTCAAAATTCAAACTCCGCATTGCAGATCCTTCAACCTTTCCGACACCATAGCTGTTTTTGCATTTTTTTTTTTTTTTTGCACATATCCTAAAATGAATATTTTAGGCCTGAAGATTAGGTGAAACCCCCAAAAAAGTAACCACTCACCGACCACTTTATTAGGTACACCTTTTCAACTGCTTGATAACACAAATGGCTAATCAGCCAATCACATGGCAGCAACTCCATGCATTTAGGCATCTAGGCGCGGTGAAGACGACTTGCTGAAGTACAAACCGAGCATCAGAATGGGGAAGAAAGGGGATTTAAGTGACTTTGAATGTGGCATGGTTGTTGGTGGCAGACGGGCCGGTCTGAGTATTTCTGGGATTTTCACACACAACCATTTCTCGGGTTTACAGAGAATGGTGGGAAAAAGAGAAAATATCCAGTGAGCGGCAGTTGTGTCGAAGAAAATGCCTTGTTGATGTCAGAGGAGAATGGGCAGACTGGTTCCAGATAATAGAAAGGCAACAGTAACTCAAATAACCCAAGGTATGCAGAATACCATCTCTGAATGCACAACACATCCAACCTTGGAGCAGATGAGCTACAGCAGCAGAGGACCACACCTGACAGCTAAGAACAGGAAACGGAGGCTACAATTGGCACAGGATCACCAAAATTGGACAATAGAAGATTGGAAAAATGTTGCCTGGTCTGATGAGTCTGGATTTCAGCTGCGACAGTCAGATGGTGGGGTCAGAGTTTGGCGCATGGATCCATCCTACGTTGTATCACCGGTTCAGGCTGGTGGGGGTGTAATGGTGTGGAATTGGGCACACTTTAGGTCCCTTAGTACCAATTGAGCGCCACGGCCTACCTGAGTATTGTTACTGACCATGCCCACCCCTTTATGACTGCAGTGCCCCCATCTTCTGATGGCTCCTTCCAGCAGGATAATGCACCACAAAGCTCCAATCAACTCACCACTGGACAATGAGGTCCCTGCACTCCAATGGCCTCCACACTCCTCACATCTCATCCAATAGAGACCCTTTGGGATGTGGTGGAACGGGGAGATTGGCATCATGGATGGGCAGCAACTGTGTGATGCCATCATTGTCACTATGGAGCAAAATCTCTGAGGAACGTTTCCAACACCTTGTTGTATCGATGCCACCAAGAATGAAGGAGAAAGAGGCCCAACCCGGGACTAGCAAGGGGAACCTAATAAAGTGGGTATATTTTCTGAAAGCAGAGACCCTGGAGAATAAAATGGTTAATTTTAGAGTGCACAACAAAATATATTACCCATAGTGGGATGGTGGAGCCTGGGAAACATGGCAGGGGTGCAGGTTTCGGAGGTCAGTTGTCCTTGGGGGTCACTTGAAGCGATTGGGCAACCGTACAGCTGACAATTGGCTTGCATTGTTCGTGGGTAAAACCCTTGGTTGCAGCAAAAGGGTCAAAATGGGCTTTATTACTACTTTTTTTTTATCAGGTATGGGACGCCTGGGTCCACTTTGATACTCATAAGAATATGTAAACCCAGGGCTGGATTAAAAGCGTTATGTGCTTGGTGCTGAGGATTTCGGTGGACCCTTTACTGGGCATCTTCTGCGTTTCCAAGAGCCCGTGCTGGCATGCATCCAAACTCACAAGGATGCTTGGGCGCTGCTGCACAGACGTAACACTAGGGAATCCTAGCATTTGGTTTGCCAGGTTTCCGTAAGGGCTGTGCATCGGCGTGAACTCTGAGCTGAAAGAGCGCAGCAGCACAGGCCTAACACTATGGAAGCCCCAGATATCTGTATGAGCCCTGCATTGGCATGCCCCAGGCTTCTATTAGGACTGTTCATGCGGCGCCCATTATCAATCCCACCACCCTGCCCAGGCGGTGGCCCATTGCTTTCCATGAGCAGTCTGTTCTTTTTGGGTGGCTGGGCCTATATTAAGGTAGGGGCCTGGAGCTGCAGCTCCAATAGCCCCTACGTTAATCCAGCCCTGTGTAAACCTAACACTTCATATTCCTGATAGGTGGCCGCTGTGCCATGTAGGTGTATGAGAAAGTATCCTGTTCTCTCTGTATTGCTTCCTTCTCTGGTGCTCCAGCCAGTTCCTCTGTTTTCCTATTAAAAAAACTGACCACACTAAGCAGGAGAACACACCATGGTCAGTTCTTTAACTGTGCTGGGAACTCAGCCTGCTTTTCTCCAATTACGAATTTTGACGGAGAAACAAATTCAGAACAAAACGAATTGCACTTGTCTAACTCTCACCAGAGTGAGTGGGAGAGAGAGCAGTGAATGATGCCGTAAGCCGAGGCTTTTTACCAGACAAGAAACATGAAGTGGGCTGTATAAGGGATTTACTGGCAGAAAAAAGAATGTTTTACTATCCAAAGTTAAAACAACAAGGGCAGAAGATTTAATAGATGGAAAGTTGAAAAAATGACTGAAGGTCTGCTTTCAGTTAAGAATGAACACGGGTTTGATCGGTACAGATCACTGAATGTGTTCATTCATACATCCATCCTTCAACATCCCCCGCAGCAGCGGGTGGGAGAGGAGAGAAGCTGGCAGCACTGCAGGGGGGAGACAGGGGGCACCAGGAAGCAGGGGGAATCAGCACCACACAGGGTGATTAGGGTGTGCCCAGGCACGTCCAACACACCCTGTGAGCACGCCTATGCCTAAATGTTAGCAGCACTCAGTCTACCATCCAGCCCCGTGCAGCTTTTAGACTTTTATAGGCTGCTGGCAGTGGGGCAGGATGGCGTGCCTATGCCTTCCGCCCATGCCTAAATAAAGCTGGAGTCTCATGCACCAGGGCTAGATGCCCAGTGTGCATGGAGCCACACTGTCTGTGGTCATGCTCAATTAGGGTTGCCACCTGTACGGTTTTCCCCCGGACAGTCCGGTTTTTGAATGATGTGTTCGGGTCTACAGCTGCCCCAGACCCGGACACATCATTCACACACCGCACTGCACAGGGAGTGAGAAGTCGGCTCTCTCTCTCCAGCAGCCCAACGGCCCCTCCCCCCTGCTACTTCTCTGCTCTCTGCACTCACATGGGAGGAGGAGGGGGGAGGAAGGACGCGCTGGCTGATGGAGGTACAAACTTTACTGCTGTTCTGCTGTGTAAGGACAGGGAAGAGGGGGACAGAGACATGGAAGGACAACACTGACAAATGTGTAGTGATTGGGGGGGTTAAGAGGATGTGAGGGGGGGGCACTTTGTCA
>BLSH010286102.1:90495-111642 GCA_018402905.1 Glandirana rugosa | reverse complement strand
CCCTGTGTCTCCATGGAGCCCTGTGTCTCCAGCAACCCCTGTGTCTCCAGCAACCCCTGTGTCTCCATGGACCCCCGTGTCTCCAGCAACCCGTGTGTCTCCAGCAACCCGTGTGTCTCCATCAACCCCTGTGTCTCCAGCAACCCTGTGTCTCCAGCAACCCCTATGTCTCCAGCAACCCCTCATTCTCCATCAACTCTTGTGTCTCCATTGACCCCTGTGTCTCCATTGACCCCTGTGTCTCCAGCAACCCCTGTGTCTCCAGTGACCCTTGTGTATTCAGCAACCCCTGTGTCTCCAGCAACCCCTGTGTCTCCAGCTGGTCCCCTGTCTCTCCATTGACCTATGTGTCTCTATCGACCCCCGTGTCTCTAGCAACCCCTGTGTCTTCATTGACCCCTGTGTCTCCATCGACCCCTGTGTCTCTAGCAACCCCTGTGTCTCCATGGACCCCTGTGTCTCCATGGACCCCCGTGTCTCCAGCAACCCGTGTGTCTCCATCAACCCCATTGTCTCCAGCAACCCTGTGTCTCCAGCAACTCTTATGTCTCCATGGACCCCTCTATCTCCATCAACTCTTGTGTCTCCATTGACCCCTGTGTCTCCATTGACCCCTGTGTCTCCATTGACCTCTGTGTCTCCAGCAACCCCTGTGTCTCCAGCAACCCCTGTGTCTCCAGTGACCCTTGTGTATTCAGCAACCCCTGTGTCTCCATTGACCCCTGTGTCTCTATCGACCCCCATGTCTCTAGCAACCCCTGTGTCTTCATTGACCCCTGTGTCTCCATCGACCCCCCGTGTCTCTAGCAACCCCTGTGTTTCCATCGACCCCCGTGTCTCCAGCAACCTCTGTGTCTCCAGCAACCCTTGTGTATTCAGCAACCCCTCTATCTCCATCGACTCTTGTGTCTCCATTGACTCCTGTGTCTCCATTGACCCCTGTGTCTCCAGCAACCCCTGTGTCTCCAGGGACCCTTGTGTATTCAGCAATCCCTGTGTCTCCAGCAACCCCTGTGTCTCCAGCTGTGTCTCCAGCAACCCGTGTGTCTCCTCTTGTGTATTCAGCAACCCCCGTCTCTCCAGCTGGGTCTCCTGCAACCCCTGTGTCTCCAGTGACCCTTGTGTATTCAGCGACCCTTGTGTATCCAGCAGCCCCTGTGTCTCCAGCAACCCCTGTGTCTCCAGTGACCCTTGTGTATTCAGCAACCCCTGTGTCTCCAATGACCCTTGTGTATTCAGCAACCCCTGTGTCTCCAGCAACCCCCGTGTCTCCAGTGACCCTTGTGTATTCAGCAAACCCTGTGTCTCCAGTGACCCTTGTGTATTCAGAAACCCCTGTGTCTCCAGCGACCCTTGTGTATCCAGCAACCCTTGTGTCTTCAGCAACCCTTGTGTATCCAGCAACCCTTGTGTATCCAGCAAACCTTATGTCTTCAGCGACCCCTGTGTATCCAGCAACCCTTGGGTATCCAGCAGCTCCTGTGTCTCCAGTGACCCCTGTGTCTCCAGTAACCCCTGTGTACCCAGCAACCCTTGTGTATCCAGCAACCCCTGTGTCTTCAGCAACCCCTGTGTCTTCAGCAACCCCTGTGTATCCAGCAAACCTTGTGTATCCAGCAAACCTTGTGTCTTCAGCGACCCCTGTGTATCCAGCAACGCTTGTGTATCCAGCAGCTCCTGTGTCTCCAGCCACCCAGTGACCCCAGAGCACCCTGCGTCACCCAATGATCCCACAGCATCCTGTCACCCAGTGACCCCAAAACACCCTGCGTCACCCAGTAATGCCAGAGAACCCTGCATCACCCAGTGATCCCAGAGCACACTGTTACTTCCTGTGCATCCTCTGTAACTCCTGTGTCTTTCCTGACCTGTCTCTTCTTCTGGAAGGGGTCCCTGTCTGTGATTGCTGGAAATAATATGGTGCACAAATGATTTCACGTTCACCTCAAATAATCTGTAATATTTTCTGTCACTTTTATAACATTTTCCAGTTCTCTCTGTTCCTCTGCACCTTTGATGGACGGACCTTCTGGTCCGTTCTCCTCTATGATGTACGCTCTTTGAAGCTCGCCTCCCCTGAATGCACCAATAAAGGAATCCAGACGTACAATGTGCGCTGTGCTTCATCCATATTAGTAACAATATCCTCCGCCTGATCCTGAACTGAGTTCTCTTTTTTAAATGTATCTCTTATTATTAAAGGATGACTGTGAAGAGACCGATCTCCGATTGTACATTAAAGGAACCTTCAATTGATCATGTGCGCGGCATTTCCACTATATTAACGTAGAAGGAAAGGCAATACCATCCCCCATCTTTTAAATGTTTCCCCCCATTACTCTTATTTTTCCTGCTTACAGTTTCTGATAAATCTCAATGTCAGTAAATTTTTTATTACTTTTTCCAAATGCTCCGGTGACCACAATGCTCCGGTGACCACAATGCTCCGGTGACCACAATGCTCCGGTGAATATGTCTGTCGGTGCGGCTGGTGGGGGTGAATAATTGACAAAGCCATGAACACCGGTGGGTTGACGTCGCTGCTCTAAAGATTCAGTAAACCAATAAACCAGTGTTTGTCGCCTACTCCAAAATAAACTAAAAGTAGATACAGCACATATATAAATGTAGCCATGCCCCCATAGGAGTTGCTGGAAGTTGTGGTTCCACCTGTCACGCTGCCCTCAATCACAGTGATCCATGCATCCGGAGTCACAGACCAGGCCGGTTCTTTGGTTTGTTGTTTTATTAGGGGTTAAACCTGGAGGGGAAAAGGGGTGATTATGGGATGCCCATGGATCAATAGTTCTTCACGGGACCTTCTCTATACACACAGTAATAGTATATACAATATCTGACAAAAGTAAGTGCACCCCTCACATTTTTGTAAATATTTTATTCTACCTTTTCATGTGACAACACTGAAGAAATGACACTTTGCTACAATGAAAAGTAGTGAGTGTACAGCTTGTATAACAGTGTAAATTTGCTGCCCCCTCAAAATAACTCAACACACAGCCATTAATGTCTAAACCGCTGGCAACAAAAGTGAGTACACCTCTAAGTGAAAATGTCCAAATTGGGCCCAATTAGTCATTTTCCTTCCCAGGTGTCATGTGACTCATTAGTGTTACAAGGTCCCAGGTGAATGGGGAGCAGCTGTGTTAAATTTGGTGTTATCGCTCTCACTCTCTCATACTGGTCACTGGAAGTTCAGCATGGCACCTCATGGCAAAGAACTCTCTGAGGATCTGAAAAAAAGAATTGTTGCTCTACATAAAGATGGCCCAGGCTATAAGAAGATTGCCAAGACCCTGAAACTGAGCTGCAGCATGGTGGCCAAGACCATACAGCGGTGTAACAGGACAGCTTCCACTCAGAACAGCGCCTCGCCAAGGTCGCCCAAAGAAGTTGAGTGCCCGTGCTCAGCATCATATCCAAAGGTTGTCTTTGGGAAATAGACGTATGAGTGCTGCCAGCATTGCTGCAGAGGGTGAAGGGGTGGGAGGTCAGCCTGTCAGTGCTCAGACCATACGCCGCACACTGCATCAAATTGGTCTGCATGGCTGTCATCTGAGAAGGAAGCCTCTTCTAAAGATGAAGCACGTGAAAGCCTGCAAACAGTTTGCTGAAGACAAGAAGACTAAGGACCTGGATTACTGGAACCATGCCCTGTGGTCTGATGAGACCAAGATAAACTTATTTGGTTCAGATGGTGTCAAGTGTGTATGGCGGAAACCAGGTGAGGAGTACAAAGACAAGTGTGTCTTGTCTACAGTCCAGCATGGTGGTGGCAGTGTCACGGTCTGGGGCTGCATGAGTGCTGCTGGCACTGGGGAGCTACAGTTCATTGAGGGAACCATGAATGCCAACATGTACTGTGACATACTGAAGCAGAGCATGATCCCCTCCCTTCGGACACTGGGCCGCAGGGCAGTATTCCAACAGGATAATGACCCCAAACACACTTCCCAGATGACCACTGCCTTGCTAAAGGCATCAGTGCTGGAAAAAAATGGTGGTCACACAAAATTTTGACACTTTGGGCCCAATTTGGACATTTTCACTTAGGGGTGTACTCACTTTTGTTGCCAGCGGTTTAGATATTAATGACTGTGTGTTGAGTCATTTTGAGGGGACAGCAAATTTACACTGTTATACAAGCTGTACACTCACTACTTTACATTGTAGCAAAGTGTCATTTCTTCAGTGTTGTCACATGAAAAGATAGAATAAAATAATTAGAAAAATGTGAGGGGCGTACTCACTTTTGTGAGATACTGTACAATTCTCCTCTTCCTCCAGCACAATCTTGCTTCTCAAATTACTCCTAGCTCCTCTCTCCAGCACAACCTTGCTTCTGGCCTAGCTAGCACATGGTGAGGCCTACTCTTAATTAGCAGGGCCTCTGAACCACCCTTTGCAGGCAGGGACCATGGGCCCCTATAGTGTAGGAAAAGTCTGTTAGTTTGCCAGCTAGCCTAATGGACTACTACTCCCAGCCCATCCTCTTCCAGGCCCTGTCAGCCATCCTGATTGCAGCGGCCCTCTCACTGCCACCTAGGGTTGCCACATCATCCCTTTAATCCAGAACACATATGAATTACACAGGTTGTTCTGTGGCTAATTTAATTCAGATGAGGCACCAAGTGAATTTAATTACCACCTTAATCAGCCACAGAACAACCTGTGTAATTATTATGTGTTCTGGATTAAAGGGAAGATGTGGCAACCCTACTGCCACCATGACACCACAGTCCCCATTGGCTCTTGCACCCTTCTCAGACTATCTCTCACCCCAATCTGCCTCTTCTAGCTTCCCTGGGTGTATCACTCACCGACACCTGGTGGATCCCTCCTGAGAGACTTGCCCGGCAGCACCACTCCATTGCTCTGCTGCCATCTTTGGTAAGGACTCCCCTTGGATTTGTACGAGGGGTCCTTTCCACTACCGAGCCTCCAGGCCCAAGGTCACCCCCCCCAGACTAGGGGCTCCCTGCTGGCCTCCGCAACTAGTGCTCCATCTCCCAGTTCTTCCACTCGAACTCTCCTCCCAGACTGGGCTGACCCAAGGTATTTAAGGAGGCCTGCCCCCTGCCAAACCAGGTCGGGGATGGGTCAAGGCTCCTTAAGATACCCCAGGCAGTACCACCTCTCTCCCCTCCCCTTCCTCCAGAACATTCTGGAGCCAGAAGGGAGGGGTAACCAAGGGGTGCCACCAGTCCCTCCCTGGGCCACTCCCTGCTCAGAATCAAAACAATCAGGACTGCATTTACATCAGGCCTGACTAAATTGACCTCCCCTGCACAAAAATCTATCACTAACACCTCCCTAAGACCCCTTTCGCACTGAGGCGCTTTACAAGCGCTATTTAGCTAAATATAGCACCTGTAAAGCGGCTCAAAAATCCCTGCTTTCACACTGGGGCGGTGCGCTTGCAGGGCGTTACAAAAAGTCCTGCAAGCCGCATCTTTGGGGCAGTGCGGTGAGCGGTAATATACCGCTCCTCTACCGCCCCTGCCATTGAAACCAATGCGGCAGCGCTTCCGAAGCAGCTGCACACCGCCTCGGAAGCGAGGATCGCCAGCACTTTTAACCCCGTTTTATCCCCTTGTGGGGGGTTAAAATTGCACCGCTCCCGCCGCCGTAGCGCCACTATAATAGCGGTAAATTCCCGCTGACACTAGCAGGGATTTACCGCTACCGCCCCACCTCCCCCAGTGTGAAAGTGGCCTAACAGCAGAGGGCGCTACATAAACAAACATATAAACAAATATATAAACAAACATATAAACAAATATATAAACAAACATATAAACAAACATATAAACAAATATATAAACAAATATATAAACAAACATATAAACAAATATATAAACAAACATATAAACAAATATATAAACAAACATATAAACAAATATATAAACAAACATATAAACAAACATATAAACAAATATATAAACAAACATATAAACAAATATATAAACAAATATATAAACAAACATATAAACAAATATATAAACAAATATATAAACAAACATATAAACAAACATATAAACAAATATATAAACAAACATATAAACAAATATATAAACAAACATATAAACAAACATATAAACAAATATATAAACAAACATATAAACAAATATATAAACAAACATATAAACAAATATATAAACAAACATATAAACAAATATATAAACAAATATATAAACAAACATATAAACAAACATATAAACAAATATATAAACAAACATATAAACAAACATATAAACAAATATATAAACAAATATATAAACAAACATATAAACAAACATATAAACAAACATATAAACAAACATATGAACAAATATTGCTAAATGAAATATAATGAAAACTGTAGCTGCCACTTTAAGGCCTCATACACATGGACGTTTTTTGACGCCAGCGTTTTCTGGCGTTTTTTGCAGCTCTCCATGTTAGTCAATGGCCCCATAAAAACGCCAAAGTTTTTGAGCTGTAGATGGCGTCGGCGTTAGTGAGCTGAAACTAGAACCCACGGCCAGCGCGTTCTGAGGCTGTAACGTTTTGGCATTTTTTGACGCCGACGCCACAATATGCCAACAAACGCCACCTAATATTATACCGACGTTTTCCGTCGTTTTTTGACGCCGACGTTTTTAGGTTGAAAAATAGCAGAGGGATGATTTTTTTTTAAAAAAACGCCTATTGACGCCGACGCTCACTAACGCCAAAAAACGCTGACTTTTTTTCCTTGACGTCGGGCCCGACGTTTTGTTTATTTGTTTAGAAACGTCCGTGTGTATGAGGCCTTAAAGGATAAATCCACTTGTAGCATATGTACATAATAAAGGTATGGCGCTTGGTTGTATAAAGTAATATGTGACATGCGGCAAAATTGTAACAATCAATTACATTAAATGAAATGAAATAGTCCAGTGTTATGTATTCCCAACACCAAAAAACAATCTTCCAATGCATTTTTTTTCAAAAATCCTTCACTGCTGGTGCTTAGAATATGGATGTGCACTTACCAGAGATGTTTGACCCCTTTTTTAACAGGTAGGTCAAAAAATGCTTTTGTGCCCTCAAAAGCCAAGATTCCTCCTGGGGTGGGCAGGATGTCTCCAATAATGATATCATTCAGAGGCGCAACTAGGAACCTTCAGGGCCCCGGTGCAAGAAATGATGAAGGGCCCCCCTGACCCCTGGCCAGGGCCCTTCTCTCTTCCCACTGATCCTGGGGCCCTTTACTCCATCTGCCATCTTCGGGCCTCCCTATGGTGGTGAAATGCCAGGGCCCGGTCACAATTGCACCCTTTGCAATCCTGATAGTTCCCTCACTGGTGTCAGCAGTTTTAAATTTGTATTTTAATTTTATTATTTTTTTACCATTTAATTTTATTTTTTTTTACAATTTTATTTTTATTATTTTTTTACAAGTTATTTTTATAATTTTTAAATTTTTTTTAGGAGCTCTGTTGGGGGGCTTTGATGAGATATCAGGGGGTCTAAACAAACCTCAGCTCTCAATCTCCATCTGCGTAGCCTCACCTGTACAGAATGAATGGAGAGGGACAGCTGTGCACCGAGCGTCCCATTCATTCAGAAATGGAAGTATAGTAAAAACAGTTTACTATGCTTCAGTTACGAATGAACCAATTGGTACCAATCACTGACTCTGCCCATTCAGAAAAGGAAGGAGCCAGTAAATGACAAATTTACCGACCCGTTCCCATCTCTCCATCATGACTCATCTTCTACAGCAGCTGGCAGGAGAGAGGAGGGGGGAAGACAGCAGCTCTGTGGGGGGGACCAGGGAAGCACACAGGGACCCTGGGAAAAGCAGAAGACAAGTAAACTGGATAGGAGGGGCGGCGGGAGCAGCATATAGAGGAACCAATCTCCTGCATTAGGGAGAAAATGGAGGAGATTGGGTCCTCTAAATGCCACCCCCGCCATCCCTCCTATCCAGGTGTACAAGGGAGGCACATGGGCCCCTGGAGCATGGTGCCCGGTTGCAATTGCAACCCCTATCGTTACACCCCTGATATAATTCATGAGTAAGATAACCAAATGGGAGATATAGATATAAAGTATCATTGTGCAGTAACTTGTTTAAAATTGGTTGGCAGTTTTAAATCATGTATATTACACTCACATTTGGACGTCACCACCAGCATGAAGCTGGCGTTCTCCGGCCACGTCACGTCCGGCCCGGACGTGACGTCACCCAGGACCCGGAAGTGGCGGTCCCATGCTCCGACATAGGTTTCGCTAGATTTTGCGTCTTCAGGAAGTGAAAATTCAGCAGTGTTGTTGGCCGTCCTTAGTCAGATGGAGCTTTGAGGTCTTGTGACCACTAGAAAAAAAGTTTAAAAACTGGTATTCTGAGATTTATTAGAAATAGCGATGAAGAGTTTGGTGAATGCAGCAGCTCTGAAACAGAAGAGGGTAGGCGACATGGGCCAATGAAGAAGCATGGCTCCCAACTGTCCCGCACCCTTCTTTTCTATTGATGTATAGACCTCTATAAAAATAATGTAGCACCCCCTAGCATGGCTAGAGTGCTAGTGATAGGATTTTTGTTAGTGTAAGTAAATTCATTGTTTTCTGGGTCAGGGTTGAGTGACTCAGGGAGGCTGGATGACTCAGCAGCAGCATCTCTGGTGACTCCGGGTGGAAGATGGAGATAGGGTGTTAGGCTGTCAGTGGCACTTGAGGGTGCATCCTAGTCTGGGGGGCGACCTCAGGCCTGGGCTCAGGTACATAAGGGACCCCTCTTCATGAAACACAGAGGTTTCCTGACCAGGAGGCACGGGAGCAAGGAGAGGACAGCAGGAGAACACTGCTGGGCAAATATCCAGGGAGGAAGACAGCCAAGAGGGCTGGTGAGTGTTGCAGTCAGAGGACAGAGAGGGATGTCTGAAGGCACTGGGTACAAGCAGTCTGGGATGGAAGCAGAGTCAGTCTGGGGGGACTGTGGAGAAGTAGCCAAGAGGGCTAGTGAAAGGGGCAGCTGCAGCCAGGCCGTCTGGCAGTGCCTGAAGAGGTGGTGCTGGGAGCAGTAGCCACATATAGGACAGCTAGCACCAAAGACCTCTCTTTTTGCTACACCAAAGGGGCCCGCGGTCCCTGCCTGCAAAGGGCATTTGCTAGGGTCTGATTATGCTCCTGTCAGACCATCAAACAGTCAGTGCTAGCTGGTCCTGGAGGTGTAGTTTTACGAGCAAGGCTGTGCTGGAGTTAGAAGAGTTGAAGTGTATGTACTGGATTTATATAGAGCAGAGTTCCACCCTATTAAAAGTCAGCAGCTACAAAAAGTGTAGCTGCTGACTCTTAATAATCGGACACTCACCTGTCCCAGGCTCCAGCGATGTGGCCGCCCGCAGGGTCGCTCTTGTCCCCCTCCTCAGTGCGGCGCCAACATCACAAGTGTGGGCGCCCAGCTTTAGCTACAAAGCCAGGCACGCACTGCTCATGCGCCAGTTGCGCTGCGCGCTGTGAATGGCCGGCGTATCTTCTGGGACCTGTGACGTGTCCCAGAAGATCGCCGCGTGGGAGGGGGGTAAGGTGAACTTCCTTCTGGCTCCACGGCGCCAGGAGAGGAAGTGGGACCTGGGAAAACAGGGTCCCCAGTCCCCTTCCCCCCCAAAACTTTTGGGTGGAACTCCGCTTTAAGTCCCTGAAAAGTTTTGTTACTGATCAAGTAGGCATCCCATCAGAACCAATACCCCATCCAAGTGTCAGGATTCAGCAGCTAAGGAGACCAGATTTACGTAGCTACACATGGACACTGTGCCCAAACAATGTAGATATCCTTAAATTGAGATTTATATACAGTAAAACACACAAACAAGCATACACAGCAAACAATGGAAACTCCAGCAAACAAGAACAAACCCCAAAGACAAAAATAACTAATAAACCTAAGTATTGACTATATACAATATAATGACAAGGGTAACACGCAATGCAGGGATGCAAGGAAGAGGGGACCAAGACTGGTTACTAGGGCAGATAGCAAGAGCAAGGCAGATGAGTACAGGATGGGTCAGGATTACAGGACACACAAGTGCAAGGATCTGGCAGCAAGGGGGCAATCAAAATAGCGACACGCTGGGGAAAGGGAGGAACAGCCTTAAAGTCCAAAAGTGGAACTTCCACTTATCTGATCCCCCCCTCCAGTGCCACATTTGGCACCTTTTGGGGGGGGGGAGTGCCTGTTTTTTTACAGGTACCCTGTCCCCACTTCCGGCAGACAGATTAAGAGCATCATGGGCCTGGTGCTGAAGATTTTGGTGGGCTTTTCATGCTCCCAACATTGTGGGAAGAGTTTGGGGATGGCCCCTTCCTGTTCCAACATGACTGCGCACCAGTGCACAAAGCAAGGTCCATAAAGACATGGATGAACGAGTTTGGGGTGGAGGAACTTAACTGGCCTGCACAGAGTCCTGACCTCAACCCAATAGAACACCTTTTGGCTGAATTAGAGTGGAGACTGCGAGCCAGGCCTTCTCATTCACATGAGTGCCTAACCTCACAAATGTGCTTCTGGAAGAATGGTCAAACATTTCCATAGACACTCATAAACTTTGTGGTCAGCCTTCCCAGAAGAGTTGAAGCTGTTATAGCTGCAAAGGATGGGGCAACTCAATATTGAACCCTATGGACTAAGACTGGGATGCCATTAAAGTTCATGTGTGTGTAAAGGCAGGCATCCCAATACTTTTGCCTAGCTAGTGTATTTGCCAAGATTTGCAATGGCGGTGGAACCCTCCTACACATAAATACTACATTTAGACAAAATTTAGGTAAGGCCCTGAGTCAGGAGTTATGTTTAACAACATAGAGAGAACAAGCAACATCTCTACATGAAGTGACATGTTTGGGATTCAAACTCACAACCTGAGCAATGGTAGGCAGAATTTCTACATTGTGAGCCACAGGGCTGCTGCATGTGGAGTCTCCTACACATACATACACATTTACTGCATTTCTTGGAATGTATAGGAATTACTTTAGTCAGGAGTTTCTCTTATTGATTTATTCTGTGATATTTGGTGTTTCTTGCTGTGTGAGTGTAGAATAGTAATGTTATCCTCAGATTTTTGGGAATGACATTTTTATTCATGATGTTGGTACACATATCACATTTTTTGGGCTCAAATTAAAGTGGTTGTCAACTTTGGACAACCACTTTAATCCACAGGTAAGCCTATAATAAGTATGTATGGTTTAGGAGATATACAGTGTACTTGCATGTGCCGATGTCATCGGCACATGCGCAGTGAAGAAACAGCCTCTGTGCCGTTTCTTGACTGAGTTTGCGCCACGATTGGCGGCTCCCATGATGATGTCACATGGAATGATGTCACGTGGCTCCAGCCTGTCACAGAGCCAGAGATCGCGGCCCCGGAAGGAAGAGAGGCAGAAGATGGACGCGGCCTGGAGCGGAGACATTGCGAGCTTCCAATGCAGGTAAATGACACATAATAGACTAGTATGTGATGCATACTAGCCTATTATGCTTTTAAATTACAAGGGTAACAAAGATGAAGTAAAACCCATCAGGGTTTATTTCCTCTTTAAAGCGGAGTTCCACCCAAAAGTGGAATTTCCGCTTTAAGTCCTCCTCCCCAGCTCCATATGCTGAAACTGAGCTTTTGGGGAGGAGGGGGGGGTGGGGATACCCTATTTTTAGGGGTACTTCCGCCCCAGTCGCCTTAGGCGATCGGAAGTGGAAGGACTCATTCCCCCTCCCTCCCGAAGTCTTCTGGGACACAGGACAGGTCCTAGAAGACTTCGGGACCAATCACAATGCGCAGCGCCGCTCGCGCATGCGCAGTGTGCGCCCGGCCGTGAAGCCGAGGCCGGGTGCCCACAGTAGCAATGCCGGCGCCGCAGAGGGGAGGGGGAGAGGAGCGAGGCTCCGTGCGGCTCCATCGCTGGACCGGGAGACAGGTAAGTGTCGGTTTATTAAAAGTCAGCTGCTACACTTTTTGTAGCTGCTGACTTTTAATAAACCTAAGGAAAGGGTGGAACTCCGCTTTAAGATCATTTGGAAAGAATAAAAAAATAAAACAAATGGCACTTATTTTAGATTTCCATAAGCAATGGTATTGTTTTTGGTTTGTAAAGACACCTGTGTGAGTTTGAAGAAATATTTTTGTGACATATCAACAAGTGAAAGTGACAGAGAAAAAATATTTTAACATTATATTATTTACATTCTACCATTCTTAAAAACAAAATAGATTATCAAAATTGCAACATTGTTGCAAGGACAATTTCTTTGAGAGAAAGATACATTTCATCTCAACATGGAAATGATTTCTTTGGGGAAGTTACAATTGTATTAGAATGAATGGCTGAAAATTGCATTGGGCTGCATTACTCCAACTTTTACTCCTAAAAAAACTCACAGCTCTCATTTTGGTATTTACTATAGTGCCCTGTATTACTCCATGGAAGCAAAATTTAGAGCAGTTTCAGGTCTGAGCATGCTCAGTTGTGCTCAGCTGTGCTCTGCACCTAGGAGTAGAGATGGGGAATTTATCTCTTCTCAGACTTTTTAAGATATTTCAGTGTAGAAATCACTTTTTTCACACAGTTTAAAAGCAGATTATGTCTAAACAATATCCCACCAATTTTAGTGCAATTTAGGTGATTACATAATGCTCTAGACATTATTTCCATGTGCACTTCTTCTTAACTGGAGTAAGGATTTGGGCGCTATCTGTTGCCTGGGCGCTATAGTGAATACCGTTTTGGTGCTATTTAGTGCCATTTGACACTCAGTACCACAAATGTGTGCCTGAGCACTATAGTAAATAAACCCCACAGAGTAATTGTTTTCTCTCTGTACTTATGGTGAGTCTGCATCCTTCTTCCTAAAGGTAAAAAAATATATATATGTACAAAGCTTGCTTACAAAGCGGGAGTTAGGGGGAAATGGGTATTTTGTGAAAGCTGTAGGGAAGGAACAAGTGTTAGCCTCTGTGTTGTGCTACAATACACTGTGTGGAACTCTTATTTACATAACCAGCCGCCCGCGATTTACATAACAATGGTGTGCAAACGCAGAGCTAAACAGCATTAATGACTCACTGACATGGGCCTAACTTGAGGTAGGGGCCTGGAGCTGCAGCTCCAATAGCCTCTATGTAAATCCGGCCCTGGCCACAGTGAAGTGCGTCAGCAGCTCGCTCCCCCTCCTCCTCCCTCCCCTTCTCCCCGGCCAGTGAGAGAACGCAACATTCTTCGCACATGTGCAGTAGGGACTGCTGAAAGGCTACACTGCCAGGTTCCCTCACCAGCAATGGCGGCAGCAGCACCCGACCAGCCGATGTAAACATCGGCTGCAGTGCCGACATCGCTGGACTCCAGGACAGGCAAATGTCCTAATGTTAAAAGTCAGCAGCTACAGTAAATTTTAAAAGTGCAGGCAAAACTCCTCTTTAAATAACCACCTGGCAGCTGAATGATGATGCAACTGATTATTGCAGCCTGCTGGCTTTTGGGAGACACCTGCTGGTGGACACTGGAACTGCAGCAAACAACCCAGAGCAGCACAGTGCCACCAGCAGGTGAACTAAATCCTAACACCAAGTTTAATTCCCCTAAATAAAAAAATAAACAAAACAAAGCTGCAAGGACTGCTTCTTGTCTCCAGCCTGAGTGGAAAATTAATGTGACTGGCCTTGCATGGTGGGAGATACCCATATTAACCAGCAGCTCCTGAGGGGGTAGGGATACAATAATATAAAGTGATGTGATCATATAATAGTAATAAAGTATCCAGCATGATCACGGGTCCAGACCATAAGTAAGCTGCATCCCGGGTTGGACCTCACCCTGCCCCTAAATCTGTGGCTGGACTGATCAGGGTTTTTTTTTTCTCAGAGGACCGTTAAAATGATCCAGATTCCGGTGTCTCCATCTATAACAAGTCACCTGATCCATGACAAGAAAAGCATCGCATCTCAAAATATTGTTGCACACATCAGCAATTTTTTACAAATATTTTTTTATATACAGTATCTCACAAAAGTGAGTACACCCCTCACATTTTTGTCAAATATTTATTCTATATTTTCATGTGACAACACTGAAGAAATGATGCTTTGCTACAATGTAAAGTAGTGAGTGTACAGCTTGTGTAACAGTGTAAATTTGCTGTCCCCTCAAAATAACTCAACACAATGTCTAAAAAATAAAATATATACAAAACTGTGAGGGGTGTACTCACTTTTGTGAGATACTGTATATATACAGTAATGCAAAGGTGTTACAGCACAGTAAGTATACACTTATATGCTCCACACCCCTGAGGACGCTCATTGGTGGTGAAACCTGTTGAGCAAGGCCCAGCCGGTGACATCCTGCCGGGATTCGGCACTTGCCGTTTTTGATTGTGCACTCTCCTTTCCTCTACTGTCAACACTCTCCTCTTTTGAACTGGCTACTACTGAAGAGGTACAAAACTTTGCTCAGATGCCCACCTAACCAACTGTCCCCTGGATCCTGTTTCCTCACAGCTACTACAGTCACCCTCTTGTTCTATCCTATGCTCCCTCACTCACATCTTCAATCCCTCCCTCTCTAGTGGCACCTTCCCCTCCCCTCTAAAACATGTGCAGATCACCCCCATACTTAAAAAGCCCTCACTGGACCCCACCAACCGAAACAACTTAAGACCCATCTCATTGCTCCCATTCACCTCTAAACTTCTAGAACGCTTAGTCTACAACCGACTTAGCTCCTCCTCCATAGCCTTCTTGACCCCCTACAGTCTGACTTTATCTCGCAGCACTCCACAGAAACTGCCTTGCTAAAACTCACCAACTATTTACTAACTGCTAAAACCAATGGCCAATACTCGGTACTCCTACTGCTTGACCTCTCTGCAGCCTTTAATACTGTTGACCAAACAAAAAACCCTCTGAGGTGGGACTTTCTGGAGGCACAAAGCAAACAAATATTTATAAAAAAAATTTTTATTTGTACAAAATTGAGTTAAAAAAGGGGACATAATTAGAGTTGAGCGAACCCTAACTGTAAAGTTCGGGTCCGTACCGAACTTTGGGGTGTCCGTGACCCGGACCCGAACCCGGACATTTGAAAAAAAGTTTGGGTTCGGGTTCTGGGTTCGGGTATTTGATCCCGTCTGTTGAATAGCTGCAGGGCAGCCAATCAACAAGCGTTTCACTGGTTTGCCCTTAGAAGCCATCACAGCCATGCCTACTAATGGCATGGCTGTGATTGGCTAGTGCATCATGTGACCCAGCCTCTATATAAGCTGGAGTCACTTAGTGCTGCATGTCACATGCTCTATGGCTAGGGTAGGGAGAGGATGCTGCTGGCGCTGTGAGGGACAGATTGCAGATATAATAACATCTCATCCTGCATTACAGAACGATCTGATACTGGACTAGGTAGAGTCTACTGCTTAGAGGGACAGATTATTGTTCTAAAATCATCGCCTACTCCTATAGGGAGAGGTTTCTGCTGTTGCTGTAAGGGACAGATTATTGTTCTAAAATCATCTCCTAGTTCTATAGGGAGAGGTTCCTGCTGTTGCTGTAAGGGAAAGATTATTGTTCTAAAATCATCGCCTACTCCTATAGGGTCAGGTCTTGCTGTTGCTGTAAGGGACAGATTATTGTTCTAAAATCATCGCCTACTCCTATAGGGAGAGGTTCCTGCTGTTGCTGTAAGGGACAGATTATTGTTCTAAAATCATTTTACTTCCTTTTGCAGCCCTCTAGCACTTTCCAGGACTTTTTTACAGTCATTTTTGTGCCGAAAAGTTCGGGTCCCCATTGACTTCAATGGGGTTCAGGGTCAAGTTCGGGTCAAGTTCGGTACCGAACCCAAACTTTTTCGTGAAGTTTGGCCGAACCCACTGAACCCAAACATCCAGGTGTTCGCCCAACTCTAGTCATAATAATATGCCCATTGACAACATTCCAACAATATTATTTTTGACATAGAGGATATACATAGCCTTGATACTTTTGACGTAGAGCATGTACACAGCCTAATGCATTTCGGTCTAGAGACCTTCATCAGTGGTAGCAATTTGTACATATAGATCAAGATTGGTTAATTCTGAAAAAAATAGAAAAAAAGAGTATGAGTTTTTAAGTCAATCAGGCAGAACTAGCGCCCCAAATCTTTTTTACATATATGTATTAGATGCAGTTACTTACCAAGGCATATTGGTTCGACAAAAGCAAAATTAATAAATATATACATTGTGCTAAAATCATGCCACTCCCAAAATTCTACGAGTCCTACGATGTGGCTGGCCCTCTCCACCCCACAGGGGCTCCTGGTACCACCCCAAGGGGAGGGTTCAAGGAAGGCTTTCAAACTCTAGGTATAAGAAGAGTATACATATGTATAAGGTTTAAAGACTATTCACATGTGTATGTGTTGTATCATGTAATGTTATGCCCATGTACATTTTTTATGGTCCAATTAAAAGAACTAATATCTACCTGTGATAGCTCAAGGATGCATAGAGACTGGCGTGCGTCTGTGAATGGCAGCAAGTGGATTAATCCTACGCCCTCTTTCTGTAGAAGAAGGGGGGGGGGGGCAAAGCGCTATAAAGAATAATAATAATATAAATGAATGTAACATAGAGCAGTGTTTCCCAACCCAGTCCTCAAGGCACACCAACAGGTCATGTCTTCAGGATTTCCATTATTTTGCACAGGTGATTTGATCAGTTTCACTGCCTTAGTAATTACCACAGCTGTTTCATCTGAGGGAAATCCTGAAAACATGACCTGTTGGTGTGCCTTGAGGACTGGGTTGGGAAACACTGACATAGACAACCAAAAATGTTTTCATTTTAAAATGAATTTTAACATACATAGCAAGAGGATGTTACCTGCAATGGTAGAGCAGTGGTGAGACGTAGGTAGATAGGCATAGCTTACCTTGCCACTGGGTCCATTAACCTTTTGTAGAGACGGGATGGGAAACAGGAAGTCCAACGGCACAGCCTGACGCTTTTTTTAACTCAATTTTGTACAAATAAAAATTATTTTTTATAAATATTTGTTTGCTTTGTGCCTCCAGAAAGTCCCACCTCAGAGGGTTTTTTGTTTGGTTTCCACATTTATTAGGGATGATGGCACTTAGGTGGCGGTAGCTTCAGGATAGCTCCTATATTTGATAGTGTTGACCACCCGCTCCTTCTCAATAAACTCCGTTCCCTTGGCCTCCAAGGTTCTGCTCTATCCTGGTTCTCCTCCTACCTATCACAGCGCTCCTTCAGTGATGCCTACAACTCACTTTCCTCCTCTCCATTGCCCCTTTCTGTGGGGGGTCCCCCAAGGCTCTGTTCTTGGACCCCTTCTCTTCTACACTGAAGCTACACCTCCTCCCTTGGTGACGTGACAACAGCCCACGGCTTCCAATGCCATCTATATGCCGATCACACCCAAATCTAGATATCTACTCCTCGCCTCACCCCTTAAGGCCTCATACACACGGACGTTTTTTGACGCCGACGTTTTCTGGCGTTTTTTGCAGCTCTCCATGTTAGTCAATGGCCCCATAAAAACGTCGGCGTTTTTGAGCTGTAGATGGCGTCGGCGTTAGGGAGCTGAAACTAAAACCCACAGCCATCACGTTCTGAGGCTGTAACGTTTTGGCATTTTTTGACGCCGACGCCACAAAACGCCAACAAACGCCAACTAATATTGTGCCGGCGTTTTTTGACGCCGACGTTTTTAGGTTGAAAAATAGCAGAGGGATGTTTTTTTTTAAGAACGCCTATTGACGCCGACGCTCACTAACGCTCACTAATGCCGATGCATAACGCCGAAAAACGCCGATTTTTTTTCCTTGACGTCGGGCCCGACGTTTTGTTTATTTTTAAAGATACGCCCGTGTATCTTGCATTACTAACTGACATATCAGCATGGATGTCACACCACTTCCTTAAACTAAATCTCTCTAAAACTGAGCTCACGATATTCCCCCGCCCGGGCCTCCCCCCATGACTTTTCCATCAAAATCAACAATGCAACCATCAATCCCTCCCCTCATGCCAGGGTACCAGGTGTAATCCTCACCTCTGTAACGTCTCTAAAATACGCCCCTTTCTAACAAATGAAACCACCAAGCTTCTCATTCACTCCCTTGTTATCTTTCGCCTTGACTATTGCAACTCTCTTCTCATTGGCCTCCCTCTCCATAGGCTCCTCCCCTCTTCAGTCCATCATGAATGCTGCTGCCAGACTCATCCACCTTACCAACCGCTCAGTGTCTGCCACCCCTCTCCTCCAATCCCTACATTGGCTCCCGATCGCCCAGCGAATGAAATTTTAAATACTAACCACAACATACAAAGCCATCCACAACTCTGCCCCGAGCTCCATCACCAATCTTGTCTCCACATATCACCTGAACCGTCCTCTCCGCTCCTCCCAAGACCTCCTACTCCCCAGCTCCATCATCTCCTCCCCCCATGCTCATCTCCAGGATTTCTCCAGAGCTTCTCCCATCCTCTGGAACTCTCTACCTCAACCTGTCCGCCTATCTCCTTCTCTTGCTACCTTCAGGCAATCTCTGAAATCGCATCTCTTCAGGGAAGTCTATCACGCCTCCAACTAATCTTTTACCTCTTCCATCTACTCATTCCCCACAGTTACAACCTTTTGTACTACCTGCCCATAGGTGTGCGCAGCCTATTGCATTAGGGTGTGCACCCCAAATGTATTAAAACATGGACGGTGTTAGTAGGGCAGTGGACTTATCAGTAGGGCAGAGTTTGGTGTCAGTAGGGCAGTGGATGGTCCCAGCTGTTTTTTATTTTTATTATTTTATTTTTGAATTATTATTATTATTTTTTTTTTAGGTGCCCCGTCGGGGGCTTTGGTGAAATATCAAAAGGGGGAATCCACGCCACACGGGGGGATTAAGGTGTGCCCAGGCACACCCCCTGCGCACGCCTATGTACCTGCACCACCCTATTCAATTGTAAGCTCTTCTGAGCAGGGCCATCTTAATCCTCTTGTATTGTCTCCCTTTTATATTGTAAAGCGCTGCGTAAACTGTAATAATAATAATACTGTATATAAATACCTGTCTATTTTTAATAAAGGATTTGCTTTAATGGTATAACTCTATTGCAGCTCCTTTTGGTTTGTCTTAAGAAGTAGGACTGGAGGATCATTTTTTGGCAATAGCAATTATGCATTTTAACCGGTATTATAGCAACTTCAGGTATCCTGAACCTTTATAACAGTGGTTCTCAACGCCGGTCCTCGGGACCCACTAACTGGCAAGGTTTGCAGGATAACTGAGATACATTACAGGTGATACCATTTGCTGCTCAGTGATTGCAGTATTCTAGTCTGCATCTCCCCAAGGCAATACCTAAAATCTGGCCTGTTGGTGGGTCCTGAGGACCGGAGTTGAGAACCACTGCTTTATAATTACCAACCTGCACCATGCAGTAGAAATGGAAGTGTGATCACTATCACCATCTAGTGGCCATAATGCATATATATTTTTTTTAAATAATACAATCAGGAAAAATACCACATTATGGCCACTACTGTAGACGGCACTTATTATTATCATAGGAAATAATCATATTACAAATACGGCAAGTTTTATTGCAGCTGTGCGAATGTTTGTCACTACAAAGTTTTTATACAACTGATTATTTCATATACACTTTATAATATTGCGTTTGTTATTTTGAAAACTCATCTTAAAGGAAAAGCAGTGATGGAAAAAGTACTTGTGGGTTTAGGCAATTTTGTTTTTCGTATATAAATGATTTGGGGTTTGTGTCCCCAGGGGGCGTGGCAGGGGTGTGCCCTTTGCGCTAAGAGGTGTCCCTTTTTTGGTCACTGCAATTGTAATTTCTGGCTTGTGTGATTGGCTCACTGATTTTCCCAGAAGTCTGCACTGAGATACAAGTTACATTTTAGGCATCCTCTGCAATAGGAATATTAGTTTTGGTATGATACTCCCCAATGGTTAAATACAGTGTGGCCTGTGCATTACGTGTACGGGCGCCACCCCCTATCCCTGCCGCTGCCTTCCTGTCCATGCGCCCGGCACCTTTTAGGACACGGGACGCATGGATTCCTATGGCAGGGGCTGGAGGGAATGTTTTTTTTTTAAGTACCTGACTAGAGCCGGAGGCTCTAATAGGCTTCAAAAAAGGGTGGCCTCGGGGCGTAGGGAGTGCGCCCCGATCCCACCCAATTGTGTGACAAGAGCGACAAAATAAATTTTCGCTATTTTCACACTACAGTGCCTCCCGCCAATCGGAAGACAGGTTGTGAGAGCTGTCTCCCAATTGGCCAAAGCACCAGGCGATCCTATTGGATCACCTGACACTTAGCGGAGGAGGCACGCACTGGACTAGAGGAAGCCACCAGCGCCGCTGCTGCTCCACAGGCAGGAGGGCTTGAAGAGGATACAGCCTGGTGGTAAGCGCTGGACCTCCTGCAGAGTGCTGACTGCTGAGCCCCACGCCGCACCTGTAATGCTGTGGTATATATTGTATAGTACCTGTTATGCTGTGCTATATATACAGTATCTGTAAGCTGTGCTATATCCACTTCCTGACCCCATACCGTGTTTTCACGGCGGCAGTCGGGTTGTTGTGCGCAAATCGCCATAAAAAGACAGCGATCTGCGAATGGCCGCTAGGGGGCGCATGCCGCACTCCTGAGGAGTGTGCCCGCGGCTCGGGCGGACCCGATGTCCGCCCGCGAGCCGCGATGCGCGGCCACAGGCAAAGAACGGGGAACCACCGATGTAAACACGGCGGTTCCCCGTTCTGACAGTGCAGGCATGGGTGATCTACTGATCCCTGTCACTGGGATCAGTTAGATCTCTCATGCCCATGGTAGCCCAACCCCCCCACAGTAAGAACACGCCCAGGGAACACACTTAACTCCTAACTCTCCCCCCCCAGGTTAACCCCTTCACTGCCAATGACGGAGTCCTCACGCCGTACGCGGGGGATCGCCGGTAAGCGTCTAGCGACAGAAAAATACCGCTAAACGCGTGTTGTTGGGCTGACGGCGGCACTTTTGTGCCATACCCCAGTCCTTCACCTATATCGTGTCGAATGTCTATGACATATATATCGTGTCGTAT
>BLSH010286102.1:51759-72047 GCA_018402905.1 Glandirana rugosa | reverse complement strand
CAGCACAGTGACAGGGAAGACCATCTCAGGAGGACCTCATACATTCATGAGCCTGTTTACTCTGTTTTTTTTGCCTTTTAATAAAATTGCTGACATGCTGCACTTAGAAGCGCCTTTCTCTGCACAGCTTTTACAGAGGAGACTCCATGCTCTACATGCCAAGGTCAGCCACAAACCGGGTGATATGCAAAGCACCATTTCTTTATTGGTTGCTAATTTACATTCACAATACTATTGGGCCAATACTGCCTGTAATTTACTGCACTTAGTCTGGCGCCCCCCCCGGTGTGTTTTCTTGGCTCTACACTACAGGTTACTCACCAACCCAACCAGTGGGTTTGCTTGTTCTAAGGCAGGGGTGTCCAACTCAGTTTCATTGAGGGCCACATCAGCATTACGGCTGCCCTCAAAGGGCCGGTAGTATCTGTAAGACTAGATGTCCAGAGCACCCCACTCCTGCTTCAGATGTAAAGAGCCCCCCCCCCCAACCATCATCCCTGGGGGAGAGCAAATGCTTGGGGGGTCCTGGTGCCCTAGGAAGGACTAGCAATGGGGATAGGATAAGGGATGCCCACTGTGGGGAAAGTACTGACAGCCGACATATGAAGATGTTCACCTTGATGTTATTGTAAATCAAACATTGGAAATCGACTGGACTCTGATTTATGGGTGGTCTATCCCGAAACTGGTACCCGGCTCAGCTGAGAAGGAGCCGGGGTGAAATGTCATGTTAAGGTCCTGCACATGGTAAACTGAACTGATTATTTTAAGGTTCACTCAGGGAGCGAGGACCACACTAACGTGAATTCAGGCAGGAGGTCTGTTAGTGGTACCCAAAGATACAATGTTGTACCAATGTTTTCTTGGCCCTGCCTACATGGGTGTCATCAGATATTGCATATAATGTCTGTCGCGATTCTGTGGCCACCCCCACCCCCCTTTCTTTACAGCATCATATAGAAAAAGCTTCCAATGGATATTTAACTGGGTTACATGAGAGTTGATTAGATTATACGCTCAAATACAGAGCCTGTGTACTCAGGAAGGTCCACCAAATATGTGTCATAGTGAATACAAGGGTGCAACCCCTAAGTCAGTTGGGCATCTCTAGATGATCACCAGACAGCTCCAACAGATGGGATGGACAACCAAAGACCACTACTATCATCCAGGAAAAAGGCTCAGGGAAGGTCCACCAAATATGTGTCACAGTGTCAACTGGTAGCAGCCCCTAAGTCAATTGGGCATATCAAGTTAATCACCAGATTACACCAATAGTTAAGATGGACCACCAATGACCACTACCAGCATCCAGCAAAATGGCTGGGGTAAGGGCTACCAAATATGTATCATGGTGCAAAACATGGTGCAACCCCTAAGTCAGTTGGGCATCTCAAAATGATTATCAGACCACACCAGTTGTTAAGCTGGACCACCAATGACCACTACCAGCATCCAGCTAAATGGTTTGGAGTAGGTCCACCAAATATGTGTCATGGTGCCAACTGGGTGCAGCCCCTAAGTCAACAATTGGGCATATCAAGGTGATCACCAGACCACACCAATAGGTAAGATGGACCACCAACAACTACTATCAGTATCTAGGAAAATGCCTGTGGGAAGGTCCACAAAATATGTGCCATGGTGCCAACTGGATGCAGCCTCTAAGTCAATTGGGCATATCAAGTTAATCACCAGACCACACCAATAGTTAAGATGGACCACCAATGACCACTACCAGCATCCAGCAAAATGGCTGGGGGAAGGTTCACCAAATATCTATCATGGTGCCTAACTGGGTGCAACCCCTAAGGCAGTTGGGCATGATGGTTATCAGACCACACCAGTTGTAAAGAGGGACCACCAATGACCACTACCCGCATCCAGCTAAAGGGCTGGGGGAAGGTCTTCAAAAATGTGCCATGGTGCCAACTGGGTGCAGCCCCTAAGTCAATTGGGCATGTCAAGATGACCACCAGACCACGCCAATAGGTAGGATGGACCGCCAACAACTACTATCAGTATGCTGCAAAATGTTTAGGGGAAGGTCCACCAAATATGTGCCATGATGCCAACTAAGCGCAGCTCCTAAATCAACTGGGCTTATCAAGATGATCTCCAGATCACACCAACAGATGGGATGGACCACTAATGACCACCATTAGCATCCAACAGCATGGCGGTCAACAGCTATTGCTAAAAAGATTTTTTTTTTGTGAGGGGGGGAATAAACTAAAAATGTTGTTTGATTGTGCTGGGGTTTATGTGTGTCTTGCTTGTCGCACAATAATTAAAGTGTATGTATAGTCAAAACGTTTTAGTTTTGGTTTGATTGGGAATGGGTTAAAACCCCTATCGGTTTATTGTTTGCTGTTTGTGTCCCATTTTTTCCCATTATTTCTCCTGTCCTGTAGATATATAATAATATAACAGGAAGTGAGAAGAAATCTTAACAAAATGAGAACTCCTCTTCTAAACTGTTGTCACCAGAACAGGTGTCCCCTTTAGAACATTTATCATCACTTCCTGCTGTGGTGACACCTGTAACATTTTGGATTTCCCATCACTTTCTGTCTTTCTAACAATGACCACTATGACACATATACCTCAATAAAAACCTGACAGGGGTCCTAACCTTTCCATATTCTATCCCAAAGCTAAAAGAAAAGATTTGTCTATAAATACACATTAGAAATATTTTGTGGTTTCAGGGACTGTGGGATACATAAGTGTGTCATGTAGGTTCATGTTCTATTTAACTATGCCCCATTAACCCCTTCCAGCCCAGCCGTAGCATCCCTTTAACAGGGTCTGTATGCCCGGAGGGCGGGAAGGATCATCTGATCACATGACCACTGTGATTGGCTGTAAAAGTGGTCACATGATTGGAAACCCGTAATGCCAGCTACTGACCATTAGCATGGGTCGAGAGCTGTCTTTTACAGATAAAGCACTGTGCTGGGAGCAGAGTGACTTATCAAAAGCTGATTATTGTAAGTACCATTGTCAGTGTTTAATGGTTTATTTCATCTGTGTAAACTGATACATTCTGTCGGAGAGCTTGTTGTTTTGAAAAACAACAGACTTACTGATGTAAAGGGGGGACCCCAACATCAGGAAGACTCTGATGTAATGGGGAACAC
The DNA here is from genome assembly GCA_018402905.1 of Glandirana rugosa. NCBI lineage: Eukaryota > Metazoa > Chordata > Amphibia > Anura > Ranidae > Glandirana > Glandirana rugosa. The sequence goes on along the minus strand of BLSH010286102.1, from coordinate 68,904 downwards.
TAATGTGGATCCTGATAAAGGAAGGACTCTGATGGGGAACCTGTTGTAAGTGGGGACTCTGACATAAAGAGGACCCTGATGTAATGGGGGACCCTGATGCAAGGGGGGCTCTGATGCGGACCCAAATGTAAGAGGGACTCTAAAAGGGACCCTGATAGAAGGGGGGACTTTGATGGGGATTCTAATATAAGGGGAGGGGCCCTGATGGGGAACCTGATGTAGGGAGGAAGTTTGATGTAATGGAGGACTCTGATGTAATGGGGGACATTGATGGGGATCCGCAAGTAGGGAGGACTCCAATGGGGAACCTGGTGTAAGGGGGGTCTCTGACATAAGAAGGACTCTGATATAATAGGGGATCCTGGTGTAACAGGGGATTTTGAGGGGGACCTAGATGTAAGGAGAACTCTAAAAGGGACCCTGATGTAAGTGAGGATTCTGATGTAAGGTAAGACTCTGACATAAGGAAGACTCTAATGTAATGGGGACACTGATGGGGTTCCTGATATAAGGGGAGGGGGGCTCTGATGGGGACCCTGATGTAAGGGGGGACTCTGATATAAGGAGGACCCTGATGTATGGGGATCCTGATACAGGGGGGGTTATGATAGGAACCCTGATGTAAGTGGGGACTCTGACATAAAGAGGACCCTGATCTAATGGGGGACCCTAATGCAAGGGGGGGGGGACTCTGGTGGGGACCCAGATGTAAGGGGGACTTTAAAAAGGACCCTGATAAAGGGGGACTTTGATGTAGACTCTGATATAAGAGGGAGGGGGGCTCTGATGTACAGGGACTTTCATGGGGACTCTGTTGTAAGTGTAGACCCTGATGCAAGGGAGGACTCTGACATAAGGTAGACTCTGATGTATTTGGGGATAATGACGTGGTTCCTAATGTAGGGGGGACTCTGATGGGGAACCTTGATTTAAGGGGGGGACTCTGATGGGAACCCTGATGTAAGGGGTATCTTGATGCAAGGGAGGATTCTGATGGAGAACCTAATTTAAGGTAGGTACTCTGATGGGGACACCTGAGGTAAGAGGGGACCCTGATGTAAGGGAGGACTCTGCCATAAGGAAGACTCTACTGTAATAGGGGACACTGATAGGTTCCTGATATAGAGGAGGGGGGCTCTGATCTAAGGGAGACTCTGATGGGGAATTTGGTGTAATCAGGGACTCTGATATAAGGAGGACCCTGATGTATGGGAATCCTGATATGGGGGGGTTCTGATGTAGAGGGGACTCTGATGTAAAGGGGGACTCTAAAGAGGACCCTGCTGTATGGGATGACTTTGAAGGGAACTCTGATGTTGGGGGGGACTCTGATGTAAGGAAGCAGTCTGATGGGGACCCTAATATAAGGGGAGATGCACATTTATATAACTGACTTTTTTCATCTCACAAAATGTAAATAGGAAAGTGGTAAAAAAAAAAAAACCTGTCCCTTGTCTTTTTAAATATTAACCACAAGATGGCAGCAGAGCTCCATGCAGCAACTGCCACTGTCAGCTGCACTGTAGTCATAGTTTGCCTGCACCCCCTCCTCCCCCTGGGTGTCAGTCACACTCCATCTCTGCACATTGAACCAATAGCTTCTGATCTCAGTGCTGGGAGAGATACAGCGCTCATTTTTTGGATTCTGCAGCGGAGGCTGGCCGACCCATATATTATAGAATCCATTGCTGGTTAACCATAAATATAGCGCTTGCTGTTCCGGAACGACGGAATTTGATTTATTTTATTTGTCTCACTTTTTTAACGCAAAGGTTATTGTCCCAGAGCTTACACTTTAAATGATTTTAAAGGATGAAGGGCTTATTTAAAGGGTTTGTCCATCCAAAGCTGGTTCTTCAGTTTCTGCATTGAGGAAAGCAATTCAATTCACATATATACACTATATTACCAAAAGTATTGGGACGCCTGCCTTTACACACACATGAACTTTAATGGCATCCCAGTCTTAGTCCATAGGGTTCAATATTGAGCCGGCCCACCCTTTGCAGGTATAACAGTCAGGGCCGTCTTTAATATTGATTGGACCCTGGGCAAAAATGTTATTAGGCTCCCCTAATCCGCTTATCAACTATTTGCAGGCAGCGTGGGGTCTCAAGGAGCAGCTGGTTTAGGCCCCACAACAATGACTGGGCCCGGGGCAGCTGCCCCTTTTGCCCTGTGTTAAAGATGGCCCTGATAACAGCTTCAACTCTTCTGGGAAGGCTGTCCACAAGGTTTAGGAGTGTCTATGGGAATGTTTGACCGTTCTTCCAGAAGAGCATTTGTGAGGTCAGGCACTGATGTTGGATGAGAAGGCCTGGCTCACAGTCTCTGCTCTTATTCATCCCAAAGGTGTTCTATCGGGTTGAGGTCAGGACAGTCAAGTTCCTCCACCCCAAACTCGCTCATCCATGTCTTTATGGACCTTGCTTTGTGCAGTGGTCCAAATCATTTGGTGGAGAGGGGGTTATGGTGTGAGGTTGTTTTCCAGGGGTTGGGCTTGGCCCCTTAGTTCCAGTGAAGGGAACTCTTAAGGCGTCAGCATACCAAGACATTTTGGACAATTTCATGCTCCCAACTTTGTGGGAAGAGTTTGGGGATGGCCCCTTCCTGTTCCAACATGACTGCGCACCACTGCACAAAGCAAGGTCCACCTTGATGAAACTCTCATTGGCTATCACAGTGATCAGTCACCGTGAAGCCCACCCCTGTGCTTTCTCCCTCTGTGAATGGAGGAGCAGGGGCGGACTGACAACCCATGGGGCCCCCGGGCAATAGAAGATCATGGGGCCTCCCTGTGTCCCTGTCCACACTCAAGCCAAACAAAACACCACCTACTTATTGCACTGCGCCCACATTACAGGTCAGGTACCGGAGCTCAGTGCTGGAACTTGGTTCGGCACTGGGCTCCAGTATCAGCACAGATTCCTTGTGACTGAAGTATTAGGAGGCTCTCATGGGGCCCCCTACTGGACAAGGGCTCTCAGGCAGTGCCCGAGTGCCCTTATGCTCAGTCCACCCCTGTGGAGGAGAGAGATGCATCGTATCTCTCTCCTTGCAGAAAAAAAAGTATGTGTAGAAGAAGCTGAAAATAAATAAATAAAAAAATTAAAATATAAGATCAAGGTGTGATCTAGGTCAGTGCCAGGGTTACTGTTTGGGTCACCAGGGTCAAAGGTCAAGGTCAGGGTCAGCATTTTTTTTTTTACAGGATTTTTTTTTTTTTTTTTAGATCAGTCTCGGTGTGTTTTAGGTAGGATAAAAAAAAAAAAGCAAAATAGGCACTATTGTTTTTGGGCTGTACTACGGTTACATGCAACACCTGACATACACCTATATGGTATATGTGAACTCCATGCCCAAGAGGGTTAAGGCAGTGCTGGAAAATAATGGTGGCTACACAAAATATTGACACTTTGGGCCCAATTTGGACATTTTCACTTAGGGGTGTACTCACTTTTGTTACCAGCGGTTTAGACATTAATGGCTGTGTGTTGAGTTATTTTGAGGGGACAGCAAATTTACACTGTTATACAAGCTGTGCACTCACTACTTTACATTGTAGCAAAGTGTCATTTCTTCAGTGTTGTCACATGCAAAGATAGAAGAAATGTGAGGGGTGTACTTACTTTTGTGAGATATACTATATATCAGCAGCGGCCCGTGCATAAAGGGTGCACAGGCGCCGCCCACCCATCCCTTCCGCCTCCCCCCAATCGATGCGCCCGGCCCCTTTCAGGACACCGGGTGCATGGATTCCTATGGCGGGGGTGGGAGGGGATTTTTTTTTGGAGCATCTGACTAGAGCCGGAGGCTCTAATAGGCTTCAAAAAAGGGTGGGCTCGGCGCGCAGAGAGTGCGCCATGATCCCACCCAACTGTGTGACCATAGCGAATTAATTTTCACTATTTTCACTCTGCAATACATCTCAACCAATCAGGAGCCAGGTCTGTGAGACCTGGTTCCCGATGGGCCAAAGTGCCAGTCGATGCTATTGGATGCCTGGCGCTAAGGACAGGGAGGCACAGAGAAAGACTCGCCGCTGCTGCTCTGCACTAAGAAGGAGGACGCCCGTGGCCCGCCACACACAGCACGGTGGTAAGTGACGGACCTCCCGTGGGGGGGAGTGGGGGTGCTGTCAGTACCATGTCAGAACCCCCCCCCCCCATGACTGAGAGCTGCACCGCCACGTGCGGGGGGAGGAGGGGGAGCTGGGGGGGTTGTTGGGGTACTGCTGTATACTCCTATCTGGCCATGCTGTATATTCCTATCTTGTGATGCAGCCCTGTATACTTCTATCTGGTCATAATGTATACTTCTATCTGGTGATGCTGTATTCTCCTATCTGGTGATGCTGTATACTCCTATCTGGTGATGCTGTATACTCCTATCTGGTGATGCTGTATACTGCTATCTGGTGATGCTGTATACTCCTATCTGGTGAAGCTGTATACGCCTATCTGGTGATGCTGTATACACCTATCTGGTGATGCTGTATACTCCTATCTGGTGATGCTGTATACACCTATCTGGTGATGCTGTATATGCCTATCTGGTGATGCTGTATACACCTATCTGGTGATGCTGTATACTGCTATCTGGTGATGCTGTATACTGCTATCTGGTGATGCTGTATACTGCTATCTGGTGATGCTGTATACTCCTATCTGGCGATGCTGTATACTGCTATCTGGTGATGCTGTATACTCCTATCTGGCCATGCTGTATATTCCTATCTTGTGATGCTGCCCTGTATACGCTTATCTGGTGATGCTGTATTCTCCTATCTGGTGATGCTGTATACTCCTATCTGGTGATGCTGTATACTCCTATCTGGTGATGCTGTATACTCCTATCTGGTGAAGCTGTATACGCCTATCTGGTGATGCTGTATACACCTATCTGGTGATGCTGTATACTCCTATCTGGTGATGCTGTATACACCTATCTGGTGATGCTGTATACGCCTATCTGGTGATGCTGTATACTCCTATCTGGCCATGCTGTATATTCCTATCTTGTGATGCAGCCCTGTATACTTCTATCTGGTCATAATGTATACTTCTATCTGGTGATGCTGTATTCTCCTATCTGGTGATGCTGTATACTCCTATCTGGTGATGCTGTATACTCCTATCTGGTGATGCTGTATACTGCTATCTGGTGATGCTGTATACTCCTATCTGGTGAAGCTGTATACGCCTATCTGGTGATGCTGTATACACCTATCTGGTGATGCTGTATACTCCTATCTGGTGATGCTGTATACACCTATCTGGTGATGCTGTATACGCCTATCTGGTGATGCTGTATACACCTATCTGGTGATGCTGTATACTGCTATCTGGTGATGCTGTATACTGCTATCTGGTGATGCTGTATACTGCTATCTGGTGATGCTGTATACTCCTATCTGGCGATGCTGTATACTGCTATCTGGTGATGCTGTATACTCCTATCTGGCCATGCTGTATATTCCTATCTTGTGATGCTGCCCTGTATACGCTTATCTGGTGATGCTGTATACTCCTATCTGGTGATGCTGTATACACCTATCTGGTGATGCTGTATACACCTATCTGGTGATGTTGTATACTCCTATCTGGTGATGCTGTATACACCTATCTGGTGATGTTGTATACTCCTATCTGGTGATGCTGTATACTCCTATCTGGCGATGCTGTATACTGCTATCTGATGATGCTGTATACTCCTATCTGGCCATGCTGTATATTCCTATCTTGTGATGCTGCCCTGTATACGCTTATCTGGTGATGCTGTATACTCCTATCTGGTGATGCTGTATACTCCTATCTGGTGATGCTGTATACTCCTATCTGGTGATGCTGTATACACCTATCTGGTGATGCTGTATACACCTATCTGGTGATGCTGTATACTCCTATCTGGTGATGCTGTATACACCTATCTGGTGATGTTGTATACACCTATCTGGTGATGTTGTATACTCCTATCTGGTGATGCTGTATACACCTATCTGGTGATGTTGTATACTCCTATCTGGTGATGCTGTATACACCTATCTGGTGATGCTGTATACACCTATCTGGTGATGTTGTATACTCCTATCTGGTGATGCTGTATACACCTATCTGGTGATGTTGTATACTCCTATCTGGTGATGCTGTATACTCATATCTGGTGATGCTGTATACTCCTATCTGGCGATGCTGTATACTGCTATCTGATGATGCTGTATACTCCTATCTGGCGATGCTGTATACTGCTATCTGATGATGCTGTATACTCCTATCTGGCCATGCTGTATATTCCTATCTTGTGATGCTGCCCTGTATACGCTTATCTGGTGATGCTGTATACTCCTATCTGGTGATGCTGTATACTCCTATCTGGTGATGCTGTATACTCCTATCTGGTGATGCTGTATACACCTATCTGGTGATGCTGTATACACCTATCTGGTGATGCTGTATACACCTATCTGGTGATGCTGTATACTCCTATCTGGTGATGCTGTATACACCTATCTGGTGATGTTGTATACACCTATCTGGTGATGTTGTATACTCCTATCTGGTGATGCTGTATACACCTATCTGGTGATGCTGTATACACCTATCTGGTGATGCTGTATACACCTATCTGGTGATGCTGTATACTCCTATCTGGTGATTCTGTATACTCCTATCTGGTGATGCTGTATACTCCTATCTGGTGATGCTGTATACACCTATCTGGTGATGCTGTATACTCCTATCTGGCGATGCTGTATACCCTATCTGGTGATATTGGGCTGTATACTCCTGACACAATGGGTGGAATCTATAAGGGGTGGAGCTTATGAGAAGTGGGAGGGGTCAAAAAGGAAAGGCAGGGTCTGGCACCCCCCCATCCTAAAATTTCACCAGCCGCCACTGCTGTATATATATTTTAGTATTGGTGTGTTTGAGGAAGGATTAAAAAAAAAGCAAAATGGGCACTATTGTTTCTGGGCTGTACTACGGGTAAAAGCACCAACATACACATCAGTGTGGTATCACTGCGATCATCAGGAGCAGGAGGATTTTAATTTGAGTTGTCTTTGGTGCTCTTTGGTGGAAGGTTATGGCAGTAACAAGAAATATACAGCTAAATTTTAAAAAATATATATATTTTTTTTACTATCTTGGGCCAGTCTTCTTTTGATAATAATAACAATAAAAAAGAATCAGCAGCAGATATCTTTTACCATTTACCACCAAATGAAAGCCCAATTTGTCCTGAAAAAAAAAAAAGTGGTATAATCCACCTGGAGGCACAAAGTAACTACGGTTTTACTAACACGTCAACGTTTCAAAATTGTGGTTAGGCATTAAGTTTTTTTTTACCCTTGGGGGGGAAGGGGATTAAGAATTGGCTGAGAATGGTTGCCCTGGACCAGAGTTTCTCAACCAGGGTTCCTCCAGAGGCTGCTAGGGGTTCCTTGAGCAATGATCAATTTCTACCTCTCAGATAAATTCCCAATGACATCATTGATCTTTTTATCTATCTGTAAGGGGGTAATTCTTCCCAATGACCACAAGTGTAAGGAGCATTCTTCCCAATGACAATCACACTAATGTATCATGAGTTGTAGATTTTTAATTTTTAGCAGGGGTTCCCCGAGCCCGGAGAATTATTTCAAGGGTTCCTCAGGGTTGAGAAAGGTTGCCCTAGACTGAGATTTTATTCTCAGGGTGTTGCTGTGATTGGTGGCCTCTCTACCACTTAGGGAGAATGGGTATAATTCCAGCGACCCCTCCGGGGGGTAAAGCGCCACATTTCCATGCACTCCTCTCTCAGCGGAAGCACAGATCAGTTTCGCTGCAAATGAATTCGATTGAAAACCCGGCACCCTCCGCTGTGAATCCGCCCGTCTGGCTGCCTTTTCTGACTTTCTTTTGTCTCTCTGAACATCGGCTCTAAAAACCTCTCAGAAGCCGAATCCACTTCTGCCCGCGTCTGATCTCGCCCCATCGCCCGCCTGCCCTCGCCGCTGTTTTACGTGTCTTTTTTTTTTTTCTCGTAAAGCGTTTGGTCTTATCTACCCCCGGCCAGATCTCGCTTGTTGGGTTTCTAACGTCTCTCAATTGTCAAATCTTTCTCCTTCCTCCAAATTTTGTGTTTTCATTTCACCGTGACTGAAGGCGAAGAATGACCGGGCGGCCGGAAATGTCTTCATTATCTACCAGGAATACAGTATATAGGTTTTTTTCTCAATCACTCGGCTTAACACGGCACTTCCCCATTTGCTTGAGTGTTGCTACATGTTGGATAAATGTTGCTAAGCATGTTAAAGCGATACTACAGGTTCCCTTTTTTTTTTCCTTAAAATAACAAACATGTTACACTTACAGTTGCAGTTGGTTTTGCACAGAGTGGCCCCGATCCTCCTCTTCTGGGGTCCCTCCGCGGTGCTCCTGGCTCCTCCCCGCATTGAGTGCCCCCATCGGAGAAGTGCTCTCCCTGGGGGCACCTGTGCGGGCACGTCCATTGACACAGACAGCAGGTCTCAGCCTCGCCCCCCCGACTGCCACGTCACTGGACTTGATTGACAGCATCGGGAGCCAATGGCTCCCCTGCTATCATCATAGGCATGCACAGGGGGTGTTCCAGGTGTGCCTGGGCACACCCAAATGACTCTATACGGTGCCAATTCCCCCTGCTGCCCGGGCTTCGTCTCGTGTTTTGCCCTCCCCCCACCGCAGTGCTGCTGGATTCCCTCCTTTCCTCTCCTCCTGACTGCAGCAGGGGATATTTCAGGATGGAGAGTGGGGAAAGGTACTAATCAATATGTCATTTACCGACCCCTTCCTTTTGGAACACACTCGCTCACTGTGCTCAATCATAACCGAAGCATAGTAAACTCTGTTTACTGTGCTTCAGTTTGTGAATGAACAGGAAGCCGCTCAGCACAGAGCACTTCCCATTCAATCAGTGTTCAGTGCAGCTGAGGCTGCAGAGAAAAGCGTGTTTGAGCTTTGGGGTGCTTACCCTAATGCAATAGGCTGCGCACACCTATGAATCTATCCAATGAGGACTGGAGCCCGCGGCTGCAGCTGCTGGGCTCATCCCCAGCGTGGGAACAATCAGGCTCAGGTAAGTAAAAGGGGGTCTGGGGGGCTGCTGCAAGAAAAAAGGTTTTTCACCTTAATGCATAGAATGCATTGAAGATATAAAAACCAGGAGGGTTTACTACCCCTTTAAGCTGCAATAGGCAGCGGATGTGGGTTGGCAGGAAAAAACCCTGCATTTTTACGCCCCCCCAACCACACTTCTAAATGGAGCCCTAACCTCATCAAAGCATATAAAGTGGGCTGTAATGCCCATCTGATGCACTTGTGCAGCCATGATGGCCTGAGGTCATGACTTTTGATTGAGAGCCACCGGGAGAAGATCCCCATCATGCGACTGCTGTGAGAGCCACAGAAGAACGGCAGCCGATCGCACACAGGATGCCGACTTACTGTGACCAAAACTAAACCAGGCAATGTAAGATGGTTTCAGCTCTGCTCTCTACCCTGAGCAGAGCTCCCTCAGACGTGTTTCGCCCCCTAGTGGGCTTAATCATTGCATGGTTGAGTCAGTTAGCCTTGTTTCTAAGGAGGAATGGCTTTTTGGCCACAATCCTTCCATGAAGACCACTTCTGACCAGACTTCTCCAGACAGCAGATGCAGAGGTGGCTCTCTAATTAGGCAAATTAGGTGGTCGCCTAAGGCCTCACACTCATAGGGGCCTGGCATCTGCCTAATTTGACACTGACAGCAGCACCGAGATAGAGGATACTGACACCAGCACCAAGATAGAGGAAACTGACACCAGCACCGAGATAGAGGATACTGACACCAGCACCAAGATAGAGGATACTGACACCAGCACTTTAAAGCTCTTAATATATGCAATTTATAAAGTTAATTTTTTTATCGCTTGAATTATTTTTCCCATTATGGGCGGTGAGTGGGGCCTGACGTCTAGGTTTTGCATAAGGCTTCACAAAGCCTAGAGCCGCCTCTGAGTAGATGGGTGTACCTGGGTCCCACTGATTTCCTCCAGTTCTGTGCTGATGGCACTCCTGGTAGACACGTGCAATATGTTTCAGTCCAAATGCAAATTCGGACTGATTTTTAGTTATTCGGAGATTCGGATACATCACCAAATGAAATAGTAAGGAATTTTGTTGAAATTAATTTTGTTTATTCGTTTTCTAACAAATTCCAAATTTTCGGAATGGTTTGAATTCGGATCAGTCGAAAAAAATGATCGACCGATTCAAACTCTGTGTTGGCTGCCGCGCCCTTAACAACCAATGACTCATCTGCTGTTAGCGAGCTTCCCCGCTGACAGCTAAAATGTAAACAAAATAATACAATAGAAAATAAAAAAAAACTGTGTGCCCCCCCCCCCCAATCCATACCAGGCCCTCCGGGTGTAGTGTAGATTCTAGGGGGAACCCCATGCCAACATAAAAAAAAAATGGGGGGGGAACCCACAAATCTATACCAGACCCTTATCTGAGCATGCAGCCTGGCAGGCCAGGAAAGGGGGGGGGTGAGCGAGCACCCCCCCCTCCTGAACCATACCAGGCCACATGCCCTCAACATGGCCCCCTTGCCCCCTACTCCAAAGCACCTTGTCCCTATGTTCATGAGGGCACGGGCATCTTCCCCACAACACTGGCCTGTGGCTGTGTGGGTCTTTGGGCTTATCGTAATCTGGAAGCCCCCAGATCCTGCCCTCCCCCATGTGAATGAATAAGGGGTAAAAGAGAATAAAAACAGTACACCGTTTTTTGACAATTCCTTTATTAAAAAATAAAAAACAATGCCCCCAAATGCAGATCCATCGTCAATCACACGCCACCAAAAAAAAAAAAAAAAACCTCTGGTCTCCCAGCTAACTGCCTTCTCCTCCATCTGGCATCTCTTAAATAAGTATGGGGAGGAGTCACCCAAAGATGTCAGCGGGTGACCCCGCCCCCTTGTGATGTCACTGACTGGGGCATGCTGTTTCGGTTAATGACTGTGTTTCAACCTACTTAAGAAATTGATGATCATTAGCCCTTGCTTGGTATAATTGGTTAATCGTTCACCTGACTCTAATCCTACAAAATCCCTGACTTTGTGCGAGTGTACAAAGTGTGCAAGTGCAAGAATGGATGCCGGTTTGAAGCCAAAGGGTGGTCACACCAAATATTGATTTGATTTGGCTTTTGCTCCTGTTCGCTCACTTTGCATTTTGTAAATTTATATAAACAATTAAAATATATATGTAGCAGGGGGCTGGTTATCTTACCTGCAGTATCAGAAGACACTGTGCAACATTGTTCCAGTGAGACTGTTTCCCTGCTAAGATTCTGTGTCATCACATCCTGCCAGCAAAGTGTTTACCACCAGGGGAGCAAAGCATACAGGGAATTGCAGTCCCAGGGCTCAAGTGCAACATTCTTTTGAACTACTGGGGAACTACAACTACCAGCCTGCTGGGAGTAAAGAGCACGCTGCTGGGAGAGGATATAACAAGGCTTGTCTAGGGGCTGTGTGTTGGAGAGTGCAGAGGCTGAGTTGCCTGCACAAGAAGAGTCAGCACGAGACAGGAGAATAGAGTGGACTTAGAGGAGAGGTGCTGCCTCCCAAGTCAGTCCACCATGTTTCTCCAGGTATCCACAGCCGGTCGGGGACATCCAGCCTGAGAGAGGGGGATCCCAGGCACCAGCAACGATGGTGTGAAGCATTACCGTGTGAGGTAATCAGTGGGGTCACTAGAGGAGCCTGCCTGTTCCAGGACATTTGTTTGAGCCTTGATCGCAGGATTGGGTGAGGGGGCATTTGCCCATTTGCAGGAAACAAGGACACTGCACACAGATAGAGTTGTATGGACACTGTATACAGACATCATTGCTCTTAGTCACCTTGCTGACATTTGTAGTGCCACGGGACACAAGGCCATTTAGATACAGAGACCCTGTATACAGAAACCATAGTCCTTTCACCCTGCTGAGGAAGATCTTGCATTTCTTTACTTGATAATCCATTTGTGTTGTTTGGCCCTGCTATTCAGGAGTTTAAGTGCACCAACGAGAGTGGCTAGCTGAAGAATCCAAAGCCTCATCTTCCTTCCAAGAGGCTGAAGTTATTGGTGCTATACAAGCATGCACATACATGTTCAGGGCTCTGTATATGTAGTGGGTGTGCGGGATAGTTTATCTGGGAAGTTAAACCAATAAATATTGAACTGAATGCAGTGTTTGTAGTTGGGCCTATGGTGTCAGGGGACAGATGAGAGAGGTCTGACATAAAGAGGGTCAGTCTTCTGCCCTCCTCCAGCCTGGACTCATAGAGCCAAATTTGAGTAGAGGTAACCAATCCGATATAAAGCGTCATAATGTGATTTATTTGCCATTTAAGTGTTCCTCTGCTCTTGGGGACATTCTCAGGTTTGGAATCCCCTGAAAGCAGCCTGAATACAATATTGAGCTATATTGCTCTTAATCTCAGTTATTGCTCTCTGGTTGATTACATGAATATATATACCAGGGTTTCTCAACCAGGGTTCCTCCAGGGGCAGTGTTGCCAACCTCCCGAAGCATTTTTTACTGGCAAAGCATGGAAAATTTACTGGCAGAGCACATTTTTTACTGGCAAACTCAAAAATAACAGAACTCCTATTAAAATCTAAGACAATTGATATTTAAATCCAACATGGAAACACTGACAATACCCATATCAAGTAGTTTGCCAGGTTTAGACTTAAAAAGTCAGCACAGCACGACAAATTATCAGACCCTGATATTTATAGACAGTTGTAAAAATCATTGATTTTTACAAACTGCCAGTAAATTTACTGGCGGTTGGCAACCCTGTCCAGAGGTTGCTAGGGGTTCCTCGAGCAATGGTCAATTTCTATCTCTCAGATAAATTTCCAATGATGCCATTGATCTTTTTAGCTATCTGTAAGGGGTAATTCTTCCCATTGACCACAAGTGTTAGGCCTCATACACACGGACGTTTTTTGACGCCGGCGTTTTCTGGCGTTTTTTGCAACTCTCCATGTTAGTCAATGGCCCCATAAAAACGTTGGCGTTTTTGAGCTGTAGATGACGTCGGCGTTAGTGAGCTGAAACTAGAACCCACGGCCAGCGCGTTCTGAGGCTGTAACGTTTTGGCATTTTTTGACGCCGACGCCCCAATATGCCAACAAACGCCAGCTATTATTATACCGGCGTTTTCCGGCGTTTTTTGACGCCGACGTTTTTAGATTGAAAAATAGCAGAGGGATGATTTTTTTTAAAAAACGCCTATTGACGCCGACGCTCACTAACGCTCAAAAACGCCAATGCATAACGCCGAAAAACGCTGTCTTTTTTTCCTTGACGTCGGGCCCGACGTTTTGTTTATTTTTTTAGAAACGTCCGTGTGTATGAGGCCTAAGGAGCATTCTTCCCATTGACCATCACACTAATGTATCATGAGTTGTAGATTTTTAATTTTTAGCGGGGGTTCCCCGAGACTGGAGAATTATTTCAAGGGTTCCTCTGTGTTGAAAAGGTTGAGAAAGGCTGCTCTATACTGTTACTGTCTGTTACTTTTCCACAGAAATATTGCAGTAAAGATCATTTTTATGTTTTATCATAACGTGTGTGGTTTTATTGGTCCTTCCACTTCCACTATTGCTAAGTGTGCCAGAGGGGTTGAGGCTATTCTTAGGGGTTCAGAGGCAGAGCACGGGACCAAATATACTTAAGCGTCTCCTGCTACATATATTTCTGAATGCATTCTTACTTTACAGCATTTCTTCACACCCTCCTAAAACGTTTGCACAGTGCTGTATATACATTTATATAAATTAAATTATTTTAATTTAATCAAAATTTTAATTAATTATTTTAAATGTAATAATATTTTAGTTACTAAGTTTATAGCTCAGGCTAGCTGCCTACAGGGGCGTAACTACAGGGGTTGCAATTGCAACCGGCCCCATGCTCCAGGGGGGCCCATGTGCCTCCCTTGTACACCTGGACAGGCGACATTTAGAGAAACCAATCTCCTTCATTTCCTCCTAATGGAGGAGATTGGTTCCTTTAGATCAGGGATATGCAATTAGCGGACCTCCAGCTGTTGCAAAACTACAAGTCCCATCATGCCTCTGGGTGTCATGATTGTGGCTGTCAGAGTCTTGCTATGCCTCATGGGATTTGTAGTTCTGCAACATCTGGAGGTCCGCTAATTGCATATCCCTGCTCTAGATGCTGCCCCCGCCGCCCCTCCTATCCAGTTTACTTGTCTTCTGCTTTTCCCAGGGCCCCTGTGTGCTTCCCTGGTCCCCCCCACAGAGCTGCTGTCTTCCCCCCTCCTCTCTCCTGCCAGCTGCTGTAGAAGATGAGTCATGATGGAGAGATGGGAACGGGTCGGTAAATTTGTCCTTTTCTGAATGGACAGAGTCAGTGATTGGTACCAATTGGTTCATTCATAACTGAAGCATAGTAAACTGTTTTTACTATACTTCCGTTTCTGAATGAATGGGAGGCTCGGTGCACAGCTATTCCTGTCCATTCATTCTGTGCAGCTGAGGCTACACAGATGGAGATTGAGGGCTGAGGTTTGATTAGACCCCTGATATCTCATCAAAGCCCCCAACAGAGCTCCTAAAATAAATTGTAAAAAATAATAAAAATACAATTGTAAAAGAAATAAAATGAAATGGTAAAAAAATAATAAAACTAAAATAAAAATTAAAAACTACTGACACCAGTGAGGGAACTATCAGGATTGCAAAGGTTGCAATTGCGACCGGGCCCTGGCATTTCACCACCATGGCTGAAGATGCCAGAAGATGGCAGGAAGGCGTCCTGCTGCAGGACCGTAATAAAGAGACATGCGATGGGAGTAAAGGGCCCCAGGATCAGTGGGAAGGACCAAGGGGCCCTTCATAATTTCTTGCACCAGGGCCCTGAAGGTTCTCGTTACGCCTCTGGCTGCCTATGTTTTTTTCCATCTTGATGACCGATACACGGCATGCTCCTGACACCCTGGGCTCAGAGGAAGCCCAACATGGACCAACGAGGGCCAGCTAAAGAGGACACCTGGGGAAGCCCTGGACCATGGAGAGGGTATAACTTGCCTTTTTTTCCAGGCAGGTGGGGCTTTGAAAAAAAAAGAGCCTAGAGTCGTTCTTTAACTTCCAGCTTATTGCTATTCTGGTTCCTGTCCACGCTCAGACAAACAGCCTTGAGTATTTTAGGAACTTATGTTCTTGTTGCCGCAGTTAATGACTTCCTTCGGGCCATTAAAACATTATCTCAATAAATAAAAATCTTCTGATTACAGGTCAGTGACGGAACAACTAATTACAATTTTTACAAGGTGATTATATTATACAAGGCGATATTAATAACCGTAATTAAACTCCAATTAATTAGCCATTAGACCAAGTTCTCTATTAGAATGCATCCGAATGAATATTCTAGGGAAAAGGAAGAGCGGATTGTCTGATGTGACCTTCTACCAAACTCACCTAATCTGACCCAATCCAACCCGATAATAAGGTAACGCAGATTGTTTGCCGTGTTTTATGGATTGCACCATCCAAAAAAACCTACCGCAAAAAGAACAAAATGTGAACCGACATATTTTACACAATTGTACAATTAAATTAACAACCTCCAGTCTGGCATTGTTTGCTGGAAAACTACTTAGATCCCACAAACATTATGTATTTTTAAGCAGAGGCCCTGAAGAATAATTTTTTTTTTTTGTTGACATTTTTTATGTTGCACGATATTTGTGTGGAGGTTTATCAAATGCATTTTTTTAAAAAAAAAAATACACTTTAATACATTTTAATGCACAATAAACACATTGTAAATACACAACTTTTTGGTAAAATATAAAAAAAATATCTTATGCTGAGTAAATAGATGCCTAACATGTTATGCTTTAACAGGTTCCCCACCGCGCGCCGTCTTTTCACGGCGGCAGTCTGCTTTTAGAGACCAGGGGGCGCGCGCGCACCCGCCGCACTCCTGAGGAGTGTGCTCGTGGCTCGGGCGGACCCGATGTCCGCCGGCGAGCCGCGATGAGCGGCTACAGGGAAAGAACGGGGAACCGCCGATGTAAACACGGCGGTTCCCCGCTCTGTCAGTGGGGTATAAGAGATCTACTGATTCCTGTCACTGGGATCAGTTAGATCTCTCATGCCCATGTTAGCCCAACCCCCCCACAGTTAGAACACCCAGGGAACACAGTTAACCCCTAGCTCTCCCTCCCCAAGTTAACCCCTTCACTGCCAATGACATTTATACAGTAATCAGTGGACATTTAAATTTCTGATCACTGAATAAATGTCATTGGTCCCAAAAAAGTGTCAAAAATGTCCGACATGTCCGCTGCAATATCGAATTACCGCTAAAAATCGCAGATCGCCGCCATTACTAGTAAAAATAAATAAATAAATAAAAACCCCAGAAATGAATTCTCATCATCCGTAAACGCAGCCACTTTTGCGCAAACCAATCAATAAACGCCGATTGCGATTTTTTTTTATCACAAATATGAGGAAGAATATAAATCGGCCAAAAACGGTGAAAAAAAATGTTTTTTTATATTTTTTTTTTGGATTTGAATTTTAGCAAAAAGTAAGAAATTTGGGGTTTTTTTTTAAAATGGTCGCTCTTCTTTTGTTTATAGCGGCGATAAGAAATGACGCAGAGGCGATCAAATACCACCAAAAGAAAGCTCTATTTGTGGGAAAAAAAAGGACGCAAATTTTGTTTGTGTACAACGTCGCACGACCGCGCAATTGTCAGTTAAAGCGACGCAGTGCCCAATCGCAAAAAGTGCTCTGGTCCTAAAGTGGGAAATCCTTCCGGGGCTGAAGTGGTTAAAACTGCATATACTTGTGGAACAGCGACAAACTACGGTACCTAAAAATCTCCATAGGCGACACTTTAAAAGCCTTTACAGGTTACCAGTTTAGAGTTACACAGGAGGTCTGGTCCTAGAATTATTGCTCTCGCTCTGACGTTCGCAGTGATACTTCACATGTGTGGTGTGATCACCGTTTACATATGCATTCGGGACTTACATGTGCAATTTGTTTTCTTCTCGCTGGTAAAATTTTTTTTTGGGGTTTAAAGAATGAAAAACGAT
>BLSH010286102.1:37468-51749 GCA_018402905.1 Glandirana rugosa | reverse complement strand
TTTGAATTTTAGCAAAAAGTAAGAAATCTGGGTTTTTTTGCAAAATGGTCGCTCTTCTTTTGTTTATAGCGGCGATCAGAAATGACGCAGAGGCGATCAAATACCACCAAAAGAAAGCTCTGTTTGTGGGAAAAAAAGGGCGCAAATTTTGTTTGTGTACAACGTCGCACGACCGCGCAATTGTCAGTTAAAGCGACGCAGTGCCCAATCGCAAAAAGTGCTCTGGTCCTAAAGTGGGAAATCCTTCCGGGGCTGAAGTGGTTAAAACTGCATATACTTGTGGAACAGCGACAAACTACGGTACCTAAAAATCTCCATAGGCGACACTTTAAAAGCCTTTACAGGTTACCAGTTTAGAGTTACACAGGAGGTCTGGTCCTAGAATTATTGCTCTCGCTCTGACGTTCGCAGTGATACTTCACATGTGTGGTGTGATCACCGTTTACATATGCATTCGGGACTTACATGTGCATTCACATTTGTGCGTAAGCACTGGGGGATGGGGGAACTTTTAAACCTTTTCAAATTATTTTATTATTTATTTTATTTTAAAAAAATGTTGACATTGTACCTTGAATTTATTTTTTGTTGAAACTTTATTGCTATCACAAGGGATGAACAATATCCCTTGTGATAGCATGGGCCGTGACATGTTCTCTTTATGGAGAGATCTGAGGTCTATTAGACCCCAGGCCTCTTCTCTGCTCTCCAAAGCATCTGACCAAACCAAGATCGATTTGATCTGATGTTTTTACAAGCTGGTAACGGCTTGTGAACAAGAAACCAAAACTGGAAGTGATGAAATCCTGGTCACTTCCAGTTTATGACATCACAGAGAGAAGGCGGGTGCCGATGTACCTTCCTCCCATCTAAGTGCTTCACTGATCCTGGCGGTGGCGGTACTGGGCTGACCAATGGCTGGGGAGAACTCAGTAAAGGGGGCAGGTGGTGGCGGGAGGGGCAGGACCGTCTTCCGCTGCCTGTAAAAGTGATCCAGTGGCTTTATAGCCTCTGAGATCACTTTTACAGTGTAGAAAATCGGCTCCTCTAAAAAATACCAGCCTTCCTATCCGAAGACTAGAAGGAGAGAGAGAGAGAGAGAGAGAGAGAGAGAGAGAGAGAGAGAGAATCACCCCCTTACATTTGCAGTAAGTAGTAACACCTGCCTTCTTACATTGGTGGCCACTGAAGAGGAACCCCCTTAGATTGGCAGCAAGTAGTAGCATCTGCCCCCTTGCAATGGTTGTCAGTAGAGAAGTGCCTCATTACAATGGTGGTCAGCATAGAAGTTCCCCTTTATGATGATGGTCAGTGAAGACGTGTCATTTACAATGGTGGTCAGTAGGAGCACCAGCCCCCTTACAATGACGATCAGTGGAGAAGGGCCCCCTTACAATGGTGGTCAGTGGAGAAGTGCCCCCTTCAATGGTGGTCAGTGGAGAAGTGCCCCTTCAATGGTGGTCAGTGGAAAAGTGCCCCCTTACAATGGTGGTCAGTGGAAAAGTGCCCCCTTACAATGGTGGTTGGTGGAGAATCAGCTCTCTACATAGAAAGTAAGTAGCAGCACCTGCCTCCTTACAATGGCTGTTAGTAGAGAAGTGCCCTCTTCAATGGTGGTAAGTGGAGAAGTGCCCTTTACAATGGCAGTCAGTAGCAGCACCTGTCCTTTGGGCATTGGTTGGGGACCCCCTACCCTGACTCACACACATTGTCCCCTTACAATGATGGTCAGTGGAGAGTCACCCCTCTATATTGACAGTAAGTAGCAACACCTGCCTTCTTACATTGATGGTCAGTGAAGATGCACCCCCTTACCTTGGCAGTAAGTAGCAGCATCTGCCTCCTTACAATGGTGGTCAGCGTAGAAGTGCCCCCTTACAATGGTTGTCAGTGAAGTCCCCCCTTACAATGGTGGTCAGAATAGAAGTGCCCCTTTACAATGTTTGTCAGTGGAGAAGTGCCCCTTTACAATGTTTGTCAGTGGAGAAGTGCCCCTTTCCAATGGTTGTCAGTGTAGTCCCCCCTTACAATGGTGGTCAGCATAGAAGTCCCCCCTTACAATGGTGGTCAGCATAAAAGTGCCCCTTTACAATGGTTGTCAGTGGAGAAGTGCCCCTTTACAATGGTTGTCAGTGGAGAAGTGCCCCTTTACAATGGTTGTCAGTGGAGAAGTGCCCCTTTACAATGGTGGTCAGTAAAGAAGTGCCCCCTTACTATGGTGGTCAGTGAAGAAGTGCCCCTCTTACAATGGTGGTCAGTGGAGAAGTGCCCCTTTACAATGGTTGTCAGTGGAGAAGTGCCCTCTTGCGAAGGTGCTCTATGGAGAATCACCCCTTTACATTGGCAGTAAGTAGCAGCACCTCTTACATTGGTGGTCAGTGAACAAGCCACCCCCCCCCAACCCCTTACATTGGTAGTAAGAAGCGGCATGTACCACCTTTCATTGTTGTCAGTGGTAGAAAGCATGCCCCAGCATAGGTGTAAATGGGTTACCTGTGTCTCTACCCATTGGTTGATCTAGGTCCACCAGGGTCCTACTTTTCACATGTGGGCCAAACCAAACCTTCTAGGATAGCAAGAATGGCTTTTGGTACACCTGACTGTTACAAAATTTTTCAATGAATAGAACCAGAGGAGCCGAGTCGTAGATTATGCACAGAAGATGGGAGAGGAAGAGATTCGGTGAATTTGGTGTCACCCAGTGATATTGATGCAGCCTATTAATCCCACAGACCTGGGTCAGGAAATCTCCTGTGATTGGAAAACATTCGCTCATCATCTGCACAGAATCCACATATATTGCCATAGGCAGCGGTGTCTTCTCCAGCAATGATATGTCTGAGAAAATAAAGATACCGATCAAAATGTAATTACATCGCCGGAATTAGAATACACAAACGGAACGCCGAGGACCATCATTCTGAGGAAAATAACAAGACTTCAATTTCTTATACTTGAGTCTGAGACGGGAAACTCAGATTAGAGTCTGCTATCTGGAACAAAGTGAATGCTGAACCCCAGGAAATATTGGGATGGCATACTTCCATTGGTCCAGCTTGGTACAATATAAATACGTATTCATTATCTCGTACCGGAGGGGCGCTGGGGAAGCTGGCTATCACTCTAATAGTTGGTACTGCTACAGTGATAGTTGGGATCTTCTGGGTCCTACCCAGGTTTTATGCAAGCAGCTGCCCCACTGCACACTGACCACAGAGGGGCGCTTGCCCTGCACCACCATTCATAGAATGCCTTCTATTTTTTTAACCACTTCAATACCGGGCACTTATACCACCTTCCTGCCCAAGCCAGCTTTCAGAGCTGTCGCACTTAAAATGGCAATTGCGCGGTCATGTAACACACTGTACCCATATGACATTTTTATCATTTTTTTTTAGACAGATAGAGCTTTCTTTTGGTCGTATTTAAAGTGAAGGGGAAGTTCTGCTTTAAGACCTCCTCTCCAGCCCCTGTTACGTGAAATGGAGCTTTTGGGGAGGAGGGGCACCCGATTTTGACAGGTACCCGCTCCCACTTTCTCTCCAACCTTGTATGCGATCGGAAGTGGAAGTTCTCCTTCCTCCCTCCCTCCTGAAGTCTTTTGGGACACATGACAGGTTACAGAAGACTGCAGGACCACTCACCATGCGCGCCACTGCTCGCGTATGCGCAGTGTGCACTCGGCTGTGAAGTCGCAAGCTGTCACAGCTGGGTGCCCATAGTAAAGATTCTGGAGCCTGCGAGAGAGGACACAGGGAGAAAATGACTGGGGTGAGCACACTGCTGGATCGTGGGATAGGTGAGTGGCTGTTTATTAAAAGTCAGCAGCTCCAGTTTTTGTAGCTGCTTACTTTTAAATTTCACAAAGAGACTGGAGCTGTTCTTTAATCACCACTGGGGTTTTTATTTTTTGCTAAACAAATGAAAAAATGCTGAAAAAATTTTTTCTTTGTTTCTGTTATACAATTTTGCAAAAAAGTAATTTTTCTCCTTCACGGATATGCACTGATAGCCTGCACTGATGTGCATTGATAGGTTGCACTGATAGGCTGCACTGATAGCCTGCACTGATGGGCACTGATAGCCTGCACTGATGTGCATTGCTAGGCTGCACTGATAGGCTGCACTGATAGGCACTGAGAGGCTGTACTGATGGACACTGATAGGCTGCACTGATGTGCACTGATAGCCTGCACTGATGTTCACTGATAGGCTGCACTGATAGGCTGCACTGATGGGCATTGATAGGCTGCACTGATGGGTACTGATAGGCTGCACTGATGGACACTGATAGGCTGCACTGATGGACACTGATAGGCTGCACTGATGGGCACTGATAGGCTGCACTGATGGGCACTGATAGGCTGCACTGATGGACACTGATAGGCTGCACTGATGGGCACTGATAGGCTGCACTGATGGATGCTGATAGGCTGCACTGATAGGCTGCACTGATGGACACTGATAGGCTGCACTGATGGACACTGATAGGCTGCACTGATGGGCACTGATAGGCTGCACTGAAGGACGCTGATAAGCTGCACTAATAGGCTGCACTGATGGACACTGATAGGCTGCACTGATGTGCACTGATAGGCTGCACTGATAGGCTGCACTGATGGGCACTGATAGGCTGCACTGATGGACACTGATAGACTGCCATGATGAGGAGGCCTTTATGGGTACTGATATGTGGCACTGATGGACACTGATAGGCGGCACTGATGAAGAGGTAAAGTCCAGGAGATATACACCTCTCTACCTACCGTGTCAAAAACCCAGGCATTAAATCCACACACCTTACCAGGTGCTCAGGCTTAGGGAAGCCTTCCCTCTTCCAATATAAAGTCCATACCAATGCAAAAGAAAGCCGGCACACTGGAACTGCAGTATTCAAATTTTGTTGAAACATGTAAGCCTATTCCTGTATATGGACGAAATGGAATAAAAGAAAATTTGAATACTGCAGTTCCAGTGTGCCAGCTTTCTTTTGCATTGGTATGGACTGATGAAGAGGTACTTTTGGGTACTGATAGGTGGCACTGATAGGCAGCATTGATGAGGAGGCACTTATGGGTACTGATAGGTGGCACTCATGGGCACTGATAGGGAGCACTGATGGGCACCAATAGGCTGCACTGATAGGCACTGAAGGGGGTGCCCTGATTATCAGTGTAAATCTGCCCTGGCAGAATTGCCATTTTCTGGCTCTCCTTTCTGCATTGTGACAGCACGTGGGGAAAGGGATGCCGATAACCGGCAAGTTCGTTTACATGTTATCAGCTGTGATTGGTCCTTTACCGTGATCACAGAGCACGCCAGATGTGCACCCCCATCTATGTACAACCCCCGCCCCGAACTGGACAACCACGCTGTAGCTTTCTTTTGGCTATAGAGTGGTCAGGAAGTATTTAATTGAATACAAGGCATTCTGTGATTGGATGAGGTGTAGATTGTAAAATGTACTGCCTTGTCTCTCCACCTCGTCCAAGGAAGCAGCTATGGAAATATCAAAATACCTTGATGGGTGGATGCCAGTTAGGGGGAGTGGGTGTTCCTAGGCAGGCTGTATTTCCATGCAGACCACCCACCTACATGTGATGCTGGGCCTCCATGATTGAAATCCAATGAATGAAAGGAGCGGGCCAGGGACAGTAAGCCTGGAATGGGGAAAGGTCTTAGACAATGCTGGACATCTGCAATGTAACAAAGAAACTCACCCAGGCACTACCGCTATGTAGTACAAGTATATGAGCAGAGTGTCGGTGCTCTGGCTGAAATTATTCACTGTAAGTCCATAACAAAATGCAAGCTGGCAGCTCGACAGCTTCTTCATTAGAAAACTTTATTTGAGCATTTTAGCAATAGCAAAATCCATACAATTCTGACATGTTTCGGCCTAAGCCTTCATCATGCGATGATGAAGGCTTTGGCTGAAACGCGTCAGTTTTTGCTAATGCCGTAATGCTCAAATAAAGTTTTCTTAGACTCCTTTCACACTGGAGCGTTTTCAGGTGCTTTATTGCTAAAAATACTGACTGTAAAGTGACTGAAAAACGCCCCCCACTTCATTAGAAACTTTATTTGAGCATTACAGCAATAGCAAAATCCATACAATTCTGACGTGTTTCGGCCTAAGCCTTCATCATGCCATGATGAAGGCGTTGACTGAAACGCGTCAACATATTATCGATTCTGTTATTGCTGTAATGCTCAAATAAAGTTTTTTTAGACCCCTTTCACACTGGGGCGTTTTTCAGGTGCTTTAGCACTAAAAATAGCACCTGTAAAACGTCCTACAATTCACACTGGGGCGGTGGGCTTGCAGGTTGGGAAAAACGTCCTGTAAGCAGCATCTTTGAAGCGGTGCAGGAGCGCTGTATACACCGCTTCTACGCCACCCTTGCCATTGCAATGAATGGCCAGCGCTTCAGAAGAGCTTTTAACCCCTTCTTGGGGGTTAAAAGTGCCCGCTGCTGCCTGAATAGCGGCTTTACCGCTACCGCCCCAGTGTGAAAGTGGCCTACATTTCTTATGGAATTACAATGCTGGATGTCCTCCAGCCAAGCAGCGCTCTATCTGACTTGCTGCAGCTAATGCACATGGTGAGAAGCTCACAGTGTGCGGTGAAATCAGAGGAAGCCATTTCAGTCCAGGAGAGGAGCCGCTACAACTGTGCAGGACTGAAGGGGAGGCTGTTCTGCTGTAAATTCTGTCTCTGCACTCGATGTGTCAATTTTTTTACTGCCTCGTCTCCCAGAGAGGAAATTGTAAAAGGCCATTGTCCCCTGAGCCCGCTGACCTCTGCCCGGGCCGGGCGATGGTGGCACTTACATGTCTGGTCTTCTTTACAGTTGAACGTTCGTCTCAGCGAGAGGCTTTGGCTTTCATTTCAGAGGTCAGCAGCTTGAATTTCTCTCTAACAATCCCACTTACTGATCACTTTGTAGCGCCTCTCAGATCCTCCTTATTCCTGTAAATCCAACAATGTTTCCGGCTATCAGAGGTCGGGGTGTGGAGAAAGCGGAGGGGAGTATAAAGCCGGCCAAATACTGGCAAATAATAGCGGTTCTCACATCTCCTCTGCACTGGGTAAAGCATAAAAGAGGCCCTGTTGCTCCTAGAAATGTATTTATTTATTATATAGTGCCATCAATTTACACAGCACTTTACATATATGTAGCGCCCCCATAGTATAGGTGCGTTTTTCTGGCAGGGTTTTAGCTAGGAGAGGTAAATTTAGTCAGGCCTGACTGTACTGTGCAGGCCTGAATGTTTTGATTTGTGTGGGAGGAGAAGCTCAGGGAGGGTTGGGTGGACTTAACAGATGAGGTCACCAGGACCTCCCACTTCTTTCTAGAAACTTGGAGAAGGTTTTCTGGTCAGAGAGCTGGGAGATGGGTGGAGCCATCTGGAGTGTTCTAAGGAACCCTGACCAATCCCCAAGCAGGGCTGGCAGGGGGCAGGCCTCCTTAAATACTCTGAGTCAGCCCAATTTGGAAGGAGTGTCGGGTGGAGGTCTGGAGATGTAGCAGAGGCGCTGTGGTGCAGGCCCCTACCCGGGAGGTCGCCCCAATAGGGGGAGGGTGACCTTGGGGCCTGGGTGTTTGGGTGCAGCCAGGAAGGAGAGCGATTCCTGGAGCGGCACAGGAGGAACAGCGGAGGTGCTACAGGAGGAGAGAGACTTTAAAGTATCCACCGGTGCGGTGAGTGAAGGTCCCTGGGACTGGAAGAGAAAGTGCTGGAGCAGGCTGGGAGAGGAAATGGTGGACAGTCTGTGGGTGCCAATCAAGGGAAAGGAGAGTCACTACCAGAGAGAAGGTTGATTGGGACCTGGAGAGGATGGGCTGGGAGTTGTAGTCCATCAAAAGCCCGGTTAGCACTGAAGTATTTTACTGCACATTCAGGGGCCTGTGATCCCTGGCTTGTAATGGGTGTTCCTGAGGTCCTGCTGAAACAGGGTAGGCCTCACCATGCGCTAACTGCGGTGAAGAGAAGGGTATAGAGAAGCCTGATAAACTTCCCTTCAGGCTGGAAACTAAGTTCTGAGCTGGAGAGAAGCAAAGAAGTGTAAAGCTGTGAGCACATGGCTACAAATACACTCACCGGCCACTTTATTAGGTACACCTTGCTAGTAGTGGGTTGGACCCCCTTTTGCCTTCATTCTTGGTGGCATCGATACAACAAGGTGTTGGAAACGTTCCTCAGAGATTTTGCCCCATAGTGACAATGATGACATCACACAGTTGCTGCAGATTTGTCGGCTGCACATCCATGATGCCAACCTCCCCGTTCCACCACATCCCAAAGGGACTCTATTGCAGTGGTTCTCAACTCCGGTCCTCAGGACCCACCAACAGGCCAGATTTTAAGTATTACCTTGGGGAGATGCAGACTAGAATACTGCAATCACTGAGCAGCAAATGATATCACCTGTGTTGTATTTCAGTTATCCTGCAAACCTGGCCTGTTAGTGGGTCCTGAGGACCGGAGTTGAGAACCACTGCTCTATTGGATGAGATGTGGGGAGGGTGGAGGCCATTGGAGGACATCACTGCTTCTAAACTCCAGTCCTCAAGTTGCACCAACAGGTCATGTTTTCAGGATTTCCCTCAGATGAAACGACTGTGGTAATTGCTAAGGCAGTGAAACTGATCAAATCACCTGTGCAAAATAATGGAGAGCCGGAAAACATGACCTGTTGGGGTGCCTTGAGGATTGGAATTGAGAAACATTGGGGTGCAGGGACCTCATTGTCCAGTGGTGAGGTGATTGGAGCTTTCTGATTGGTGCATTATCCTGCTGGAAGGAGCCATCAGAAGATGGGGACACTGCAGTCATAAAGGGGTGGACATGGTCAGCAACAATACTCAGGTAGGCCGTGGTGCTCAATTGGTACTAAGAGCCCAAAGTGTGCCCATCCCCCACACCATTACACCCCCACCAGCCTGAACCGGTGATACAAGGCAGGATGGATCCATGCGCCAAATTCTGACCCCACCATCTGAATGTCGCAGCTGAAATACAGACTCATCGGACCAGGCAACATTTCTCCAATCTTCTATTGTCCAATGTTGGTGATCCGGTGCCAATTGTAGCCTCCGTTTCCTGTTCTTAGCTGACGGCACCCGGTGTGGTATTCTGCTGCTGTAGCCCATCTACTTCAAGGTTGGATGTGTTGTGTGTTCAGAGATGGTATTCTGCATACCTTGGGTGTAACGAGTGGTTATTTGAGTTACTGTTGCCTTTCTATCATCTGGAACCAGTCTGCCCATTCTCCTCTGACATCAACAAGGCATTTTCCTCCACACAACTGCCGCTCACTGGATATTTTCTCTTTTTCCCACCATTCTCTATAAACCCGAGAGATGGTTGTGTGTGAAAATCCCAGAAATACTCAGACCAGCCTGTCTGACACCAACAACCATGCCACGTTGTCCCCTTTCTTACCCATTCTGATGCTCGGTTGGAACGTCAGCAAGTCGTCTTCACCACGTCTAGATGCCTAAATGCATTGAGTTGCTGCCACATGATTGGCTGATTAGCAATTTGTTACCAAGCAATTGAACAGGTGTGCCTACAGTAATAAAGTGGACAGTGAGTGTATATTGTACATTCACATCAGTTCCTGCCCTCAACAAGCTTGCAATCTAAGGTCCCTAACTTATATACATACACATACTGGGGGCCAATATAGACAGGAGCCAATTAACCTCCCAGCATGTCTTTGGAGTGTGGGAGGAAACCCACGCAGGCACAGGGAGAACATGCAAACTCCGTGCAGGTAGTGTCATGATTGGGATTTGAACCAGCAACCCCAGTGCTGTCAGGCAGAAGTGCTAACCACTTAGCGACTGTTCTGCCAAAACATCCTAAGAACACTCCGTTAGGCCCGGTTCACATTAATGCAACTACAATTTCATCAGATTTCCACTACGATTATGCAGTGCAACTGCAGTACAACTTGGTGCATTTTTTGGAGCGTTTTTGATTTTTATACTCCTGCGATTTCTGCAGGAGGAGGAAGAGAATAGTTGGGGAAAAATCATACTGGCATTGCATCCAAACCACTTGTAGGTGATGCATTTCAGTTGAAGTCTATTGGGTACAAAATCGCAGCAAAGTAGCACAGGACCCTTCCCCAAAGTTGCATTGCAGCTGCGTTGCATTGCATTGATGTGAACAGGCGGCACAGCGGTGTAGTGGTTGGCACTTTCACCTGGCAGCAAAAGGGCTGCAGGTTCGAATCCCAACCACGACCCTACCTGTGTGGAGTTTGCATGTTCTCCCTGTGCCTGCGTGGGTTTCCTCCGGGTACTCCGGGTTCCTCCCACACTCCAAAGACATACTGGTAGGTTAATTGGATTCTGTCTAAATTGGCCCTAGTATATGTATGAATGTGAGTTAGGGAGCTTAGATTGTAAGCTCCTTGAGGGTAGGGATTGATGTGAATGTACAATATATATGTAAAGCGCTGCGTAAATTGACGGCGCTATATAAGTACCTGAAATAAATAAATAAAATAAACAGGCAACAATGAAATTAATGCGATTTTCATTACCATGCGATCTTAAATTGCGCCAGTGTGAACCGGGCCTTACACTAGAAGAGGAATTATACTCTTTTATCTTCCCATAGAACAAAGCAGAGGGCGCGCCGGCCTAGTGCATCATCCTCAAAAAATATTTTTATTGTTTAACCACTTCAGCCCCGGAAGGATTTCCAGCTTTAGGACCAGAGCACTTTTTGCGATTCGGCGCTGCGTCGCTTTAACTGACAATTGCGTGGTCGTGTGACGTTGTACCCAAACGAAATTTGCGTCCTTTTTTCCCCACAAACAGGGCTTTCTTTTGGTGGCATTTGATCACCGCTGCGTCATTTCTGATCGCCGCTATAAACAAAAGAAGAGCGACAATTTTGCAAAAAAACCCAAATTTCTTACTGTTTGCTAAAATACAAATCCAAAAAAAAAATAAAAAAATACATTTTTTTTCACAGTTTTTGGCCGATTTATATTCTTCCTCATATTTGCGATAAAAAAAATCGCAGTCGGCGTTTATTGATTGGTTTGCGCAAAAGTGGTCGCGTTTACGGATGATGAGAATTCATTTTTGGGGTTTTTATTATTTTTTTATTTTTTATTAGTAATGGCGGCGATCTGCGATTTTTAGCAGTACTGCGATATTGGGGCGGACATGTCGGACCATTTTGACACTTTTTTGGGACCATTGGCATTTATACAGCGATCAGTGCTATAAAAATGCACTGATTACTGTGTAAATGCCATTGGCAGTGAAGGGGTTAACCTGCAGGGGGCGCTCTAAGGGTTAACTGTGTTCCCTGGGCGTGTTCTTACTGTATGGGGACTGCCCTAACAGGAGAAGGGAAGCGGTCACAGCCTTCACGTACAGGAAGGCTGTGATCACAGCCCTTCCCCCTCACACAGAGCGGAGGTCTGTGTTTACTTACACGGACCTCCGTTCCTTCACTCCGGGGGGGCCATCGCGGGTAGCCGGCGGCAATCGAAGCCGCCGCACCCGCTCCCTGGCCCTCCCCGAAACATAGTGAGCGCGGGCGCGCACCTCCGGCGGCGCGCGCACGCTCACTAGGCGCGATCTCGCGGCCGCCGTCGTGTGACGGCGTTTTGCGGGAACGAACCACTTTGCCGCCGTCAAATGCCGATCGGCGGTCGGCAAGTGGTGAAAAAATGGTAAGTGGGTAAAATACTCACCAATCAACAGGTGCATCAACGTTTGTCATAAGATCTTCAAATCCTGAAAAATACAACAGGCTAACGCGTTTCGAGAGACTTCCCTCTTCCTCAGAGCCCAGAGGGATATGAAGATGTTACGTTAGGACAAGCTTTGATGCACCTGTTGGCTTGTGAGTCTGAGGCCTCATACACACGGACGAGCAAGTTTGGGCACGAGGAACATGACTGGCCTGCACTGAGTCCTGACCTCAACCCAATAGAACACCTTGGGGATAAATTAGAGCGGAGACTCTAGAAAAGTTAGAAAGGTTAGAAAAGACAATTATTTTTTTCCTTTTCTATTTACATGTTTCTATTTTTTCCTCATTTTTGATTTGTGTTTTATCACACGCCTGTCAACCAGGCAGTGCAATCAGCACCTTTGCTGATTATAAAAAAAGAAACCTTGCTTGTCTTCATCCTCTGTTCTTGTTATTAAAGCCGAATTCTCTGTGCCTACAGATTCCTAATTGGAAATCCGCCTCGGACTCCCCAGCGCGAGAGGCTTCTTTCACATTGGGAGGGGGAAGGTCACCGTTCATAGATGAAGTGTAAAAATTTCGATATGGCCTCAGAGCTGAAAAAAAAGACATCATACTGGAAAATCTAAAAAAAAAAAAAAAAAAGGTGTCAATGAATTAAGAAGGAAGTGTCTTTTCAGCCATTAGACCTTTCTTATTTCCTGCTTGACATTTTCGTAGCGATTTTTCGCACCGTACAGCGGCAGATGGGTCCTGACAAGGTCCATAAAATGTGTGTTCAAATGGTACATTAATTTAATACAGGAGTAGCTTTGCCCGGCAGA
This sequence comes from Glandirana rugosa, assembly GCA_018402905.1. Lineage (NCBI taxonomy): Eukaryota > Metazoa > Chordata > Amphibia > Anura > Ranidae > Glandirana > Glandirana rugosa. The sequence continues at coordinate 39,192 of BLSH010286102.1, read as the reverse complement.
CTGCCTCAGAATAAAAAAATAAAATAAAAAAATCATTTTTTGCATCAATTATTAGACTTCTAAAAATTGTATTAAACGGGAAAGGCGCTGGAGAGCCGAGCATTCTGGGAGATATTATGGAAATGAGGGTTTTATGAAGGCTTAAATGCTCACCTAACCCTTTTATGTGTTTAACCATTTCCATGTGTTTATATTCCGAGATGGAGTTCGCTGCGCTGGCCTTTGGGTTTTAGGTACCAGGAAAAAAGAATGGCGCAATGTTGCTATAAAAAAATACGGGTAACCTATATGGAGTTCTATGGAGTTAGTTATTTTTTTCGAGCCCACGTTACGCAAAAAACGAAAGACCAAAAAAGGGCACAAGGGTCATTGGTCCGTTCCCAAAGAGGACCCCGAGGTGCAAGACTCATGATGGGGTCAGGGCACTCTGGTCCATCTAACCAAAAGGCCCTGTGATCCCTTGCCGAAGCCAACCACTGAGTACAAGGTTAGGGTCTCTGCAAAAGAGAGAGGAGTAGGAGTCCAAGGAGGAGGAGTCGGAGTTGTCATCATCATCATCACTACAACCATCTTCACCACCGTCTTCATCATCATCACCACCACCACCACAACCATTATCATGATCACCACCACCATCATCATCATCACGTTCATCACCACCACCACCACAACCATCATCATGATCACAACCACCACCTTCACCAACACCACCACCACCATCAGCATCATCCCCACCACCACCATCATCATCATCACCACCACAGTCATCATCATCACCACCACCACCACAACCATTATCATGATCACCACCACCATCATCATCATCATGATCATCATGATTATCACCACCACCACAACCATCATCATGATCACAACCACCACCTTCACCAACACCACCACCACCATCAGCATCATCCCCACCACCGCCATCATCATCACCACCACCACAGTCATCATCATCATCACCACCACCACAACCATTATCATGATCACAACCACCACCTTCACCAACACGACCACCACCATCAGCATCATCCCCACCACCACCATCTTAATCACCACCACCACAGTCATCATCATCATCACCACCACCACAACCATTATCATGATCACCACCACAATCATCATCATCATGATCATCATGATTATCACCACCACCACCACAACCATCATCATGATCACAACCACCACCTTCACCAACACCACCACCATCAGCATCATCCCCACCACCACCACCACCATCACCACCACCGTCTTCATCATCATCCTAATCATCACCACCACCATTGTCATCATCATAATCACCACCACTGTTGTCATCAATGCTACCACCATCAACATCATCACCACCACCATAGTCCCCCTCCCCCCCAGACAGGCAGGGGAGGAAGGAACCTAAGGGCCACACATTATTCCCCAGTATTTAAGGGTAGGCCCAAAGACCCACACCCTAAGATCCCTGCAAAGTGAAAAAAGTACAGTGACCCACATGTGAAGAAAATAAATTAGGTGCCACTGTGCTAGACAATGGCCAGGCTTTGCGGACCTGTAACCAAAATTGCCCCGGTTTTGGCCAAAAGGTCAAAGGGACAGGGGAGGGACAGAAGCTGTAGTTTTATTGAACTGCAGCAAAGAAAAATCAAATCTCCATCCCTGCCAGACTGAGCTGTGCAATATCATGTAATTAGGTATTCTGCCTAAAGTGGGGGGGGGGGGGGGGGGTC
>BLSH010286102.1:25404-37458 GCA_018402905.1 Glandirana rugosa | reverse complement strand
CGGGGGATTAGAGGTACGCCCCGCGACCTGAGATAGTCGAAGATACTCGAAAAAAAAAAAAACTTCGTGCTAATCTCGGACTCCCAATTCATCCGAAGTTTTTCCAACCCGAACCCTCCGTCTCGTGACACGGGGCTCGGGTGGGTGAACACTTTAATCTCTTACTTATAAGCGATAACGGAAGGTCGAAGCCCCCCCCCGCCAGGTCCGCACTTACCCCATCCAGGTCGCAGCTTCCCCAGCTTCTCCTCCCAGCTAATCCGGCCTTAAAATCCACCTCCTGTCCTGATTGGCCCGGAGGAGAAGCTGGAAGGCAATAGCGAATATTCATTCTCTAATTTCACAAGTGGGTGGGCTCGGGGCACAGTGCTCTGCCTCCCAAGCCCAACCTTTTTGAAGCCTACTTAACCCTCAGGCTCTAATCGTGCTTCAAAAAAAAAAAAAGCTCATAGAAGCTGATAGAGTCCAGCGCCCCGCATGGAGATTAGGGGGCAGCGCCTTTGTGCCCCGCATGGACCAGCCCCAGATGGTCCCTATCAGAGCCCCTCTTACATTAAAGTCCCCCTTCCAGTAGGGTCCCCATCAGAGTCCCCCTTTACATCATGGTCACTATCAGAATCCTCCTTACAACAGGTTTCCCCATCAAACTGCCCCACTATATTAGAGGTGCCTCCTACATCAGAGACCCATCAGAGTTCCCATTACGAAGTGCCCCCCTTACATCAGAGTCACCCTTACCACAAGACCCCCATCAGACCCCCCTTACATTAGAGTTACTCTTTGCAACAAGGTCCCTGCCAGAGTCCCTCCTTACATCAGGGTCCCCATCAGAGTCTCCCCCCTGCATTAACGTCCCCATCAAAGTCCCCCTTAAATCAGAGTGGACCAGCGGTCCTACTAACCAACAACATTGATGATGATGATGCAGCAGGACATCTATGGGCGCCCTTCCTAGAACTGGACGGAGCCATCTTTTGGGAAGTGGTTACTGTTGACTATCACATGAACACAGCTCTCAGCCTGGAGTGTAGGCATGTTCCCACTAGGGCGCTAAGGCCCGCTCGCATGCAGGCAACATAAAATCTTGTGGTTTGGCCAGATGTTGCCCTCTGGGTAAAGTTTGGAGAACCCTTTTTTACTAAAGTGCTGGGGGTCATTCAAAAAGAAGCATCTCACGGCGGTTCATGCGTAAAAACATCTTCCATTAACTTCTACAGTGCCATGAAAAAGTATTCATACCCCTTGAATCTTCCCACATGTTGTCATGTTACAGCCAAAAATATACATGTAAGTTATTGGGATTTTATGTGATAGACCGACACAAAGTGGAACATCATTTTGAGGTGGAAGGAAAATAATAAATGTTTTTCAACATTTTTTACAAATAAATCTGTGAAAAGTGTGGGGGGCATTTGTATGGCACCCCCCTGAGTCAATACTTTGTGGAACCGCCTTTCTCTGCAATTACAGCTGCAAGTCTTTTTGGGGAAGTCTCTACCAGCTTTGCCCATCTAGAGAGGACATTTCTGCCAATTCTTCTTTGCAAAATAACCCAAGTTCTGTCAGATTCGACGGAGTGCGTCTGTGATCAGAAATTTTCAAGTCTTGCCACAGATTCTCAATGGGATTTAGGTCTGCACTTTGACTGGGCCATTCTAACACATGAATATACTTTGATCTAAACCAGGGGTCTCCAAACTCTTTAAACAGGGGGCCAGTTTACTGTCCCTCAGACTTTAGGGGGGCCGGACTGTTGCCATTGGGAGTAGAAAAGGTCCCAATGTCAGTAGGAACAAAACAATGCCCCATTGTTGGTGTCAGTGGGAGAAGTTGTGCCACATTGTTGGTGTTATTGAGGGGAATTGTGCCACTTCCCTGGTCTCAGTGGGAGGGGTTTATGCCCCATTGTTGGTATCAGTGGATAAAATAGTGCCCCAAGGGCCAGATAAAAGCAAGCAAAGGGCCACATCTGGTCCCCGGGCCGCAGTTTGGAGACCACTGATTTAAACCATTCCAGTGTAGCTCTGGCTGTATGTTTAGGGTTGTTGTCCTGCTGGAAGGTGAACCTCTGCCCCGGACTCAAGTCTTTTGCAGATTCTAACAGGTTTTCTTCTAAGGTTTCCCTGTATTTGGCTCCATCCATCTTCCCATGAACTCTGACCAGCTTCCCTGTCCCTGCTGAAGAAAAGCATCCCCACACCATGATGCTGCCACCACCATGTTTCACGGTGGGGATGGTGTGTTCAGGGTGATGTGCAGTGTTAGTTTTCTGCCACACATAGCTTTTTGCTTTTAGGTCGAAGAGTTCAGTTTTGGTCTCATCTGACCAGAGCTCCTTCTTCCACATGTTTGCTGTGTCCCCCACATGGCTTCTCGCAAACTGCAAACCAGACTTCTTATGGTTTTCTTTCACCAATGGCTTTCTTCTTGCCGCTCTTCCATAAAGGGCAGATTTGATGAGAGCACGACTAATAGTTGTCCTGTAAACAGATTCTCCCACCTGAGCTGTGGATCTCTGCAGCTCCTCCAGAGTTACCATGGACCTCTTGGCTGCTTCTCTGATGAATGCTCTCCTTGCCCAGCCGGTCAGTTTAGGTGGACGGCCATGTCTTGGTAGGTTGGCAGTTGTGCCATACTCTTTCCATTTTCCGATGATGGATGAACAGAGCTCCGTGAGATGTCCAAAGCTTGGGATATTTTTTATAACCTAACCCTGCTTTATACTTCTCCACAACTTTATCCCTGACCTGTCTGCTGTGTTCCTTGGCCTTCGTGATGCTGTTTGTTCACTAAGGTTCTCTAACAAACCTCTGAGGGCTTCACAGAACAGCTGTATTTATACTGAGATTGAATCACACACAGGTGGACTCTATTTACTAATTAGGTGACTTCTGAAGGCAATTGGTTCCACTAGATTTTAGTTAGGGGTATCAGAGTAAAGGGGGCTGAATACAAATACCCCCCACACTTTTCACCGATTTATTTGTATCATTTATCATTTTCCTTCCACTTCACAATTATGAGCCACTTTGTGTCGGTCTATCACATAAAATACCAATAAAATACATTTACGTTTTTGGATGTCACATGACAAAATGTGGAAAATTTCAAGGGGTATGAATACTTTTTCAAGGCACTGTAGAAAAACTGAGAATTGTATACTTACCTGGCGGTAATTTTCCTTTCCTGACGCTAAAGCACGTCAGCATATACGCATGGGCAGGCTCCGCCCCCACGCCCAATTCCAGGACCGGTTATACTACAAAGTCAAACACCTCCCGCCAGTCAGCATTCTCCTCACTTATCCTCAATGCGAAGCCCTAGGGAGGGACCTGTATGCTGTCGTGCTTTAGCGTCAGGAAAGGAGAATCACCGTCAGGTAAGTATACAATTTTCCGTTTTCCTGACACAAGCACGACAGCACAATACGCATGGGACTTAGCAATCACAAAAAGACAAGGGTGGGAAATGCTGAAGTGTTTACATTGAGGATCAGCTTTATCCCACTCAACGCCTGAAGTGCATTGTAGTTAAGGCCACTGGGACCACTTTAACCACTTGCCGACCGCCGATCGGCATCATACGACGGCGGCTGCGGGAACGAGTTTAGTGAGCGCGCGCGCACGCCGCCGGAGGCGCGCCCGCGCACTCACTGTGTTCGGGGAGGGCCAGGGAGCGGGTGCGGCGGCTTCGATTGCCGCCGGCTACCCGCGATGCCCCCCCCGGAGTGAAGGAAGCGGAGGTCCGTGTATGTAAACACGGACCTCCGCTCTGTGTGAGGGGGAAGGGCTGTGATCACAGCCTTCCTTTACATGAAGGCTGTGACCACTTCCCTTCCCCAGCTAGGCAAGCCCCCATACAGTTAGAACACGCCCAGGGAACATAGTTAACCCTTAGAGCGCCCCCTGCAGGTTAACCCCTTCACTGCCAATGGCATTTACACAGAAATCAGTGCATTTTTATAGCACTGATCGCTGTATAAATGTCAATGGTCCCAAAAAAGTGTCAAAATGGTCCGACATGTCCGCTGAAATATCGCAGTACCGCAAAAAATCGCAGATCGCCGCCATTACTAGTAAGAAATAAAAAAAAAAATAAAAACCCCAAAAATTTATTCTCATCATCCGTAAACGCGACCACTTTTGCGCAAACTAATCAATAAACGCCGATTGCGATTTTTTTTATCGCAAATATGAGGAAGAATATAAATCGGCCAAAAAAAGGTGAAAAAAAATGTTTTTTTATATTTTTTTTTTTGGATTTGTATTTTAGGAAAAAGTAAGAAATTTGGGTTTTTTTGTAAAATTGTCGCTCTTCTTTTGTTTATAGCGGCGATCAGAAATGACGCAGAGGTGATCAAATACCACCAAAAGAAAGCTCTGTTTGTGGGGAAAAAAGGACGCAAATTTTGTTTGGGTACAACGTCGCACGACTGCGCAATTGTCAGTTAAAGCGACGCAGCGCCGAATCGCAAAAAGGGCTCCGGTCCTAAAGCTGGAAATCCTTCCGGGGCTGAAGGGGTTAAAATGGCCCCAACATATGTTAGATGTAGACTAGGTCGGGGCTACCTTTTAATTCTGGAGATACTCCCTTGAGTTCTGTGCATGGATGAACAATCTGTCCAGTAAAGCAGTTTCTATACTTAATTGATGGATTTGTCCTGGCCATCTAGCCCCTTGAACTAACTTGATCCGCAACAGTACAAATGTTTTACTGGACAGTTACTGTCCTCTACGGGAGCGGTTAGGCCTGAAGAGCCCCTTGTTTGACCTTTTCTAGAAGGGCCACTTCTATGTATCAGTTCGACCTCCAACCCATCTCCAATACTTGTGGTACCGTATTTGCCGGCGTATAAGATGACTTTTTAACCCCTGAAACTCTTCTCAAAAGTCGGGGGTCGTCTTATACGCCGGGGATTAGGGCCGGTATTCCCGACCAGCGCCGTAAATAGGCAGCTGTCGGGTTTGAGTGGCTCTCCCGGGACATAGCCTGCACCTGCAGGCTATATCCCGGTATAATTTTTTTAGAGCTGGCGGTTGGCTATCCAGTGGTAATGACCGATCCGGCTCGGGAGCCGCTCGGTCGTTACCCCAGGGGGCGGGAGGGGACATCCCCCCTCCCGCCGCCTTCCGCCGCTCTTCTCCGGCCTCCCGTCCCACCGGGAGACCGGAGCGACGATGCGCCGCGTCCGCCGGCTGGAAGGAGACCTGACAAAAGCCGTAATCGGCTCCGATCGGGTCTCCTTCGGCAAATTCCGGAAGCGACGACAAGACGTCACTTCCGGTTTACTCGGCGGCTAGGGGCGCCAATTTTAAAAAATGACAGTATTCAGAATCACCGTTTTTGGCGATCTGAATACTGTGAAGTGCAAAGGAGGGATGGGGGGTCTTTTAGACCCCCCGGTCCTCCAAAAAGAGCACCTGTCACCATATATTACTATCACAAGGGATGTTTACATTCCTTGTGATAGCAATAAAAGTGATCAGATTTTTTTTTTTTTTAAAGGAACAGTGCTAAAAATAAATAAATAAAAAAAAAAAAAAAAAAAGATTTAAATCGCCACCGTCCCCGCGAGCTCGCGCAGCAAAGAAAACGCATACGTAAGTCGCGCCCACATATGAAAACGGTGTTCAAAACACACATGTGGGATCGCCAGAGTGTGCGCAATAATTCTAGCAAAAGACCTCCTCTGTAACTCTAACCTGGTAACCGCTAAAATTTTTTAAAGCGTTGCCTATGGAACTTTTTAACCACTTCCTTACTGGGCACTTAAACCCCCCTCCTGCCCGAACCAATTTTCAGTTTTCAGCGCTGTCGCTCTTTGAATGACAATTGCGCGGTCGTGCGACGTTGTACCCAAATAAAATTTGTGTCCTTTTTTTCCCACAAATAGAGCTTTCTTTTGGTGGTATTTGATCGCCTTTGTGTCATTTCTGATCACCGCTATAAACAAAAAAAGAGCGACAATTTTGAAAAAAAACAATATTTTTTACTTTTTGCTATAATAAATATCCAAAAATAAAAAATAAAAAAACAAATTTATTCATCAGTTTTGGCCGATATATATTCTTCTACATATTTTTGGTAAAAAAAAAAATCGCAATCGGCGTTTATTGATTGGGTTGCGCAAAAGTTATAGCACCTACAAACTATGGACATTGATTTATGGCGTTTTTATTTTATTTTTATTTTTTTACTGGTAATGGCGGCGATTTTTATCGGTACTGCGATATCGGGGCGGACATGTCGGACGTTTTTGACACTTTTTTGGGACCAATGACATTTATACAGCGATCAGAAATTTAAATGTCCACTGATTACTGTATAAATGTCATTGGCAATGAAGGGGTTAACCAGCAGGGGGCAGTGAAGGGGTTAACAATGTTCCCTGGGTGTGTTCTAACTGTGGGGGGGTGGGGCTGGCAGGGACATAACAGATCTAACTGATCCCAGTGACAAGGATCAGTAGATCTGTCTTGTCCCATTCACAGAACGGGGAACCGCCGTGTTTACATCGGCGGTTCCCCATTCCTCCTCTCTGAAAGGAGATCGCGGGTCTCCGCCCGCGGGAGCGCGCCCTGCACGAGCCAAATGGGAGGACGTCTATTGAGAGCATTTTAGAGCCGCGCTGTAGCCGTCATTCGGCTATGGCACGGGTGGGAGGTAGTTAAATACCGGGCTTTGTCGCCATTCCGCGAGTGCGCACAATTTTCAACCATGTCATGTATGGTATCTATTTACTCGGTGTAAGATCCTCTTTCACAATACTTCACTGCCCGTTCACATCTAGGCGACTTGTCAGGTGACTTGAGTCGCCTGACAAGTCATCTCAATGCTGTGCAATGGAACCGTTCTAATAGGAGCGAATCGCTTCACTCCGACTTAGAAAAATGGTTCCTGCACTATTTTCAGGGCAATCTTAGCGCAACTTGCATTGACTTCTACGATAGAAGTCTCCTTACAAGCCGTGTTGAGATCGTGGAAGAGGGGTAGTCTTATACGGTGAGTATAACCCAAACCCAATACTTTAACAGGAAAAGTAGGGGGTCGTCTTATACGCCCAGTCGTCTTATACGCCGGCAAATACGGTAATTCAGACACTTCGTTTGGATATGCTGGATGGATGACGTCTTAATCCATCAATAACAACGCAGACCTTTGTGTAGTGCTGATGAAGAGACTAGAGCCCTTCTGCCTGAAAATGGCAGCAGCAAGGTAGTTTTACGGCTTGACACTTGGATATCTGAGATCTTTCCTCTAGCCATACCAAATACTGCTTCAGAGTTACTGGCCACCCCGAGGAAATCCTGTCCAGATGAATGGAGTGTAAGACAACGTGTCCCTCACTAATTGGAAAACCCAAGGGAAAGGGTCTGCCCAGGTCTCAGACTGGTTTACCAAGATATGCAAAGGTTACTGAGTTTAGATGAAAGGTATTGGCGCTGACTAGGCTAATTGAAAGTGCTCAATTACAGATATGTGCATTGAAACAGGAATCCAAGTAATCATTTAACACAAACTGCAGTGTAAAAGATAAAGTCCATGGTTCATCTATGCATAACCAAATGGTGGAATATTGTAGCAAAAAAAAGGAAAGAAAATAGAGGATTTCCCTTATTTGAGGCCCTAATATTGGACTTTAATGGTACAGTACGCATTAAATATTAAGCAGTTTATAAAAATATGAATTTTTATTACAATCATCTTTAAAAAAGGGGAGAACAAGGAAAAACTGCGGATACATTTATATACATGACTAAAATGCACACAGGACAAGGATCAAACATATATATGGTTTATGATCTTGATGAATACTTATGCATTTTTCTGTAAACTCAACATGTTTCGCGGATTATAGGAGTATCACCGCTTCCTCAGGAGTCTTTTTACAGAAGGGTATGCAAAATTAAATTTGATGCCTGAGTTATACTGTAACAATGAACAATAAGAGAACATACCATTAGATAACAAATATGATTGTATGTTCTCTTATATTGTTGCAGTATAACACAGGCATCAAATTTAATTTTGCATACCCTTCTGTAAAAAGACTCCTGAGGAAGCGGTGATACTCCTATAATCCGCGAAACATGTTGAGTTTACAGAAAAATGCATAAGATGATTGTAACAAAAATTCATATTTTTATAAATTACTTTGTATCTAATGCGTACTGTACCATTAAAGTCCATTATTAGGGCCTCAAATAAGGGAAACCCTCTATTTTCTTTCCCTTTTTTTGCTACAATTTGTTTCCGGACGGAGGTACTACAATATATTTAGTATTGATCTATGGCACTTCTAATCAAATGGTGGAAAAATGTAAACATAAACAGTCCATATGTATCCCAACACCATGTGAGTCCTTTATATTCTAATAACTTGTTTGTGTCTATTCCACCAGTGTACAACCAAAGTAAAGATGGCCACTCACCAGATGTTATTGACCCCTTTTTACAGGTAGAAAGGAGTAAACCATGTAGGTTGCAGGCCTGTGGTATTGGTCACCTCATCCCTGCATATATTCTAGTAAAAGAGAAGTACCCCCTATGTTGGGACTTTGAGTAGGTATACCAGACCACATATAAAAGTTAACAAATTTTATTGAAATATTTATATCAACCACAAAAATCAAAAAAATCAAAAAAGTCAAAAATCTAAATTGGACAGGTATTGTAATAAAAGCATTAATACATATTTCATGAGATTCACCACCGATGTATATTGTGAAGTATCATAGATGGAATATAGATGATCCCCTTGTCCGAAGATGGAATTCGGTACCCAACATATGTTTCGGGTTCAAGACAACAGACCCTTCATCAGGGGTAATAAACAACGGTTGAACACCGGGATGTGAGTTAAAAATCCAAGATTTATTATACTGTAAGAATCAGTGCTTATAGCTCACACCAGGTAGATAGAATATTAGAACAAGTCCAATGTTGGTGTTGAGCACATGTGATGGACTGAATAAATTGGTCTGGTTGCAACGAGAAAATTGTATTGATTGTGAAAGGAAAATGGTCCTTATATTTCCTCTATCTTAAGAATTCAGGGATAGATGTTGGAACAATCATCCCCAAGTCTGGGGACCCACAGAAATGCATCAAAAAGCTGTATTGTGGTCAAGGTCTGTGAAAAAGATCGCTGACCCAAGGATGAAAAGACAGATACCGGTGGGATCTACCAGCGGTGGGGCTTTTTAGGGGTCCCCTCACATCTTACAGAGATAAATGAATGGTAGCCAGTCACTGCCCTGCAATCTTTTGTTTGCAGTTTGCTGAGCAGTGACTGGCTGCCGTTCATTTATCTCTGTAAGATGTGAGGGGACCCCTAAAAAGCCCCACCGCTGGTAGATCCCACCGTTATCTGTCTTTTCATCCTTGGGTCAGCGATCTTTTTCACAGACCTTGACCACAATACAGCTTTTTGATGCATTTCTGTGGGTCCCCAGACTTGGTGATGATTGTTCCAACATCTATCCCTGAATTCTTAAGATAGAGGAAATATAAGGACCATTTTCCTTTCACAATCAATACAATTTTCTCGTTGCAACCAGACCAATTTATTCAGTCCATCACATGTGCTCAACACCAACATTGGACTTGTTCTAATATTCTATCTACCTGGTGTGAGCTATAAGCACTGATTCTTACAGTATAATAAATCTTGGATTTTTAACTCACACCCTGGTGTTCAACCGTTGTTTATTACCCCTGATGAAGGGTCTGTTGTCTTGAACCCGAAACATATGTTGGGTACCGAATTCCATCTTCGGACAACGGGATCATCTATATTCCATCTATGATACTCCGCAATATACATCGGTGGTGAATCTCATGAAATATGTATTAATGTTTTTATTACAATACCTGTCCAACTGTGATTTTTGACTTTTTTTATTTTTTTTTATTTTTGTGGTTGATGTAAATATTTCAATAAAATGTGTTAACTTTTATATGTGGTCTGGTATACCTACTCAAAGTCCCAACATAGGGGGTACTTCTCTTTTGCTTTTTACAGGTAGGTCAATATGCGCATTGGGACAACCAAATGTTTCCTCTGTGGGTGTATCATCTTCGCTTGGGGTGCAGACCAGAGCTAAAACAATGGAAATGACTCAGCAAGAGACGGTGGTAAAAGTCTCATGGTGTAGTACATTTATTATAAAATTGGTAATAAAAATTAATATATACACTCACATTTATTAGTGCCTGAGTCCCGGCACTAGGTGTGTACAGCAGAATGCATGTGAGGTCTCCGCATAGCGGACCGATATTCCCGGCTGTAGCGTGCCCTCCAAGCCTCGAGATGATGGTTTGCTGTGATAGGGTGGTTACACAGGACCCAGAAGCGGTAGTGATTGAATGTCTCCAACATACATTTCGCCGTCTAGGCGCCTTCAGGTAGTGCCGAAGACGCCAGCACTCCCTGAAGACGCCTAGACGTCGAAAATTACGGAGACGCCCAATCACTACCGCTTCTGGGTCCTGTGTAACCACCCTACCATTTCCATTGTTTTAGCTCTGGTCTGCACCCCAAGCGGAGAGGATACACCCACAGAGGAAACATTTGGTTTTAGAAACATAGAAAAGTGATGGCAGAAACAGACTGAGTAGTCCATCGAGTCTGCCCATTTTTATTTTATTTTTTTTTGTTTTCCCAATGCGCATATTGACCTACCTGTAAAAAGGGGTCAATAACATCTGGTGAGTGGCCATCTTTACCTTGGTTGAACACTGGTGGAATAGTCACAAACAAGTTATTGGAATATTAAGAAGGACTCACATGGTGTTGGGATTCATATGGACTGTTTATGTTTATGTTTGCTTTTATTCCACCATTTGGTTATGCATAGATGAACCATGGACTTTATCTTTTACACAGCAGTTTGTGTTAAATGATTACTTGGATTCCTATTTCAATGCACATATGTGTAATTGAGCACTTTCAATTAGCCTAGTCAGAGCCAATACCTTTCATCTAAACTCGGAATTAACGTGTTTTCTACACCTTAAAGGGGCCTTGACATAAAATAGTCTATCACTTTATTATTTTAGGGTGCCTTCTCTCACTTGCACTCATGCAAAAGTTACCGTATGCCAGAGAGTGAGGACATGCTTAACCACTTAATCCCCCATCTAGGTTTACTTGTATATGATTTGATCATGCATCAGGGAACCGAGGAATCCATCCTTTAATTCTACGAGGTTTCCTATGTTCTAGTATACCTGAAGTATGGAGTAGATGCCCTGGCTTAAACATGGTTTAAACACTAAAGGTGAGGCCTCCAGATGAGTCTTTACCCTTTTTGATCTCCAGCCTCTAGGTAAATTTGGATGATACAGTTGACCATGCTGTGTGAGGTTTTAGACCTCTGGAAGTTGACTAGGAGGATCCTGAATATGCGACTGTACTTGAGGATACCCTGACCTGCAGGCCACTGGGCAACTATTAACCTCCTCCCTACTGGATGAATGTGGATCCTGATAAGGAACCAGGAGAGGGAGTTTGCTGGACATACCTATTGGCTGATCTGCAGCCCTGTTGGGTGTTGGTGGTTCTACTGGTTCCACCATCACGGTTACTTTCAGGTAGATATCCTGATAGCCCTCCTTGCTGTAGATAACAATTTGGACTGCGTTTTGGTTTGGGGACCATCCTTCAACCTCCAACGGCCTAGTATCTTTTGGTGTTTGACCCGAAGTTCTAGGAAACCAGGCCCCAAAGTGAGATGTCTGACAGAAGTTGACCAGTTTGCCTTCCTTCTTGACAGTGAAGATAGGATCTTACTGTTCTGCTACTGTTTAGAGCATAGCTGAGGTTCTATTTGTTGCAATTTCAGAGCGACTTCCACTTACAAACCATTGCGACTCTGATCTTGGACACCTTGTCCTTCCTTGGCATGACTACCCAATAAAGTAACTACGTTGGTATGCCAGGTAGCTGGAAAGCTGAAAGATCTAACTGGCGTCGTTCAGGTTTAACAATAGATGTCGTTCCTCCCGATAGTCCTATAGATGGACTTTCATTGGCACTACCACCTTGGTCAT
>BLSH010286101.1:64257-75805 GCA_018402905.1 Glandirana rugosa | reverse complement strand
ACCTCAGCCTGGGGCTCAGGTGCATCCAGGAGGATAGGAGATCCTGGAAGAGAGGCACAAGGGAGAGAGAGCAAGTAGAGGACAGCAGGAGAGAGTACTGCCGGGTTTCCAGGAGAGCAACTGTGTCGATGAGTGATACACACCCTGGGAACCAGGAAGAGGCATACCGGAGCAGATTGGGGGTGAAAGACAGTCTGAGAAGAGTACAAGAGCCAGTTGGGACTGTAGCGTCACGGAGGCAATGGAGAAGGCTGTTGCAGCCAAGAGGACTGGCAGGGCCTGGAAGAGGATGGGCTGGGAAGAGTAGTGCATCGAGGCTAGCTAGCACTTTGCACTAGCTACACAATAGGGGCCCACGGTCCCTGCCTGCAAAGGGCAGTTCGGAGGCTCTGCTAACTGAGAGCAGGCCTCACCATGTGCTAGCTAGGCCTGAGAAGCAAGTGATGTGCAGGAGGAAGAGGAGGTAACAGAGAAGCAAGTGATGTGCTGGAGGAAATAAAGGCATGTGTATACTGGGAGTATAAGGTCCCAAAATGAACTGCTAATTCTGGGTGCATCCCATAATTACCCCTTTTCCCATCCAAGTTTTATCCCCTAATAAAACAAAACAAAACTAAGTTCCGGCCTGTTCTGTGACTCCGGATGTAAGGAAAAAAGTGTGACTGAGGGAAGTGTGGAGGGTGGAACCACTACTTCCAGAAACCCCTTTGGGGGCATGGCTACATTCACGTCTGAGGGTTACAACCACTTTAAGAGTGTTATGTACGTTTTATTAACTTAAAGCTATAGCGCAACAATTTTTGCTATTGGATTCCCAACTAGCAACAAGCATTTTCAGAAGGTGGTTGGGAATGTCATGTTGCATATTTCTATCAGTTTAATTTTTCTTTAAAGCTGATCTGGCAAATCAAACATCCCCCAATTTCACCTACCCACCAACACCCTCAAACAAAATAAAAATATCTTACATCTTTTTCACATCATCGACCAGCCCCTTGAGAACGTCTTTTTGGACGAAACACATAGGGGGGATCATGTGCTGACGTCATTGTGTTATTGGACTGAGCAATGGCTGGGTTGTTTGTTTTGCTCATTAACTCTGCTGTTTAATGCAGGCGACCCTCTTTGTTGCTAGTAAAATGTTTTACACTATGGAGCTTGTTATTGGCTTTATTTGGTGTAACCACTTGCCGACCGTGCATTGTGGTTTTACTGCTACAGTGTGGGCCGGCTGCGCTGAATCACGTATACATAAAAAATGAAAATTCCATCTGGGCATAGCGTGATATAAATAAGAACATGGTCATATTCGGCTGTCATATGTTTATATTATGTATGTCTATGTATACTTGGAAAATAACTGATCTATTCCTTGATACAATAGGGTCTCCTGAGAAAGCCGATACAAGACGAAACACAACAAGCCCTGGGCTTACTTTCCAGCAGTTTGGCCTAACATACTTAGGCCACTTTCACACTGAGTGTATACACTGCTCCTAAACCTGCTCCTGCCCAATGGAATGAATGGAAACCGCTGCTGAAGTGCCTGCAAAGCCCTTTTAACCCCTTTTTAACCCCTTCGGGGGTGGGGGTAAAAGCCTGCCTCAAAAGCGGCGCTTTACCGCGACCGCGGCCCACACTGCAGTGTGAAAGTGGCCTTGTATGAGTATTTAGTGGTCATGGCCTAGCAGGATTGCTCTTTCAGGTGAACAAGTGCGGCTCATCTTATTCCACATCGAAATTCGGACAAATTTTTTTTTGTTATTCGCAAATTTGGATGCATCTGAATTTCCAAATTACAAGTTAAACGAATCCGATATATAACAAAACCAGGTACCCATCCTCCAACCCAAAAGGTGCCAAATGTGGCAGCGGAGGGGGAGAGGATCCAGACAAGTGGAGCTTCTCCTTTTGGATGGAGCTCTGTTTTTTTAATGTATTCTTTGTTCTTTACATTCATTTTAGCTGGGCTGACATATTTAAGGTTGTACTCAGACATGGCATAGGAGGGCTCAATTGTCCAAGGTTTGGAAGTCCTGTAAGTATGACAATATCCAAAAGTAAGGCAAAATAGATACTTCTTACATCCCCACACCTGTTGGTTGCTCACGGTAGCAGTGGCGTATGTTGGATGACCTACCCTAATAGAGTACTGCCGGGCTGCCTCTTTGATACTCAGGGCAAGTGTCCACACTGGCCTTATAAACACCTACCTGGGTTGGTCCACCTGTGGGGTTACACATCTAGATCGTTGGCAAAAAGCTTGTTTCTATGAACCCCCAAACATTTGGATGCTGTCCCATCAGAAGTTAGTACAATCGAATAGTTTCTTTTCCAGACTGCTGTCTGAACATACCTTAACTACCTCTTTTGCTCTATAAGGGGTCCTATTGTGTTCCTCCTGCCCTGCTCTGGCTCTCTCTTGGTTTTAACTGTGACGGCTTGTGGATTCCCATATATACCTGTGTTTGATGGCAGGGCCGGCTCTACCACTAGGCGGAGTAGGCGGCCGCCTAGGGCGCACTGCTGCCTAGGGGCGCCTGGCCACTGTTGATCTGTCACTGGCTGCTCTGCAATGATTCATGTAAAAGCTGACATTGTCTGACTGAGATAATGAGATTGTATTATCACATGCCATTTGCAAATCTATTTAGAAATACTGACTGATCTGCCAAATACCCCCCTCCGCCCTCACCCCCCATGAGGCTGTATTTGATGGGCACAGGTGACACTGTATTTGATGGGCACAGTTGATGCAGTATTGATTGGCGCTGGTGAAACTGTATTTGATGGGTACAGGTGAGGCTGTATTAATTGGCGCTGGTGAAACTGTATTTGATGGGCACAGGTGAGGCTGTATTGATTGGCGCTGGTGAAACTGTATTTGATGGGTACAGGTGAGGCTGTATTGATTGGCGCTGGTGAAGCTGTATTTCATGGGTACAGGTGAGGAGGTATTGATTGGCATTGGGGAAGCTGTATTTAATGGGCTCTGGTGAGGCTGCATTTGATTGGCGCTGATCAGGCTAGGCAGGGAAAAACGGGTGGAGTCAGGGGTGGGGCCAAGGGGGGGAGGCAACATGTGGTTTCGCCTAGGGTGTCAAAAATCCTTGCACCAGCCCTGTTTGATGGCCTACAGCTCCTGAAGAAGCGCTAAATGCGTGTAACATGTAGAGCAATGAAGAAAATCTACATCTACATCGTACCCGGCACCCTGGAACTTACTATCTGCTTTTGCGGGCTTCAAGGGTGTTTTGTTATTATGTGGCTATAAGATGTTTATGTAGTAGCTATCCTTCATACACAGGCATTGTCTAAATCAGCCTTTCTCAACCTTTTCAACACCGAGGAACCCTTGAAATAATTCTTCGGTGATAAAAATGAAAAATCTACAACTCATGATACATTAGTGTGATGGTCATTGAGAAGAATATTCCTTACACTTGTGGTCATTGGGAAGAATCACCCCCTTACAGATAGCTAAAAAGATCAATGGTTTCATTGGGAATTTATCTGAGAGGTAGAAATTGACCATTGCTCAAGGAACCCCTAGCAACCTCTGGAGGAACCCTGGTTGAGAAACCCTGGTCTAAATGTATGGTCTTTTTATTCTTTGTATTTAAATAAAATTTAACCTTTTATGATATTCTTATGTTTGTGCCTAAAAAGTCCATATCTCTTCTCCACAATCTTTATATTTAAGGTTGACATGGCATAGGAGGGCTCAATTGTCCAAGGCTTGGAAGTTCTGTAAGTATGGCAATATCCGAAAGTAAGGCAAACTAGATACTTCTTACATCAGTCTGAAGACCAAACAAGACCAATCTGTCTCTAGGTCCAAATAAAAAGGACATAATAGGTTCGTAATTCTCAGCAGGGATGAGCTTGGTTCTGCTGGGAAATTATTTCTTGCCTCATCCCCGGTACCGAACATCTCAGACAACCCAATAAAAAGAAGGAAACTTGCATTGCGAACTCAAGGAACCCCCAAGAAGTTACACAAATTCCATAGATTAAATACTGCTGAAGTGAGCAATCACTGATTAGTTATTAGGTCGTTGGAAGGGTGGAACGACCCCAACAGTTTCCCGTCTGCTGTTAAATATAACAACAATCTGAAGAGAACATTTATAAATTCTGTGGGGTTGATATAAATAAAAGCAGACGTCTCCTGATAAACACAAGTCTATGGGAAGTAAAATATTCCACCCACGTTGTTTCAAAATAACTTTTTCGGAAGATAATGTCGTTGAGAAGGTGTTACACCGCGGAGACACTACCGGTGAATCATGAGCGGAAAAGAAGGAATATGACCTACACAAGGCTGCTGTTAGTCCTTACATGGCCTCTAAATTTCTATCTGACAGCCCCCCCCCTTCCAAAACCCAAAAGAATATTCTAAAATAAAATACACAAAAATCATTGTTAGCGGTAACGATCGCTCAATGGGGTTGATTTACTAAAGGCGAATAGACGGTGTACTTTGCAAGTGCAGCTGCACTCATTTTCCTTAGGAAGTCCCGGTTCAAACTGCTGCAACTTGTCATGCGACTTGAGAGTTCAAAGTCACATGACAAGTCGTGCCCCATGAACAGCAATGGAACCGCTCTAATCGGTGCGACTCAACTCGCTCCGACTTAGCAAAAGGTTCCTGCACTACTTTTGGTACGACTTCAACGCGGCTTGCATTGACTTCTGTTAACCACTTGCCGACCAGCCGCCGATATTATACGTCGGCAGGTCGGCTCTCCTTTGCGAATCGCCGTAGCTGCATGGCGGTCCGTGCATGGGAGATAGCGGGCGCACGCTCACTGCGTGCCGCGGGTCCGGCAGATCTTGATGTCCGTCGGCGACCTGCAGTGTACAGAGGCAGAATGGGGATCTGCCTATGTAAACAAGGTGGATCCCTGTTCTGCCAGAGGACATGTCAGAGATCTTCTCTTCCCAGTGATTGGGAACAATGATCTCTGTCATGTCCCTGGCAGCCCATCCCCCCCTACAGTTAGAACACACCCAGGGAACACAGTTAACCCCTTGATCACCCTCTAGTGTAAACCCCTTCCCTGCCAGTGCAATTTTTTACATTGATCACTGCATTTTTATAGCATTGATCAATGTAATAATGTCACTGGGGTCAGACTTGTCCGCCGAAATTTCTCAGTCCCGATAAAAAATCGCAGATCGCCGCCATTACCAGTAAAAATAAAAGTCCCTAAAACTATCCCATAATTTGTAGACATGATAACTTTTGCGCAAACTAATCAATATACGCTTATTGCGGGTTTTTTTTTTTATTAAAATATGTAGAAAAATATATATCGGCCTAAACTGATGAATACATTTGTTATTTTATTTATTATTTTGGATATTTATTATAGCAAAAGGTAGGGGGGTAGGACAGGGGGATTGCAGTTGCGTGGGAAGGGAACCTGGACAGAAGAGAGGGTGATCGAAGTGGAAGGGGAGGGCAATCCCTGAAACTGATCCCTCTGTGGCCTTACAGCAGCTGGCAGATGGAAGAGGAGGAGAAGCTGGGAGGGAACCCTCCGGAACCCTACCTGTTGGGGGGGTTGGTGAAATGTCAGGAATCTAAACAGACCCCTGTTGCGTCACTTTTGAGACAGAGAAAGGAACTGAGCACATAGAGTACTCAATCACTCTTTCTGTGCAGCCTCAGCTGCGCTGCAGAATGAATGGTCAGGAAGTGCTCTGTATAGAGGCTCCCTGTTCGAGGAACAACAGTAGCATAGTGAACATAGTTTACTATGCTTCAGTTATGAATGAACACAGGAGTGACTGGTACTAAATCAGGAAAGGAAGGAACAGGTAAACATAACATGTTTACTGGTACCCTACTCTCCACCCTGAAACTGATCACCCTGTTTGCCCACAGCAGCTGACAGCTGAGAGGAGGAGAAGCTGAAAGTGCTGTGGGGGGGCAGGGGGATTGCAGTTGCATAGGAAGGGGATCCTGGACAGAAGAGGGGGTGATCAAAGTGGCAGGGGAGGGTCATCCCTGAAACTGATCCCCCTGTGGCCCCCCTTGCAGCAGCTGGCAGTAGGAAGAAGAGGAGAAGCTGGGAGGGAACTCTCCCTATTGGGGGGTTGGTGATAGGAATCTATACAGATCCCTGATGTGCCACTTTTGAGACATAGAAAGAGACTGAGAACATAGAGTACTCAATCTATCTTTCTCTGCAGCTTCAGCTGCACTGCGGAATGAGAGAAGAAGAAGCTGATAGTGCTGCGGGGAGGCGGACATGGGGATTGCAGTTGTGGGGGAAGGGGATCCTGGACAGAAGAGGGGGTGATCAAAGTGGCAGGGGAGGGTCATCCCTGAAACTCATCCCCCTGTGGCCCCCCTTGCAGCAGCTGGCAGTAGGGAGAGAAGGAGAAGCTGGGTGGGTACCGCCTGCACCATAAAGCTGCATAGTCCCCCCCTGTTGAAATGATGAGGCCCGGGCCCCGTACCGGAGGGCCAGCATTACTCCCTTATTGGCGGCCCTACAGACAGACCATGCATTATCCATAGTGCCTTTCCTAATAACATGTGCCGTTCAGCAGCCCTCCACATAGATGCCACACAACATATAGGATGTGGGCATATAGTGACATAGAAATTCTCTCTTTAAGATTCGGATTCTCCAACAAACCTGAACTCCGTACAGAATGGAAGCTCAGTGAGAATCACAGGCCGAGCGCAAAAGGAAAAAGAGAAATGAATATGATCAACTTCCATGATGGCAAGCGTTCTCTCACCTTGAGAGGAAGTCACCTGCCGCCATCCAGAATAATGGCGGCGCACGTTCTCCCACATCCGTCGGTTTGCCAAGTCTTGTTAAACCCTTGCCATCATTCTGACTTTCAATTACCCGGACGGAGCATCCTCCTCTTTCTTTGCAGCCTCAGCTGCGCTGCAGAATGAATGAGGAGGAAGTGCTCTATACTATGCTTCAGTTATGAATGAACACACGAATGAGGAATGGAAGGAGCAGGTAAACATGACATGTTTACTGGCACCCTACTCTCCACCCTGAAACTGCTGAGAGGGGGAGAAGTTAACAGTGCTGAGGGGAGGGGGACAGGGGGATTGCAGTTGTGGGGGACCTAGACAGAAGAGAGGGTGATCGAAGTGGCAGGGGAGGGCCATCCCTGAAACTGATCCCCCTGTGGCCTTGCAGCAGCTGGCAGAAGCAAGAGGAGGATAAGCTGGGAGGGAACTCTTCCTGTTGGGGGGTTGGTGAAATGTCAGGATTCTAAACAGACCCCTGATGTGCCACTTTTGAGACAGAGAAAGAGATTGAGAACATAGAGTACTCAATCTATCTTTCTCTGCAGCTTCAGCTGCACTGCAGAATGAGAGAAGAAGAAGCTGATAGTGCTGCGGGGAGGGGGACAGGAGGATTGCAGTTGTAGGGGAAGGGGATCCTGGACAGAAGAGGGGGTAATCAAAGTGGCAGGGGAGGGTCATCTCTAAAACTGATCCCCCTGTGGCCCCCCTTGCAGCAGGTGGCAGTAGGGAGAGAAGGAGAAGCTGTGTGGGTACCGCCTGCACCATAAAGCTGTTCCTGTTGAAATGATGAGGCCCGGGCCCCGTACCAGAGGGCCAGCATTACTCCCTTATTGGCGGCCCTCCAGACAGACCATGCATTATCCATAGTGCCTTTCCTAATAACATGTGCCGTTCAGCAGCCCTCCACATAGATGCCACACAACATATAGGGTGTGGGCATATAGTGACATAGAAATTCTCTCTTTAAGATTCGGATTCTCCAACAGACCTGAACTCCGTACAGAATGGAAGCCCAATGAGAACAGGCCGAGCGCAAAAGGAAAAAGAGAAATGAATATGATCAACTTCCATGATGGCAAGCGTTCTCTCACCTTGAGAGGAAGTCACCTGCCGCCATCCAGAATAATGGCGGCGCACGTTCTCCCACATCCGTCGGTTTGATGGATGCGCCTTTGACAAGTCTTGTTAAACCCTTGCCATCATTCTGACTTTCAATTACCCGGACGGAGCATCCACCTCACTCTCTTCCCCATACATCCTCTCCGCACATATATCTTGCTTTCTCCGGGCCCGGCTTCGCTCCCATTATTACCTTATCAAAACCGTCGTTTTGCCCCTGCTTACAGAAAACAAAATATTGTGCTGACAAAAAACACATTTTTCTTTAAAAAAAAAAAAAAAGAACATATTACTGAGGGAAATGGGATTTTAATGAAAAACCGAATTGCATTTTTTTTTTTTTCTGAAATATGACCGCCATCGTTTTAATCAGTCACTTCTCCGTTCTTCTCCCCAATGGCCTTCCTCGTTGCAAAGACTGAGGGGCCTTGAGTTGAGGGGAAGTTTTATATTTTTCAATCTGGGCCTAAGTAAAATGAATAAACTAGTTTCCACGAAAATATATTCTGCGCAGGTTGTGCGATAGAAGTCAGCAGCTGTGCATTCCGAAAAGCGGTTGTTTGTATACTGTCACTGTCCGCCAAGGCCCATGTCAAGCTGATTAATCGCAGGAAGACCGGTGGGAAAAGTCCATGATAGAGCTATAATTGATTGGGAGGCATGTTCTAGATTAGAAAAAGGAAAATTAACTGTATATGCCAATGCCAAGTTTTTTTTTTTTTGTTGGTTTATTTTTTACGAGACTATCTCATACCTTTGTGCAGATCTCTGGTTTGCCTTTGAAAAGTTTAGTAAAAAAAAAAAGTTATTACAGCACAACGCCAACTAAAACATTGTTTTTAAGTTCTAAAAATGTAAAATGAAAAGCTATTTAGGAAAGAAAAACTTCCATTTATTGTTGGGACTGTAGAAGGAAAGAAGAACTCCTCTGGGCAAATAGCTAATTACACGGCTGACATACAAAAATGTGTGCATACAGTATTGGCTAGAGCAGAAGTTGTCAACCTTGTGGAGACCAGGGGTCCGGATCATTCTTCCAAAACCTTCCATGCCCCAACTGAAAAAAAAACTGTTTACTTACACAATAAAAGTATGGGAATGCAAAATATGTATTGAAATGCTGGGTGTCTCTGGATGGGGCTGGGTGTCATTGCGGGGCTATTGGGGCTCTGAAGGGGCTTAGGGGGCTCTGCAGCAGACTTGTTGCCCTGTATGGAATGAAGTGTCTGGAGGGGCTGGGGAACTGTGTGGGATGGGTGTCTCTGGATGGGGCTGGGTGTCACTGTGGGGCTACTGGGGCTGTGAAGGGAGTTAGGCAGCTCTGCAGGAGACTTGGTGGCCCTGTATGGAATGAAGTGTCTGGAGGGGCTGGGGAACAGTGTGGGATGGGTGTCTGGATGGGGCCGGGTGTCATTGTGGGGCTATTGGGGTTCTGAATGTGGATAGGGGGTTATGCAGCAAGCTTGGTGCCCTGTATGACATTAAGTGTCTGGAGGGGTTGGGGAACTGTGTGGGATGGGTGTCTCTGGATGGAGCTGGGTGTCACTGTGGGGCTACTGGGGCTGTGAAGGAGGTTAGGTGGCTCTGCAGGAGACTTGGTGGCTCTGTATGACATGAAGTGTCTGGAGGGGCTGGGGAACTGTGTGGGATGGGTGTCTCTGGATGGCGCTGGGTGTCACTGTCGGGCTATTGGGGCTGTGAAGGGAGTTAGGCGGCTCTGCAGGAGACTTGGTGGCCCTGTATGGAATGAAGTGTCTGGAGGGGCTGGGGAACTGAGTCGGATGGGTGTCTCTGGATGGGGCTGGGTGTCACTGTGGGGCTATTGGGGCTGTGGAGGGAGTTAGGCAGCTCTGCAGCAGACTTGGTGGCCCTGTATGGAATGAAGTGTCTGGAGGGGCTGGGGAACTGTGTGGGATGGGTGTCTGAGTGGGGCCGGGTGTCATTGTGGGGCTATTGGGGTTCTCAATGTGGATAGAGGGTTATGCAGCAAGCTTGGTGCCCTGTATGACATGAAGTGTCTGGAGGGGCTGGGGAACTGTGTGGGATGGGTGTCTCTGGAGGGGGCTGAGTGTCACTGTGGGGCTATTGGGGCTCTGAAGGGAGTTAGGGGGCTCTGCAGCAGACTTGGTGGCCCTGTATGACATGAAGTGTCTGGAGGGACTGGGGAATTGTAAGGGATGGGTGTCATTGTGGGGCGAGTGGGACTCTGAAGGGGGTTAGGGGGCTTTGCAGCAGACTTACTGGGCCTGTATGGCATGAAGTGTCTGGAGGGGATGGTGGGAACTGTGTGGGGGGGTATCTCTGGATGGGGTCGGGTGTCAATGTGGGGCGATGGGGGTTCTGGAGCGGGTTAGGGGCTCTGCAGAATACTTGGCAGCCCTGTATGGCATGAATTGTTTAGAGGAGCTGGTAAACTGTGTGGGATGGGTGTCTCTGGAATAAATTTAAATAGTTAAATATTTTTAGAGGGGTCTAGGGGGACTGTGTGGAATGGGTGTTTCTGGAGGGGGCTGGGGGTCTCTCAAGGAGGCTGGGGACTTTGGAGCAGCACTGTAGGACATTGTAGGAGGTTGATAGCACTATGGGGGTCTAGAGGCTCTTCAGTAGCCTGGGGGCACTGTGAAAGACTGGCCAGCACTGTAGTAGGTTGATGGTGCACTGTGGGGGCTGGGGACTCTAAGTGGGCCTGGGAGCACTGTGGGAGGTTGAAGGACTGTAGGTCACTATGGAAGGTGGGATGCACAGTTGGACGTTGAGGGGTACCGTAACTCACAATGGGAGGTAGGGGGCACAATGGGAGCTTGGCAACACTTTAGGAGTCAAGGGATCTGCAACCAATAGATGGAAAGCTGTGGTTAGGTGGTTGAGAATCATTGTACTGGAGCATTTGAAACTACTCCATCAGTGATTTATAATTTGCAAACCTCTTTACATCAGTCAATGAAATAGAAGTGTGATAATGATCATTCACAGCCCAAAAAAACAGGTAGGTGACACAAGAATCTGGACTGGGAAATAACGGTGTCACTTAACCTGACTATGCTAGGCTGAAAAGATGTGCTGCATAGCAGCAAAGAACAGGGACATGGAGTAACCATAATTAAATGTTATAAACATTGAAACATTGCATTTGTCCTCAACATTCCCATCGAGCATAAATGATTGGTACTCATAATAAACGTCATCATTGTTGGAGAAGATAGGATACATCCATGATTAGAGTTGAGCGAACCTCTGGAAGTTCGGGTTCTGCTGGTCCGTCCGAACTTCGGGACAAAGTCCGGGTCCGGGTCCGGACGGAACCCGAACGATCGCACGGACGATTAGTACCTACATAGGATAGAAGAGGTTGTTACTACTGCAAATAATACTCATGGTTAGTAAATACGAGCTACCCTTACAACTCCTGTTTACGTTACAAAGTTACAAATATTGTAAATTAATACCAATGAGGTACAGGGACAAGAAACGACGATACGTCGTGTAGAAAAGTCGGATCGTATCAGTCCAATTCACTGTGGCAATAAAGGGTCAGGTCTAAGAACACAGTGGATGGACAAAAAAACCCGACACTTACTAGTAATAGTGTGAAGATAAAGTAACTGACTACATTTCTCCAAACGTTTAATATTTAGT
>BLSH010286101.1:48583-59757 GCA_018402905.1 Glandirana rugosa | reverse complement strand
GAGTTTAATCTGCAAATCTCCAACTCTAAGCAGCGGTATTTGAAATCTCAAATTCCCCCAACAATCTGATCGTAGAGCACGATCGTAGCGATCGTTGTTCTATGCAGAGCTTGATCTGCAACTCAAAGCAGCGGTATGTGAAATCTCTAATTTCTGCTATCTGTCCTCAGAGCAACAGCACAGACAGCAGTAGTAAAGTAATCTATCTCAGGATGCAGGATCAGGTCTTAAAATGGCTAAAATCTGTCCCTCACGCCGTCAGCTACCTTTCCCTACACTAACCCAAGGAGCATGTGACTGCAGCACTGTGACTCCAGCTTATAAAGAGGCTGGGTCACATGATGCACCGGCCAATCACAGCCATGCCATTAGTAGGCATGGCTGTGATGGCTTCTAAGGGCAAACCAGTGAAACGCTTGTTGATTGGCTGCCCTGCAGCTTCTCAACACGTGGAGTAAAATAGCAGAACCCCGGACCGAACCCGAACGATTTTTGAAATGTCCGGGTCCGGGTCCGTGCCACGGACACCCAAAAGTTCGGTACGGACCCGAACGTTACAGTCCGGGTTCGCTCAACACTATCCATGATGAGAATGACCTCTAAATAAAAGTGATATTTCTCACTATAGAAACCCAACATGATGTAGACCTGTGTGTTTCTTTCTCTAATATAAAACAGAAATCAGATTCAGAGACTCTGCAACAGGTTAACTGCACTGACATAAAAAGCAAATTAGCGGGAGTCCATTGTCACTGTTGATCCAACAAGACGGGTTTATTTTTAATATTTGAACCATTATTTTTGTATTAAGTTTACAACTTGCACCCTAATGAGCTTGTTGACGTGCTGACAGTTACAATTAATGAAGTCTAGAAGTTGCTAATCATAATAAAGAGGAAAAAAAAAAATAAAAGTGATGAATAGAAGATAAGACAACAAGTTAAAAGGAAAGTGGAGACCTAATTAGTGATAATAAAGGTAGGCAGAATATCAGATCATTTATTTCAGGATT
Source organism: Glandirana rugosa (assembly GCA_018402905.1). Taxonomy (NCBI): domain Eukaryota; kingdom Metazoa; phylum Chordata; class Amphibia; order Anura; family Ranidae; genus Glandirana; species Glandirana rugosa. The sequence continues at coordinate 58,745 of BLSH010286101.1, read as the reverse complement.
TTTGGCTGGATCTGGGAATGTTTGCATGTCTGTAGGCTTCTCCCAATACCTTCTGCCAGAACCTGCTCATAGTGACCAATCGTTTAGCTGGGATGGATTCACCTGGCTGGAATGGGCTACCCTAGCTGGTCACCATTGTCCTCCATCCCACCCCAATGCCTCCTGCCATTAACTACTCATAGTGACCAATCAATTTACTGGGATGGATTTTCCTGGTTGGTCACCATTGTCCTCCATCCCACCACAATGCCTCCTGCCTGTACCTACTCATAATGCCCAATTGTTTGGTTGGGATGGATTACCCTGGCTGATCATCATTGTCTTTCATTCCACCCCAAAGCCTCCTGCCTGTACCTACTCGTAGTGATCAATCGATTGACTGGGATGGTTTTTCCTGGCTGGCCACCATTGTCCTCCAACCCACCCCAATGCCTCCTGCCTGTACCTTCTCATAATGCCCAATTTTTGGTTGGGATGGATTCACCTGGCTGGTAGTCATTGCCCTCCATTCCACCCCAAAGCCTCCTGCCTGTACCTACTCATAGTGACCAATAGATTAACTGGGATGGATTTTCCTGACTGGTCGCCATTGACCTCAATCCCACCCCAATGCCTCCTGCCAGTACCTTGTTATAGTAACCAATCGATTAACTTTAATGGATTCCCCTGGCTGGTCACCATTGTCCTCCATCCCACCCCAGCCTCCTGCCTGTACCTACTCATAATGCCCAATTGATTGGTTGGGTTGAATACCTCTGGCTGGAGTTGACTACCCTGGCTGGTCACCATTGTCCTTCATCCCACCCCAATGCCTCCTGCCTGTACCTACTCATAATGCCCAATCTATTGGCTGGGATGGATTCCTGGAACTAGTATTATTGCAAGACAAGCAACATTTTTTTATAAACTTTGACTTGATATACAAGCAATGTCTTGATATAAGAGTAGCGTCACATCACAACTGAGTATAAAAGAGAAGAGTAGCAATATGGTTACATTTAATGAAGGTACAACAGTTAGCAACTCACATGGTTGATGATTAAAAGAGGCACATCTAAGTATGCAGCATCCGGGGTAAAGCTGTCCACATAGACCGTCCTCCACACCGCCATCAACGTCATCCCTTCCACGCTGCACTTCAAGTCTCGCTTTCAGATCACTCGACTGCACGGTCGTCATCCCGGTCACGATTGCCAGCGGTGAGAGCCGGCGGTGCGGAGGAAGGTCTATGTGGACAGCTTTACCCCGAATGCTGCATACTTAGATTTGCCTCTTTTAATCATCAACCATGTGAGTTGCTAAATGTTGTATCTTCATTAAATGTAACCATATTGCTACATTTAGAGGCGCCTCTCTTCTCTTTTATACTCTGTAGCTCCTGCTGGATTTTGCTTCAATCCCCTTATGGAGGTGGCCAATTGTGGATGGAGATTTTATGGTTACACAACCTATCACATTGCAATAATCTTTTATATGGACTATAAACTGAAGGATTTATGAATAAATGGTTGTGGAACGAATCATCTGAGTTTCCATTATTTCTACTCGCTTTGATATAGGAGTGCTTTGGATTACAAGCATGTTTCCAGAACAAATTATCCTTGCAATCCAAAGTTTTACTGTAATTGGATTTCATTAGACCACACCCCGGCTTCTACATTCTTACCAGAGCTTAAATAACATTTCCCTGAGCCCCATCAGGTCAACAAAGGGGCCCAGGAGGTGGCAGTAGAGGGATTTTTTTTTTCATTTTGGGGGGGTAGGTAGGTGTAGATGGGGTTGGGGGGGCCTCGTCAGGAAAGCTGTACAGGGTCCCGTGATTTATAACAGCAGCCCTGGTTGTGTGCTCTTGAGCTCTACTGTACAATGCATAGGGGTACCTTTGACAATGAATGGCACTGCAACGCATTGCACATACAGGGACATCCTAATAGCCTCATGGGCCCCTGGGCAAAGTAATGCACTGGGGCCCCTACCAGTCTGCCCCAAGTTACGCACCTACTCTCAAGTATAAATAGTTGATATGGCATGGTACAGTGGGGCAGTAGGGCACAGTACAGAGGGGGCATGGGGGGCAAGAGAGCACAGTTCAGAGGGGGCAGGAAGGTACAGTATGGGGGGGGAGGGTAAAATACAGGAAGGCAGAAGGGCCCAGATGGGGTGGAGCATAAGGGCACAGTACAAGGAGGGAAGAAGGGTACAGTACAGGGAGTCAGGAAGGCACAAAACAACGGTCAGGTGGGTACAGTACAGGGGTCAGGAGGGTACAGTACAGGGGTCAGGAGGGTACGTTACAGGGGTCAGGAGGGTACAGTATAGGGAGCCAGGGTGGCACATAACAGCGGTCAAAAGGCTAAGTACAGGGGGATTAGGAGGGCATATTACAGGGGTCAGGAGGCTAAAGTACAGGGGTCAGATGGGCACAGTAAAGGGGGATTAGGAGGGTTCAGTACAGGGAGTCAGGAGGGCACAGAACAGTGGTCAGGAGGGTACAGAACAGGGGTCAGGAGGGCACAGTACAGGGGGGTCAGGAGGCTACAGTACAGGGGGGTCAGGAGGGTACAGTACAGGGAGTCAGGAGGGCACAGAAAAGCAGTCAGGAGGGTAGAGTGCAGGAGACAGAAGGGCACAGTACAGGGGGCTCAGGAGGCTACAGTACAGGGGTCAGAGGGGTACAGTACAGGGAGTCAGGAGGGTACAGTACAGGGGACAGGAGGGCACAGTACAGGGGGGTCAGGAGGGTACAGTACAGGGAGTCAGGAGAGCACAGAACAGCAGTCAGGAGGGTACAGTACAGGGGACAGGAGGGCAAAGTACAGGGGGGTCAGGAGGGTACAGTACAGGGAGTCAGGAGAGCACAGAACAGCAGTCAGGAGGGTACAGTACAGGGGTCATGAGGGCATAGTACAGGGGGGTCAGGAGGGTACAGTACAGGGGTCAGGTGAACACAGTATAGGGGGGGTCAGGAGGGTACAGTACAGGGGTTAGGAAGGCACAGTACAGGGGGGTCAGGAGGGTACAGTACAGGGGTCAGGAGGGCACAGTACAGAGGAGTCAGGAGGGTACAGTACAGGGGTCAGGAAGGCACAGTACAGGGGGGTCAGGAGGGCACAGTACAGGGGGGTCAGGAGGGCACAGTACAGGGGGGTCAGGAGGGCACAGTACAGGGGGGTCAGGAGGGCATAGTACAGGGGGGTCAGGAGGGCACAGTACAGGGGGGTCAGGAGGGTACAGTAATGCATAATACAGAGATGATCTCCTCAAGCAGAGCAGCACAGGGAAGCTGCTATCACAGATCTTATCTGTTCTGACACTCTGTCACTGGGCTAAACCTACAATAGGAAATAGATCTCCCCCTCTAACTTCCCCCCGCAGTTTATTCCCCCCGCTTTGCAGAGGTTAAAGGAGAACCCCCAAGGCGGGGCTTCTTACTGCTGCCACTGCTTGTGTGTGGGCAGAATGTGTATTGCTCCAATCACATGGGATGAATAGGAGAGGAGGGCTGGGTGGAGATTGGAGGTGTACACATCCCGCCCACACAAGCAGCAGCAGTAGTAAGATGCTCCACTTTGGGGGTTCTAGCCCCTGTAAAGCACCTGAAAAGTGCCAAAAAGAGCAGGCATCCCCCCCTCCATGCACCCAGGGCCCCTGGGCCGTGCCTAGGGGTTCCCATGCTTTAAGACATCCCTGTGCACATAGAGAAGTTAACATGTGAGTTTTAGCGTGCTTTGCCATCTCACACAAATGTGAATGGCCCCCTAAGTGGACCAACATTTGCACAGTCCTCTGGATGGGATCAGCAATATCCTGATTTATGGAACTCATTATCCGGTCTTTTTGAATTCTGTTAATGCAGCAAAGTTAAGAAAATGAATCAGCGGCTCAGGAAACCGCCCGGCACCCTACAAATCCAGGTTAACGTATCGCCTTGACTTTAGCAATTAGGATCAATCATTACATGATATAGTAAAAACATATATCTGTCCCCCGTTATTGCTGTGTCTTCATCCGCCCCGGCTCTCCCGCTCTCCTGAAATATCGTTTCTTATTAATTTTAATAGTAGCTAATGTATTAAGCATGGCATAGGTCTCGGTGCCATTTCCCCATGACCGCTCCTACATCCATTCCGGAACACGTCCCCTCCGCAGAGCTCTATTTATAGATTCTTGCTCCGCGCCGGGCAATAAATATAATTATTCTTAACTCCTGCGTGAAAATCCCATTTAATTGAGTTTCTCTACATTCAGGTTTATGGCGCTGTTTGTGCCGTAAAAGATGATTAGTAATTTTAAATTCCATATTGCTATTGTAATTTGCTTTTATAGCCAGCCGGCTGCGAACATCCTCCTTCCTTTATGGCTCGGAGGAGTCGCTGCTTCTCCCCATACAGATTTCCAGGTGTGTGCAGAGGAGGAAGCGGAGGAACCGGCCACAGACACTCATAGATCTCTTCCAGAGGGAACCGTTCCTTTAATTGGGACTTGCATTTGCCTAACTGTATTGAGTGCCGCGGAGGAGGAAAACACGACGTGACACCAGATTATCACTCAAAGCCATTTGTTGGGTGGTGAGGCCTCAAGTAGGGAATTTGACATGGATGGCTCTTTTATTGAGATGAAGATAAACTATACTACCAAAAGTATTGGAACGCCTGCTTTTACACGCACATGAACTTTAATGGCATCCAAGTCTTAGTCTGTAGGGTTCAATATTGAGTTGGCCCACCCTTTGCAGCTATAACAGCTTCAACTCTTCTGGGAAGGCTGTCCACAAGGTTTAGAAGAGTCTATGGGAAGGTTTGACCATTCTTCCAGAAGGGCATTTGTGAGGTCAGGCACTGATGTTGGATGAGAAGGCCTGGCACGCAGTCTACACTCTAATTCATCCCAAAGGTGGTCTATCGGGTTGAGGTCAGTCAAGTTCCTCCAACCCAAACTCGCTCACCCATGTCTTTATGGACCTTGCTTTGTGCACTGGTCCAAATCATTTGGTGGAGGGGGGATTATGGTGTGGGGTTGTTTTTCAGGGGTTGGGCTTGGCCCCTTAGTTCCAGTGAATGGAACTCTTAAGGCGTCAACATACCAAGACATTTTGGACAATTTCATGTTCCCAACGTTGTGGGAAGAGTTTGGGGATGGCCCCTTCCTGTTCCAACATTACTGCCATTGTCTAAAATGGAGCTAAGGGGCCAAGCCCAACGCCTGAAAAACAACCCCACACCATAATCCCCCTCCACCAAATGGTTTGGACCACTGCACAAAGCAAGGTCCATAAAGACATGGATGTGTGAGTTTGGGGTGGAGGAACTTGACTGACCTCAACCCAATAGAACACCTTTGGGATGAATTAATGCGGAGACTGTGAGCCAGGCCTTCTCATCCAACATCAGTGCCTGACCATACAAGTGGGCTACTGGAAGAATGGTCAAAAATTCCTATATACACACTCCACCTTGTGGAAAGCCTTCCCAGAAGAGTTGAAGTGCACAAAGCAAGGTCCATAAAGACATGGATGAGCAAATTTAAGGTGAAGGAACTTGACTAGCCTGACCTCAACCCGATAGAACACTTTCGGGCAGTGGCAGCCCGTGAATTAAGGGCACATGGGTGCCGCCCCCCATCCATGCATCTGGCCCCCTAATCTACAAGAGGGGTGCCAGTTCCAATGGGGGTTTTTTTTTTGAAGCACATGATTAGAACCAGAGGCTCTAATAGGCTTCAAAAAAGGGTGGGCTTGGGGTGTAGAGCACTGCTCCCGAAGCCCACCCAGTTGTGTGACAATAACGAGTGAATATTCGCTATTGTCACACTGATTCTCCTTCCGGCCAATCAGGAAGCTGGTCCTGAGAACCATTACCCAATTGGCCGAAAGGACAGGCAATCCTATTGGCCGCCCAGGAGGAGGAGGGAGGAGACACATGGCGGAATCGAAGGATGCCTTCCTGGAGCTCCTCGGATCCAAGACCCAGTCTCCCCCCATCTTCAGCAGACTCATCTGCACCGCCTTAGCCATGGAGTGCCCCTCTGATGTGCAGGGAGACTCCCCCCAGCTTGCCCGAGAAGAGCTCCTCACCCTGCAGAACACCACCGAGCAGCTCCGGCACACCATGCTGCAGCAGAAGAAGCAGAACCTTACCAACCAAGAGACCATCCAGGAGATCACCGGCAAGCTGAGCCGCAGTGAGAACAGCCTGGACAAGGGCTACCAGGAGGGGACCGATGGATGGGGCACCAAGGAAGGAGCCATGGGAGATCTGCCCCTGGACTACCCACAGGCAGTGCAGGAATTGGAGGAGGCGGTCAGGGCGCTAAAGGATCGCATTGAAAGGTGAGCAGAAAAACAGAGTCTCTACAACTAGTGACCCAACCGACCGCCCGACAGCATAAGACCTCCACCAGCAACAAATGATCCCACCAGCAACAAATGATTCCCCCAGCAACAATAGTTACCGTACAAGCAACAATAGATCTACCCCAGCTACAATAGACCCCTCCCCAACAATAGACCCCCCTGAAACCAGCATTAATAGACCCACTAACAGCCAGCAACAATGGACTCCATCCCTCAGCAACATTAGACCCCCACCAGCAACAATAGATCTACCCCAGCTACAATAGACCCCTCCCCAACAATAGACCCCCCAGAAACCAGCATTAATAGACCCACTAACAGCCAGCAACAATAGACTCCATCCCTCAGCAACATTAGACCCCCATCAGCAACAATAGACTCCATCCCTCAGCATCATTAGACCCCCACCAGCAACAATAGTTCCTCCAGCAGCAATAGTTCTACCACAGCTAAAATAGAGTGTGAACAAGGCGTTACTGCCGAAACGCGTTAGCTTGTTTGTACATGGTCACTGCACAATAAACCTAATTGCAAGCATTTCCGGAGTGCCGATTCATATTTTTTTAATATCACAGCTAAGATAGACCCTGCATCTAAAACAGATGACCGCTTCCCAGTCACGAGTGATGAGTCTGAGTGAAAGAACACATCCCTGATATCCCTTTAGATGGGCATGTTCCTAACTGCTGGCCACTGAATTATGCAGATTTTAGCTGTGCTGATCAGCATGGGAGAGAGGAGTGTGTGTGTGTGGGGGGGGGGGGGTTGTTACTTGTCTATTTGTCCACCCAGTGACAAAAAAATTCCCAAATATGGTCACTGCCATATATGGATAATGACGTCAGTTGTATACCTGCCCCTTTTGTTTGCATTTAGCTTTTCACCAGGAAATCTGAATGGATCCAGGGATGTAGCCCTGTACAGGAAGATGTCACATACACGACCGCTTCCCAGTCACGAGTGATGAGCCTGAGTGAAAAAACAAATCCCTGGCATCCCTTTACATGAGCATGTTCCTCCCTGCTGGCCACTGGATCATGCAGGCTTTAGCTGTGCTGATCAGCATTTGAAAGGGGGTGGGGGTTGTTACTTACCCATTTGTCCACCCAGTGACAAGACATTTCCCAAATATGGTCACTGTCATATGGATAATGACATCAGTTATATTCATGCCCATTTTGTTTACATTTAGCTTTTGGCCATGGTATTTCCCCCAATGAATCCGGGCATGCAGCCCTGTACAGGAAGATGTTACATACATGACTGCTTCCCAGTCACAAGTACTGAGTGAAAGAACACCTCCCTGGCATCCCTTTAGATAAGCATGTTCCTACCTGCTGGCCACGGGATCATGCAGAGTTTAGCTGTGCTGATCAGCATGGGAAAGAGGGGTGGGGGGTTGTTACTTGTTCATTTGTCCACCCAGTGACAAGACATTTCCCAAAGCTGGACATTTTCATCAATGGATAATTACATCATCTTTATCCCCGCCCCTTTTATTTGCATTTAGCTTTGGCCAGGAAATCTCCCGTATGAATCTGGGATGCAGCCCTGTACAGGAAGATGTTACAAACATAACCGCTACCCAGTCAGGAGTGATGAAAGAACACATCCCTGGCATCCCTTTATATGAGCATGTTCCTCCCTGCTGGCCACTGGATCGTGCAGAATGTAGTTGTGCTGATCAGCATGGGGATCATCAGCAAAAGGGGGGTGGAGGGTTGTTACTTGTCCATTTGTCCACCTAGTGAGAAGACATTTCCCAATTATGGTTACTGCCATATGGATAATGACATTGTCTTTATCCCTGCTCCTTTTATTTACATTTAGCTTTTGGCCAGGAAATCTCCTGAATGGATCTGGGCATGCAGCCCTGTACAGGCAGATGTTACATACATAACTGCTTCCCAGTCATGTGTGATGAGTGAAAGAACACACCCCTGGCATCCCTTTAGATAAGCATGTTACTACCTGCTGGCCATTGGATCATGCAGAGTTTAGCTGTGCTGATCAGCATGGGAAAGGGGGGTGGGGGGTTGTTATTTGTCCATTTCACAGCAGGATCTGTGAAAACCACATCCCCATCCCTTTGCTGCAATGTCAGCTAATGTTCTCAATACATGGAGAGTTGTAAATGCTCCATTTAAGCATGTGGATGTTCCAGTCTCACTTAGGGTCTATGGCATGGGATCTGTCTAAATGAAAACAGCAGATGTAATTTAAACCTCCACAATGCTCCCCGGTCACAGACCATGCCCAGGGTTTAACCCTGACGTGGCAGTTGATCATTAACACCAGAAGCGTTCTTTGCTGGAAACAATAATGAGCTTTGGTGAAGCTGCCGGGTGCCCTACGGATTCATGCAAAGCATTACATTTAATGAAAGGTCGGCTTTAATTCACACCGCCCCACCGATGTTTATACAGATCAATACAAAAATTCAACATTAAAGCCGCATCTGAAACTAGAACACACAAAAGAGGAAATAGGAACAAAGCCAAATGAGGCGAAACGCAGCCAACTATCACGCAGCAAGCGTACGCCGGCAACTGCAATTTTCACTAAAATTGAACTTTTCCGAACTTCTCTCCTAAAAATAAAGTTTCCATTTTGGTCGTTAATGATGTTTAGAACAAAATTAGCAATTTTCTAAAACAAAATGTTCTTTATTCATTATATTGTCGCTATTAAATATAGATGGATACTTTTAACATTATTTCTTGTGTGAAAAAGGTTATTTAACATGTTATGTATTATATTATTTAATGGCATCAAATTATAAATAAGCTTATAAAGTATTACTACCCGCTCAAGTGCTTGTAAATCCTCCATATACCCAATGAAGTGACCGACCTCAGGTGATACACAGGGATAAAACACATCTTTCTACGTAAGTTGTACCTGTTTATCTGCAGTCTCCTCTCCTATACATCTGTTCAAAGTGCAGAATTTATACAGCTTGTCTGTGACTTCAACAAAAAAAAAATGGGGCAGAGAACTGAAATCGCACAATGCAGAACTCAGTGAGGAGAGCTCTGAGAACTGATTGGAGGGAAGGGACACACCCCCTCCCCCCTCCCTCTTCACACAGGAACAAGGCAGATCGCCATTCTGTCAGTATGGACAAGGATCTATCCCTTAGTAAAAGCACCTCCCCCACAGTGAGAAAACACTTGTTAGGCACATGCTTAACCCTTTGATTGCCCTAGGTGTTAACCGCTTCCCAGCCAGAGTCATTAGTACAGTGACAGTGCATAGTTTTAGCACTGATCACTTTATTAGTGTCACTGGTTCCCACAAAGTGTCAAAAGTCCAAAGAAATGCTGGTAGGTTTATTGGATCCTGTCTAAATTGGCCCTAGTATATGTATGAATGTGAGTTAGGGACTAGTGTTGAGCGAACCCGGACTGTAACGTTCGGGTCCGTACCGAACTTTAGGGTGTCCGTGGCACGGACCCGGACCCGGACATTAAATCTGTCCTAGGTTATTTGGATGGTCGTAAAGAAACCTGAAAACTGTGAAACACCCTTGGTCACTGTGATTATTTCACTAGTCACGATTTTGATACGTGACAGTGACATGATTACTGAGACCGACCCTTCGCCAATTGTGGATCCCGTTAGTTTCCCAATTCGTACACGGATTGTTCACAAAAGAGTGACACCCCCTCCACGAAAATGATTCCCTATCTAGGAACAGGTATGACTGTCTTACCGCTAGACGGAACAAGGACACACTTCTCCCTCCCCCCTCCCCCACACAGGGAAGGGAGGTTAGTCAAGAGTCTCGAGAGGAGTGACTCAAGACGT
>BLSH010286101.1:20565-47244 GCA_018402905.1 Glandirana rugosa | reverse complement strand
TTTTTATTTGATTTTAATTTATTTTCCCTATCCCCATTTATTTGTAGGGCACTTGCCCTAGTTTGAAGATGATTTTAGAACAGTTATATGGCTTCTACCGTTAATTAATACTTTTCAGACACAGTTTGAAGATGAACCACATTCATCTCCATTTTTGCATTTTTTATGTTTTTATTTTTTTAAAAATATTTAAAGTTATTTCCCTGTCCCCATTTTTTTGTAGGGCACTTGCCCTACCCTTACCCCCATTTTACTTCCTTTTGCAGCCCTCTGGGGCTTTCCAGGACTTTCCTACAGCCATTTTTGTGCCTAAAAGTTCGGGTCCCCATTGATTTCAATGGGGTTCGTTGTCCGTGCGATCGTTCGGGTTCCGTCCGGACCCGGACCCGGACTTTGTCCCGAAGTTCGGACGGACCAGCAGAACCCGAACTTCCTGGTGTTCGCTCAACTCTATTAGGGACCTTAGATTGTAAGCTCCTTGAGGGTAGGGACTGATGTGAATGAACAATGTATATGTAAAGCGATGCGTAAACTGACAGCGCTATACAAGTACCTGAAATAATAAAAGTGTCCGATTTGTCCGCCGCAATATCGCAGTTCCGCTATAAGTCACTGATTGCCACCATTACTAGTAAAGAAAAAATATGTCCCCGGATTTCATTTTAAAAATCTGGTCGCCTTATTTTGGAAGGGACTGAATGGTAGCCTCTTGCCTACTGACTATGGGCCCTGGCATTTGAGGGAGCTATAAGCATTTAGGAAGATGTTCTGTTATGTAATACAAAAGGACATTAGGAGGCCATGATGGTCACTGCCAGCTTGAGACTCAGTAGGCAGATGTATGTGAAAGGAACGCTGATTGATGAGATCTGGAAAGCCCAGGGTCTCCTGTTGTCTACCAGTCTGAAGGGTCTTTCACCCATTGTTAATTGTGCTAATTAACACACCTTTGTCTGCTAGCAAACTATTGGGGGATGTGTTTATACTTATGAAAAAGCAGGGCTTGACAAATTTGCTAGGAGCCAGCTAAAAAAGTTAGGAGCCAGTATTTTTTAGCGTAGTGTTGGGTTGTCATCGCCCCCGGGGAAAGGCAAGTAATTTGCACCCGCCTAACCCTAACTTACAGCAGGGCAGTCAGTCAATAACTCCAACGTAACACCGTTACATCAGAGTTATAGGCTGGCCAGAAAGAGTGACACTAAAAACTGTTATGGGGGAAACTCCTTATTATGCCTAATGCATCGTGACTGCGGCATGTAAAACACCCTTATCTGCTGCCTAATGGAGCTTAAGGGTGGCAAAAACATGTCACATTTTTACCACCCAATTGCACATCTAAATGAAGCCTTAGTGACACTTTAAATAAAATACAAAAAAAGGATGAGAGAAGTATTCCAGTGCTGCTGATCTTCTGCTGCCTGTTTGCAGCCACGTTTTGCCTACATGTGTGTCCCCCACGGTGACCATTTCATTGCTCTGGTGGGTTTCCGGTCACCATGAAATACTGGAGCCCAGCTGCACATAAAGAGTGGCAATTGCTCATGGTAAACAGGGCACCAATGTAAGGGACATTCTTCCCACTGACCACCAATGTAAGGAGCATTCTTCCCACTGACCACCAATGTAAGGAGCATTCTTCCCACTGACCTCCAATGTAAGGGGCATTCTTCCCACTGACCACCAATGTAAGGAACATTCTTCCCACTGACCACCAATGTAAGGGACATTCTTCCCACTGATCACCAATGTAAGGAACATTCTTCCCACTGACCACCAATGTAAGGAACATTCTTCCCACTGACCACCAATGTAAGGAACATTCTTCCCACTGACCACCAATGTAAGAGGCATTCTTCCCACTGACTACCAATGTAAGGGACATTCTTCCCACTGATCACCAATGTAAAGGACATTCTTCCCACTGATCACCAATGTAAGGAGCATTCTTGCCACTGCCCACCAATGTAAGGAGCATTCTTCCCACTGATCACCAATGTAAGGAGCATTCTCCCCACTGATCACCAATGTAAGGAGCATTCTTCCCACTGATCACCAATGTAAGGAGCATTCTTCCCACTGATGACCAATGTAAGGAACATTCTTCTCACTAACCACCAATGTAAGGAGCATTCTTCCCACTGATCACCAATGTAAGGAACATTCTTCTCACTAACCACCAATGTAAGGAGCATTCTTCCCACTGATCACCAATGTAAGGAACATTCTTCCCACTGATCACCAATGTAAGGATCATTCTTCCCACTGATGACCAATGTAAGGAACATTCTTCCCATTGACCACCAATGTAAGGAGCATTCTTCCCACTGACCACCAATGTAAGGAGCATTCTTCCCACTGATCACCAATGTGAGGAACATTCTTTCCAAAGATCACCAATGTAAAGAACATTCTTCCCACTTATCACCAATGTAAGGAACATTCTTCCCACTGATCACCAATGTAAGGAACATTCTTCCCACTGATCACCAATGTAAGGAACATTCTTCCCACTGACCACCAATATAAGGAACATTCTTCCCACTGATCGCCAATGTAAGGAACATTCTTCCCACTGACCTCCAATGTAAGGAACATTCTTTCCACTGATCACCAATGTAAGGGACATTCTTCCCACTGACCACCAATGTAAGGAACATTCTTCCCACTGACCACCAATGTAAGGAACATTCTTCCCACTGATCACCAATGTAAGGAGCATTCTTCCCACTGATCACCAATGTAAGGAGCATTCTTCCCACTGATCGCCAATGTAAGGAACATTCTTCCCACTGATCGCCAATGTAAGGGGCATTCTTCCCACTGATCGCCAATGTAAGGAACATTCTTCCCACTGATCACCAATGTAAGGAGCATTCTTCCCACTGACCACCAATGTAAGGAACATTCTTTCCACTGACCACCAATGTAAGGGGCATTCATCCCACTGATCGCCAATGTAAGGGGCATTCTTCCCACTGATCGCCAATGTAAGGAACATTCTTCCCACTGATCACCAATGTAAGGAACATTCTTCCCACTGACCACCAATGTAAGGAACATTCTTTCCACTGACCACCAATGTAAGGGGCATTCATCCCACTGATCACCAATGTAAGGAACATTCTTCCCACTGACCCCAATGTTAGGGACATTCTTCCCACTGATCACCAATGTCAGGAACATTCTTCCCACTGACCACCAATGTAAGGAACATTCTTCCCACTGACCACCAATGTAAGGAACATTCTTCCCGCTGATCGCCAATGTAAGGAACAGTCTTCCCACTGATCACCATTGTAAGAAGCATTCTTCCCACTGACCACCAATGTAAGGAACATTCTTCCCACTGACCACCAATGTAAGGAACATTCTTCCCACTGACCACCAATGTAAGGAGCATTCTTCCCACTGATCACCAATGTAAGGGACATTCTTCCCACTGATCACCAATGTAAGGAACATTCTTCCCACTGATCACCAATGTAAGGAGCATTCTTCCCACTGATCACCAATGTAAGGAACATTCTTCCCACTGATCACTGACTGAGTCATTATTAGCAGGGGTTTCCTGAGACTGGAAAGTTATGTCAAGGGTTCCTCTGTGTTGAAAATGTTGAGAAAGGTTGGTCTAGAGAGATCCCACAGGTCTGGTATATCCACCGCTCACTGTAGTTTTACTGCTACAGTATGTATATATATATATATATATATATATATATATATATATACGTGATTCTGCACCCTCCTGCCCGCCTGTGCTGTCACTGGCTCCAGCCCATGCCAATCACAGGTTATTAGCCAATGATTTATGGCCAGGACCCACCGATCGAAGGAGCGAGTGACAGGAGATGGTTTTGTGTAGATAAACAACACAGAGCTCTCTTCTGACAAAGGCGATGTACCGGACTTAAAAAAACAGCACCTCCCTTAGTAAGATCAGCACACATTACACATAGTAAGGCACACATCTAACCCTTTGATTGCCGCAGATGTGAAACCCTTCCCAGCCCATGTCATTAGTACAGTGACAGTGTATAGTATTAGCACTGATCACTGTATTAGTGTCACTGTCAGTGGCAGTTAGCCAGTTTCCACAAAGTGTCAGTTAGTGCCAGATTGCCTGCCATCTTGCTATAAGTTGCTGACTGCTGCCATTACTAGTATTAAAAAAAAAAAGAATAAATAAAGATTCCAAAGAACACAGTATCTCATAATTTGTAGACGCTATAATGTTCACACAAACCAATCAATATACACTTATTGATTTTTTTTTTGTTTTTTTTTTACCAAAGACATGTAGCAGAATATATTTTGGCCTAAATGTAGTAAGCAACTTGATTTTCACATTTTTTTTAATTGGATGTTTTATAACAGAACGTCAAAAATATTGGGTTTTTATTTTTTTTTCAAAATGTATGCTCTTTTTTCGTTTATGGAGCAAAAAAAGAGGACAGTGGTGCTCAAATACCACCAAAAGAAAGCTTTATTTGTGTAAAATAATTATGTACAATATATATGGTACAGTGTTGCATGACCATGCCATTACCAGAAGGGCCGGGACAAGGGGTAGGCAGGAAGGACAGGTACCCTGGGCACAGCTAGAGGAAGGGGGCAGAGAATGGACACAGGGCAGTAAACCCATTATACAGCAATGCATTAACAGTGGGGGAGGGGCGCAGTTCAACATCCTTGCCCTGGGCACTAGATGAACCTGCTGTCCCGGTACTGATTGCCAGTAAAAGTAGCGCAGTGCCGAATAGCAAAAAATGGCCTGGTCACGAAGGGGGTAACATTTTTCCGGAGCTGAAGTTTATATACATAATTGATCCAAGAGGAACAATGTAACGATGTATAAAGTATCCAGACCTGGAGTTCTTTATTAATATAATTATCACTGAGATATATAGAAATTCAAAGGCTCATGGAGGGGAAGGAACGAGGAACAGACATTTGAGCACTGCGTTGTTGGATTGGGGGCACAGCTGGAAATGAGAATTTACAGGTGACACCGGAGTTGGGCTTTAGGCTAAATTTATCCCATTTGATCTCCTTGTTAACTTGAAATGTTGGTCTGACCCAAGACACAAAACCCCCGGAGAACCCGCGTCTTCCTTCTTATACTGCTAACATCAGATCTGCCGCGTGCTGAGTATTACAAGAAGTAAAAAGTGTCAGCAGAAAGGCCCAGCAGGGGACGGTGATGGAGATCAGGAGGCCACACTACGAGAGCAGAAGGTCTTCTATCTCAATGAAGCTCATTATTTCCCTTTCTCTGGCACAGGTGATAGAAATAAATCCCACCACAGTGATAATCCAATTCAACGTACTCCCGGCAACCAAGAACAGTTGTGTCACAAACCCCCCCGAGAACATTTCTCTAGTTTGTGGATGAAGAGGGTTTCATGAAATAATTGCCTCAAAAATTGCTTCCTCAGCAGACATCTGCACTGTAAATGAACTCTGGAAGGGTATATACTGTATACAGCTGTGCTCAAAAGTGTGCCTCCCATTGGAGAATTGGTAATATAGAAGATGGACCATTTTTAAAAAAAAAAACATGGGATTCCTATTCTGTAAGTCAGCCTTTCTCAACCTTTTCAACACAGAGGAACCCCTGAGATAGTTCTCCGGTCTTGGGGAACTCCTGCTAAAAATTAAAAATCTACAACTCATGATACCTTGGTGTGATGGTCAATGGGAAGAATGCTCCTTACACTTGTGGTCATTGGGAAGAATTACCCCCTTACAGATAGCTAAAAAGATCAATGATGTCATTGGGAATTTATCTGAGAGGTAGAAATTGATCATTGCTCAAGGAACCTCTAGCAACCTCTGGAGGAACCCTAGGGTTCCACAGAACCCTCGTTGAGAAACCATGCATTAGTGTGATGGTCAATGGGAAGAATGCTCCTTACACTTGTGGTCATTGGGAAGAATTTCCCCCTTACAGAGAGCTAAAAAGATCAATGGTGTCATTGGGAATTCATCTGAGAGGTAGAAATTGACCATTGCTCAAGGAGCCCCTAGCAACCTCTGGAGGAACCCTAGGGTTCCACGGAACCCTGGTTGAGAAACCATGCATTAGTGTGATGGTCAATGGGAAGAATGCTCCTTACACTTGTGGTCATTGGGAAGAATTTCCCCCTTACAGAGAGCTAAAAAGATCAATGGTGTCATTGGGAATTCATCTGAGAGGTAGAAATTGACCATTGCTCAAGGAGCCCCTAGCAACCTCTGGAGGAACCCTAGGGTTCCACGGAACCCTGGTTGAGAAACCATGCATTAGTGTGATGGTCAATGGGAAGAATGCTCCTTACACTTGTGGTCATTGGGAAGAATTTCCCCCTTACAGAGAGCTAAAAAGATCAATGGTGTCACTGGGAATTTATCTGAGAGGTAGAAATTGACCATTGCTCAAGGAACCCCTAACAACCTCTGGAGGAACCCTAGGGTTCCACGGAACCCTGGTTGAGCAACTCTGCTGTAAGTGATAACTGCATGGCACAACCAACAAACAAAACATGGCAACAAGTAAACCAATGAAAGCCACCCCCCCCCCGTTCAAAATTCTGCACCTTCTTAGTACTTAAACCTGTGTATTGCCCCCTTTAGCATCAATGACAGTGTGCAGTCTTATGTAATAGTTGTCTATGAGGCCTGAGTTCCTGCAGGTGGTAGAGCTGGCCATTCATCTTGGCAACAAGCCTCCGAGTCATGCAAAGTCTTTGGTCGCCTTGCATGAGCCGCATGTGTGAGATCCCCCCACAGTGGCTCGATGATATGAAGGTCAGGAGACTGTGATGGCCACTCCAGAACCTTCAGCTCTTACTGCTGTAACCATCAGAGGGTCAACTTGGCCTTCTGCTTAGGGTCATTGTCCTGCTGGAATGTCCAAGAGCATCCCATGCGCAGCTTTCTTGCAGAAGAATGCAAATTGTCTGCCAGTATTTTCTAAATGCATGCTGTATTTACCTTGCCATCAATTTTCACAAGATTACCCGTGCCTTTAGAGCTCACAGACCCCCCAAAACATCCATGAGCCACCACCATGCTCCACAGTGGGTATGGTATTCTTGTCACTATAGCTCTTGTTGACCCTTCTCCAAACATAGCTCTTATGGTTGTGAACTTTCGTGACTCCAGATCAAGCTCCAGGCCCCAATTCGGGACCTTTGTGCCAGAAGCTGTGAGGCGTGTCAAAGTGTTGTTGCCCATATTGTAACCGGGCTTTTTTGATGCATTGGTGCAGAAAAGGCTTCTTTCTGACCAACTTGACCATGCAGCTCATTTTGTTCAAGTATTGTCATATAGTCACCGTCTTTTTCCAGAGCAGGCTGTATTTCTCCTGAGGTTAGCTGTGGGTTTTTCTTTGTATCCCGAATAATTCTTCTGGCAGTTATAGCTGCAATCTTTCAACCTGACAATGGCTTGGTATCAAGAGATCCCTGAACTTCCCAATTCTTAATAAGTGATTGAACAGTACTGACTGGCATATTCAAGGCTTCAAATATCTGTTTATACCCTTTTCCATCTTTATAAAGTTCCATTACCTTATTACGCAGGTCTTTTTGACAGTTCTTTTCTGCTTCCCTTAGCTCAGTATCTAGCCAGCTCAGTGCATCCATGTGAGAGCTAACAAACTCATTGACTAAATATACACAGACACTAATTGCAATTTAAAAAGCCAAGGATGTGGGAAATTAACCTTTAATTTTTCATTGGAACCTTTGTTTGTCACCTTTCTAGGGGAAGGAAACTTTTCATCAGGGACATTTGGGTGATTTCTGTTATCATTATGATCTAAAAAGGAGACAAACAACTACTGTATGTGGTGATAATAAACGGGTTCATATGATCACTATCCTTAAATAAAAGAGTGTTTTTGGCATGATCAGTCATATTTTCAATACCAATGCCAAAATGTCACCATTTCTGCCAGGGGCAGGGCAACTTTTCGGCACAACTGTATATAGTGTGTCCATGTTCTGAACTAATATAATGTTTATTTTCTTCTTCTTCTCTAGCTTCAACATGAAGTTTCATATACAAGCTTGGGATTGTGTATATCAGAAAAAGAGATCAGCATCTTACTCATCAATTATCTGCATTGAAAGTCGTTTGTTCTCCGCCTGTCTAGCAGACCTATAGGAACAAATCAGTCAAGTATAGAGTTGAGCGAACCCGTGGATGTTCGGGTTCGGTGGGTATCGGCCGAACTTCGGAAAAAAGTCCGGGTTCGGTACCGAACTTGACCCGAACTTTACCCCGAACCCCATTGAATTCAATGGGGACCCAAACTTTTCGGCACAAAAACGACTGTAAAAGAGTCCTGGAAAGTGCTAGAGGGCTGCAAAATGCTTTTAGAACAATAATCTGTCCCTTACAGCAACAGCAGGAACCTCTCCCTATAGAACTAGGAGATGATTTTAGAACAATAATCTGTCCCTCTAAGCAGTAATCTCTACCTAGTCCAGTCAGATCATTCTGTAATGCAGGATGAGATCTGCAATCTGTCCCTAAAAGCAGTAGTAGTAGTACTCTCTACCTATCTATCTATCTGCAATCTGTCCCTCACAGCACTGGCAGCATCCTCTCCCTACACTACCCAGAGAGCATGTGACATGCAGCACTGAGACTCCAGCTTATAAAGAGGCTGGGTCACATGATGCACTGGCCAATCACAGCCATGACATTAGTAGGCATGGCTGTGATGGCTTCTAGGGAAAACCAGTGAAACGCTTGTTGATTGCCTGCCCTGCAGCTATTCAACATGCATGATCAACTACCAGAACCCAGAACTCGAACCCAAACTTTTTTTTCAAATGTCCGGGTTCGGATCCGGGTCACGGACACCCCAAAGTTTGGTACAAGCTCAACCCTAGTCAAGTACAATCACCGTGTACCAAAACCATTCATCAGACCCCCTCCAGCCCCCTGGATTTGCTGATCACCTCAGCTTTCCCAGTCTCTCTGGACCTGCATAGCTGTCCTGGCTTTCCCAGTACTATGGGCAAGAAGTCCACCCAGCATGCTGTCTTGTCTCCCGAGCAAGTCACCCCTCCTGGCTGGAGCATACCACTTATCTTCACACAACGGCTGTGTGTTCAAATGTCAGCAACTGCCCTAAGCTCCCCTCAGACCTGGCTTATACCATCCCTGCACACCAATGCACTCACACAGGCTGGAGGTGTCCAGCAAAACTTGGAATGAAGGTTATGTCCCACCCCAGACACTTTGGAACCTTCAAGCAAGGTCAGGACTAGGGTTGGGTAGGAAGGGGCAGCTGTCCCTGGTGCAGGGAGCAAAGAATGGATGCAGGGTGGCACAACCATTCTACAGCATGTATTAGAAGTGAGGAGGTCAGCACAATTCTGGATCCTTGCCCTGGGCACTGTACGGCCCTGTCCCGGTACCGCCTTCAAGCTCCAGGCCCCAAGACCTTTGATATAAGGGGGCACTTTGATGGGAACATTTGATGTAAGGCGGCACTTTTATTGGGATATTAAATGTGGGGGGACTCTGATGGGGGCAGTTGATGTTAGGGGGAACTTTGATTCAATTTTTAGACGTAGGGGTTCGGGACACTCTGATGGGCACATCTGATCTAAGGGGGCACTTTGATGGGGATATTAGATGTAGGGGGCACTCTGATGGGGACATTTGATGTAAAGGGAATTTTGATGGGGATTTTAGATGTAGGAGACACTGATGGGGACAGTTGATGTAATCAGGCACTGTTATGGGGACAGTTGATGTAAAAGGGCACTTTGATGGCGATATTAGATGTGATGGGCACTCTGATGGGGAAATTTGATTTAAGGGGGCACTCTGATGGGGACATTTGATTAAAGGGGCACTCTGATGGGGACATTTGATGTAAGGGGCACTCTGATGGAGATGTTTGGTATAAGGGGAGACTCTTGATGGGGATATTAGGTGTGGGGGGCACTCTGATGGGTACATTTGATTAAAGGGGGCACTCTGATGGGTACATTTGATTAAAGGGGGCACTCTGATGGGGATATTAGGTGTAAGGGGCACTCTGATGGGGACAGTTGATGTAATCAGGCACTGTCATGGGGGACAGTTGATGTAAAAGGGCACTGTGATGGGGATATTAGATATGAGGGGACACTCTGATGGGGACATTTGGTGTAAGAGGGCACTCTGATGGGTACATTTGATTAAAAGGGGCATACTTATGGGGGCATTTGATGTAAGGGGCACTCTGATGGAGATGTTTGGTATAAGGGGAGACTCTGATGGGGATATTAGGTGTGGGGGGCACTCTGATGGGTACATTTGATTAAAGGGGGCACTCTGACGGGTGCATTTGATTAAAGGGGGCACTCTTATGGGGACATTTGATTAAAAGGGGCACTCTTATGGGGACATTTGGTGTAAGGGGCACTCTGATTGAGATGTTTTGTGTAAGGGTAGACTCTGATGGGCATATTAGGTGTAGGGGGCACTCTGATGGGGACAGTTGATGTAATCAGGCACTGTCATGGGGACAGTTGATGTAAAAGGGCACTGTCATGGGGATATTAGATGTGAGGGGACACTCTGATGGGGACATTTGGTGTAAGAGGGCACTCTGATGGGTACATTTGATTAAAGGGGGCACTCTTATGGGGACATTTGATGTAAGGGGAACTCTGATGGAGATGTTTGGTATAAGGGGAGACTCTGATGGGGATATTAGGTGTAGGGGGCACTCTGATGGGGACAGTTGATGTAATCAGGCACTATTGTGGGGACATTTGATGTAAGGGGCACTCTGATGGAGATGTTTGGTATAAGGGGAGACTCTGATGGGGATATTAGGTGTGGGGGGCACTCTGATGGGTACATTTGATTAAAGGGGGCACTCTGATGGGTTCATTTGATTAAAGGGGGCACTCTGATGGGTGCATTTGATTAAAGGGGGCACTCTTATGGGGACTTTTGATTAAAAGGGGCACTCTTATGGGGACATTTGGTGTAAGGGGCACTCTGATTGAGATGTTTTGTATAAGGGGAGACTCTGATGGGGATATTAGGTGTAGGGGCACTCTGATGGGGACAGTTGATGTAATCAGGCACTATTGTGGGGATATTAGGTGTAGGGGGCACTCTGATGGGGACAGTTGATGCAATCAGGCACTATTGTGGGGACAGTTGATGTAAAAGGGCACTTTGATGGGGATATTAGATGTGAGGGGTACTCTGATGGGGACATTTGATGTAAGGGGCACGCTGATGGAACATTTGATTAAAGGGGGTATTCTGATGGAGATGTTTAGTATAAGGGGAAACTCTGATGGAGATATTATGTGTAGGGGGCACTCTTATGGGGACATTTGATGTAAGGGGGGACTCTTATGGTAATATTAGATTAAAAGGGTACTCTGATGGGGACATTATGGGTATAAGGGGAACTCTGGTAGTAACATTTGATGTGAGTGGGCACTCTGATGGGGACATCTGATGTAAGGAGACACTTTGATGGGGATGCATGATCGGTGGCTCCTCCTCCCGCTGACTCTTTCGGTAAAAATGAATACTTGAACCCGTGCAAACAACTATGATCAGCACAGTTCATGCCGCCGCCTGGGCTTTCAGTGCCTCGGTTTGGGCCTGCAAATACATGAGAACTCTATTAATTCATGGCGTCTGATAAGGAGGAAACCCAATTTTATGAATGAATGAAGTTTTAGATTGATTGCAGTTATTTATTTCTAATTATTTGAAAGGAAAGAAAACCTGAGATCTTGTCAGCCTCAGGCAATTAACATAGCCGCTGTGCATCAGACAATGTAAGGTGCCTTCCCCGACCTGCATGATGTGGCCTGCGGGAGCCCCCTGCAAACCTCCAACATTCCACACAGTGAGCGTTCCTCCAGCACTGTCCTGTGTGGAGTGGAGAGCTGTGCCTAGACCTATAAAAGTGACCAATTTTAGGAGGATAGTTCCTAGTAAAGGAAATGATGGGGCTCTAGCATCAAAGTGTGTGTGGGGGGGGGGGGGCACCCTCTGGGTGATATATGTACATTGCAGGGATTTTAATGAATTTTGTAGCAGATTCTGACCTGTTTCCTCTGTGAAGAGATATAGCTGTGCGCATACTCTTCCTGAATCGGAGGGTCTGGTGCATTATAATCACCTGGTGCATGCTCAGTGTTCTGATGAGGAGAGCTGCAGACCCTGCCATCAGAAGATGGGGACACTGTAGTCATAAAGGGATGGACATGGTCAGCAACAAGGTAGCCCGTGGTGTTTAAACCATGCTTAATTGGTACTAAAAAGCCCAAAGTGTGCCAAGAAAATATCCCCCCCCCCACACCATTACACCCCCACCACCAGCCTGAACCGGTGATACAAGGCAGGGTGGATCCATGCGCCAAATTCTGACCCCACCATCTGAATGTCGCGGCTTAAATCCAGGCTCATCAGACCAGGCAACGTTTTTCCAATCTTCTATTGTCCAATGTTGGTGATCCTGTGCCAATTGTAGCCTCAGTTTCCTGTTCTTAGCTGACAGGAGTGGCACCCGGCGTGGTCTTCTGCTGCTGTAGCCCATCTGCTTTAAGGTTGGATATGTTGTGCATTCAGAGATGGTATTCTGCACACTATGGGTGTAACGAGTGGTTATTTAACCACTTCAGCCCCGGAAGGATTTCCAGCTTTAGGACCGGAGCCCTTTTTGTGATTCGGCGCTGCGTCGCTTTAACTGACAATTGCGCGGTCGTGCGGCGTTGTACCCAAACAAAATTTGCGTCCTTTTTTTCCCACAAACAGAACTTTCTTTTGGTGGTATTTGATCACCGCTGCGTCATTTCTGATCGCCGCTATAAACAAAAGAAGAGCGACAATTTTGCAAAAAAACCCCAAATTTCTTACTTTTTGCTAAAATACAAATCCAAAAAAAAAAATATAAAAAACATTTTTTTTCACCGTTTTTGGCCGATTTATATTCTTCCTCATATTTGCGATAAAAAAAATCGCAATCGATGTTTATTGATTGGTTTGCGCAAAAGTGGCCGCGTTTATGGATGATGAGAATTCATTTTTGGGGTTTTTATTTTTTTTTATTTTTTACTAGTAATGGCGGCGATCTGCGATTTTTAGCGGTACTGCGATATTTCAGCGGACATGTCGGACCATTTTGACACTTTTTTGGGACCATTGGCATTTATACAGCGATCAGTGCTATAAAAATGCACTGATTAGTGTGTAAATGCCATTGGCAGTGAAGGGGTTAACCTGCAGGGGGCGCTCTAAGGGTTAACTGTGTTCCCTGGGCGTTCTAACTGTGGGGGGACTGCCCTAGCTGGGGAAGGGAAGTGATCACAGCCCTTCCCCCTTCACAGAACTGAGGTCCGTGTTTACTTACACGGACCTCCATTCTTTCACTCCGGGGGGGCCATCGCGGGTGGCCGGGGAAGATCGACTCCACCACACCCGCTCCCTGGCCCTCCCCGAACACAGTGAGCGTTATCGCAGCTGCCGTCATATGACGGCGATTTGCGATAACGAACCACCTTGTCGCCATCAACCTGCGGTTGGCGGTCGGCAAGTGGTTAAGTTACTGTTGCCTTTCTATCATCTGGAACCAGTCTGCCCATTCTCCTCTGACATCAACAAGGCATTTTCCTCTGCACATCTGCCACTCACTGGATATTTTCTCTTTTTCCCACTATTCTCTGTAAACCCGAGAGATGGTTATGTGTGAAAATCCCAGAAATACTCAGACCAGCCCGTCTGGCACCAACAACCATGCCACCTTCAAAGTCACTTCAATCCCCTTTCTTCCCCATTCTGATGCTCGGTTTGAACAGCAAGTCGTCTTCACCACGTCTAGATGCCTAAATGCATTGAGTTGCTGTCATGTGATTGGCTGATTAGCAATTTGTGTTACCAAGCAATTGAACAGGTGTACCTAATAAAGTGGTCGGTGAGGGTATACATCCTCAAAATACTAATCTGCATCTTTCCACATCCGTGTTTATCTATGATGTACAGACACTGCATGTGACAGTAACAAATAAAAACGAAGTATTGCGCTAAAGTATCAAAAAAAGGGTCACCTTTGAAGACGTCACGTTTGACGAAACATGTAGGGCGTAGCCACGCGCTGACGTCACCACGCCTCTACACGACGGGAAGTGCGGGCGACATATGAGTTTTGAATCTTTGCCGGCAATTGAGAGTCATGCTGTTTTTAACTTTGTATATGTGAGTACCTTTCTTGATTTTATTAAACCTGTCGTTCTCACCCTATTGGCACCTTCCTTTCTTTGCCTCCGGGGGGTGCCGAGATTAAGGCTTGACACGATCATCCATTAAAGTGCTGCATGTGTTGGTGCGTCTAAAGATGGAGAATTGAGGAGATCTTGGTCCTGATTGTACCTGCAGAAGGTTATTTCTGCTCGCCTGACTCACTAGCAATAGTTTGTCCCCGATCAATGGTAAGAGTACCCATCTCTAGTATTTCATAGGGTGTGCATGCCCTCTGGTGGTGGACTATTCCCCGAGGATTAGAGCTGAGCGAACCCGAACTGTAAAGTTGGGGTCCGTACCGAACTTTTGGGTGTCCGGGACCCGAACCCGGACTTTTCAAAAAAAAGTCCAGGTTCGGGTCCGGGGTTCTGGTATTTTGTTCCACGTGTTGAAAAGCTGCCAAGGGACTTGTGGCCTTTTTTGCAAGGGGGTGGAAGAGCGTGGGGTACCTGGATTTGACAGGTACCCGCTCCCACTTCCGTGTGGATCACCACAGCCACCTCTTTGCCCGTAGCCTTCTAGGGACACATCACAGGTCCCAGAAGACTACGGGGACTATTGGAAGCCGGCTGTGAAGCCTTAAGTTAAATTGCCTTTGGACCTAAAACCCATTTGGTTTTATTGTCCATGTGGTGGCCTACTTTTGAGGTGTATAAAAACCGGTATTTCTGTTCAACAGTCATTCCTTTGGTTCTTATCCCAAAATCTGCTCTGTGTACGATACTTGGGGTAAAAAAGCTGGGTCTGTTGGAAGGGTTAGGAGGGCAAGAGCACCTAAGCGGCCCTCCTGGACCCAAGCGTTCCATCACACTTCATATGGCTATTAACCACTTCAGCCCCGGAAGGATTTCCCCCTTTAGGACCAGAGCACAATTTTGCAAAAAAAAAAAACAAATTTCTTACTTTTTGCTAAAATACAAATCCAAAAAAAAAAATATATATATAGAAAAAAATTTTTTTTCAACGGTTTTGTGCGATTTTATATTCTTCCTCATATTTGTGATTAAAAAAAAACGCAATCTGCGTTTATTGATTGGTTTGCGCAAAAGCTGCTGCGTTTACGGACGATGAGAATTCATTTTTGGGGTTTTTATTTTTTATTTTATTTTTTTACTAGTAATGTCGGCGATCTGCGATTTTTAGCGGTACTGCGATATTTCAGCGGACATGTCAGACCATTTTGACACTTTTTTGGGACCATTGGCATTTATACAGCGATCAGTGCTATAAAAATGCACTGATTACTGTGTAAATGCCATTGGCAGTGAAGGGGTTAACCTGCAGGGGGCGCTCTAAGGGTTAACTGTGTTCCCTGGGCGTGTTCTAACTGTGTGGGGGCTGCCCTGGCTGGGGAAGGGAAGTGATCACAGCCCTTCTCCATCTCACAGAACGGAGATCCGTGTTTACTTACACGGACCTCCGTTCTTTCACTCCAGGGGGGCATCGTGGGTAGCCGGTGGAGATCGAGTCTGCCGCACCCGCTCCCTGGCCACCCCCCCGGACCCAATGAGCACGCGAGCGCGCCTGCGGCGGCGTGCGCGCGCTCACAGTGCACGATCTCGCAGCCGCCGTCGTGTGACGGCGGTTTGCGATATCGAACCACCTTGTCGCCGTCAACCTGCGGTTGGCAAGTGGTTCAGTACCCAATCTGATTAGGAACTACAAGAAAATTTATTGATGAAAAAATACTTCTCCCGCTATGTTTTGGAGAATTTTTGCTTCTTTATGTTATATTTTCTTCATTAAACAGAAAAATGTTTTTCTTCTTGCGGAACGTTAATGTGCCGCGTTCATGAGACCATCAGGGTGAGCTCTGGAATGAGTTGAATGCTCCTCACACGTGCCGCCACTCCAATGTGCCCATTAATTAACCTCTCCGTGCCAATTCCCCATGACAGACCCATCAAATAAAATACAACAAATAAACCTGTGTGGGATTTGTGGGAAATGAAGCTACGGCAGGGATAAGCAATTAGCGGACCTCCAGCTGTTGCAAAACTACAAGTCCCATCATGCCTCTGCCTCTGGGTGTCATGCTTGTGGCTGTCAGAGTCTTGCTGTGCCTCATGGGCAGGGGCGTAACGATAGGTGTTGCAGGGGTTGCGATTGCAACCGGGCCCCATGCTCCAGGGGGCCCATGTGCCTCCCTTGTACACCTG
Organism: Glandirana rugosa; assembly: GCA_018402905.1. NCBI lineage: Eukaryota > Metazoa > Chordata > Amphibia > Anura > Ranidae > Glandirana > Glandirana rugosa. The sequence continues at coordinate 30,823 of BLSH010286101.1, read as the reverse complement.
GATAGGAGTGATGGCGGGGGTGGCATATAGACATTTTATTTATTCCATTTTCCTCCTAATGCAGGAGATTGGTTCCTCTATATGCTGCCCCTGCCGCCCCTCCTATCCAGTTTACTTGTCTTCTGCTGTTCCCAGGGTCCCGCTGCGGGACCGTAATAAAGGGACCCGTGATAGGAGTAAAGGGCCCCAGGATCAGCAAGAAGAGGGAAGGGCCCTGGCCAGGGGTCAGGGGGGCCCTTCCTAATTTCTTGCACCCGGGCCCTGAAGGTTCTAGTTACGCCTCTGCTCATGGGACTTGTAGTTCTGCAACACCTGGAGGTCCGCTAATTGCATATCCCTGCGCTACGGCAATGGAAGAGAAAGACAAACTCGGGAGGTCCTTACCTGCAGCGGCCGCCATGTCTACGAAGGTGCCATCTCCTTTGTTCTGGAAGAGGAAGTTGGGCCCGTTCTCGTTGTCGCAGAAAATGTCAGACGCCGCCGAGCTCAGGATCGGCCCAACCGTGACTCCGCGCCCACCTAGAGAAAGAGAGAGACTAATTAGTGGGAAACGAGGGCAATCATCAACCAACACGAGAGGAGTAGAGCAGGTGGTGCAACGCCCATAAATGAGGGAAATCATTTCCAAGAGAAGCGGTCACCGCGCTGCACATGGCATGCCGAAGACATGGAGAACAAAACACGCATTTACCACTTACTGAGATCGTTACTAAAGGCGGACAGACTGCGCAGGCGCTCCAGAGCTCAGCGAATGGCGTGGAGGTTCTGAAGACTTCCATCATCCAATCAAGCAAAAACGCAGTTTTTTTTTTTAACTCAATTTGACAGAATTCAGAAAATTCTAATAAAATTTGAATTCAAATTCAAATTGAATTTCGAAATTTGAGTTTTGGAAGATGGTTATATTCTATGTATTCCATTCTATTCTATTATATTCTTCTCTATTCTATTCTTTTTTATTCTAATCTATTCTTTTATTTTATTTTCTATTATATTCGAAATTTGAATTTTGGTAGATGGTTATGTTCTTTCTATTCCATTCTATTCTATTCTTCTCTATTCTATTCTTTTATATTCCATTCTTCTCTTTTCTATTCTATTCAAAATTATTCTATTCAAATTTTGGAAGATGGCAATATTCTTTCCAATTTTTTCTATTCTATTCTTTTTTATTCTAATCTATTCTTTTATTTTATTTTCTATTATATTTGAATTTGAATTTATTCTATTCGAAATTTGAATTTTGGTAGACGGTTATGTTCTTTCTATTCCATTCTATTCTATTATATTCTTCTCTATTCTATTCTTTTATATTCCATTCTTCTCTTTTCTATTCTATTCAAAATTATTCTATTCAAATTTTGGAAGATGGTGATATTCTTTCCATTTTTTTCTATTCTATTCTTTTTTATTCTAATCTATTCTTTTATTTTATTTTCTATTATATTTGAATTTATTCTATTCAAAATTTGAATTTTGGAAGATGGTTATATTCTTTCTATTCCATTCCATTCTATTCTATTCTTCTCTATTCTATTCTTTTATATTCTATTCTTCTCTTTTCTATTCCTTTCTATTCTATTCAAATTCAAATTTTGGAAGATGGCAATATTCTTTCCAGTTTTTTCTATTCGATTATTTTCTATTCTAATCTATTCTTTTATTTTATTTTCTATTATATTTGAATTTGAATTTATTCTATTGGAAATTTGAATTTTGGAAGATGGTTATATTTTTTCTATCCCATTCTATTCTATTCTATTCTTCTCTATTCTATTATTTTATATTCCATTCTTCTCTTTTCTATTCTATTCCTTTCTATTCTATTCAAATTTATTATATTCAAATTTTGGAAGATAGTGATATTCTTTCCATTTTTTTCTATTCTATTCTTTTTTATTCTAATCTATTCTTTTATTTTATTTTCTATTATATTTTAATTTAATCTATTCGAAATTTGAATTTTGGAAGATGGTTATATTCTTTCTATTCCATTCTATTCTATTATATTCTTCTCTATTCTATTCTTTTATATTCCTTTCTTCTCTATTCTATTCCTTTCTATTCTATTCAAATTTTGGAAGATGGTGATATTCTTTCCAGTTTTTTCTATTCTATTCTTTTTTATTCTAATCTATTTTTTTATTTTATTTTCTATTATATTTGAATTTGAATTTATTCTATTCAAAATTTGAATTTTGGAAGATGGTTATATTCTTTCTATTCTATTATATTCTTCTCTATTCTATTCTTTTATATTCCATTCTTTTTTTGTTACAATAGCTTTTATTGAATTATTGACACAAAACAAGGAAATACAGAAGTGTACAGTAGTGATCTCCGCTTCCGCCAAACATACAAGGTGGAGGTGCAGATTATATCTTACACTGGTGTATCTTTGCTTGTGTGGGAGCTAACGCCGGCATACCACTGCAGAAAGGCTACCGACCTTCGCTCCAAACTGCCCACATCTCCATTCACTGGATCACCAATCTCTCTGGCAGAGTGGGGGGCAGAGGTATGAAGAGGGATGGTGTCAGATGTGCGCAGCAAACCGTCTACATGTTTCACTGGGAACCCCCAGCTTCTTCAGGACTCAGCTGGTGGACACCAGAACTAACACAGCTACTCTGGTTCCTGATATACAATATATTGTCAAAAGTATTGGGACACCTGCCTTTACACGCACATGAACTTTAATGGCATCCCAGTCTTAGTCTGTAGGGTTCAATATTGAGTTGGGCCACCCTTTGCAGCTATAACAGCTTCAACTCTTCTGGGAAGGCTGTCTACAAGGTTTAGGAGTGTCTATGGGAATGTTTGACCATTCTTCCAGAAGCGCATTTGTGAGGTCAGACACTGATGTTGGATGAGAAGGCCTGGCTTGCAGTCTCCACTCTAATTCATCCCATAGGCATTTTATTGGGTTGGGGCCAGGACTCTGTGCAGGCCAGTCAAGTTCCTTTCTCCTTTCTCTTGGAGCATCCTATGGAGCCACCCTTGGATGCAGGGACTAGAGTTGTATCTCCATACATTGTGTGCATCAATAGAAACACACAGCCCCATAGCCTAGGATAGCAAGGCACTCTTCTGCTCCTCCCTTCTACAACCTACCAGACTGGCTGGAAACTGCACTGTCCACTCTTAAACAATATGTAAACCCAACACTTCATATTCCTGATATGTGTCTGCTGTACCATGTACTTGTATGAGAAAGTCTCCTGTTCTCTTTGTATTGCTTCCTTTGTGTAAAATCCCCGGTGTTCCTGCCAGTTCCTCTGCTATCCCTTCGAAAACTAACCACACTAGGCAGGAAAACATAGCATGGTCATTTATGTAGCTGTGCTGGGAACTCACCCTGCTCTCCTCCAGTGATCAGACTTGCCCTGACACCCCGACCCCGTCATTCACTGGGAAGATCAGTGTGCTGCTGTTTCTCCTCACTGCACTCCCTATGCAGCTGAGAACAGAGGGAATGTGATCACTTATAAATATATATACAGTATCTATATTAGGGATGCACTGATACTGCTATCTGTGCCGATACCAAGTATTTTTACGTGTACTCGTCGTGAAAATGCTCCCAATACCCTAAACCAGGGGTAGGGGACCTGCGGCTCTCCAGCTGTTGTAGAACTACATTTCCCATGAGGCATTGCAAGGCTGATGGATACAATTACTCCCAGAAGCATGATGGGAAATGTAGTTCAACAACAGCTGGAGAGCCGCTGGTTCCTTACCCCTGCCCTAAACCAATACTCTGCGGTGCAATTTGCGCCCATACAAAATGAATGGGCTCAAATCACACTGCAAAAGAATCGCATGCAATTTGAACAGGAATGCGGTGCGATTCCTGTTCAAATTGCATGTGGTTTACCGCACCGCTCCTGTGTAAACCCAGGCTGAAATCACTGTGAAAAGCCTGGGTTCACAGAGGAGCAGTGGAGTAACCGCATGCGATTCTTTGCAGTGTGATTTGAGCCCATTCATTTTGTATGGGCGCTGGCACTGCAAAGTATCGGTACTCGCTGATAAAAAAAATGGTATGGGCGCATCCATAATATAATAAATATACACACAGTGCTCAGCATAAATGGGTACACCTCTAAGATTTTAACCAATATCTCAATGAACATAAGAACCATTTCCAAAATTTTGACAAAACTGAGTCTTATAGAACATCTGTTTAGCTCATTACATTAAAGGAAGGTTAATAATATAACTTAGATGACAAAATCTTGAGTTTCACTCAAATTAGTTGATGCAAAAAATGAACACACCCCTCACCAAAAACTCCTAGTGTTTTGCATGACCTCCATGATTTGTAAGGGCAGCACCAAGTCTCCTAGGCATGGAATGAACAAGTTGGAGACATTGCAACATCGATCTGTTTCCATTCTTCAAGAACGACCTCTTTTAGAGCCTGGATGGTGGATGCAGAGTGATGCTCCTCTCAGAATTCCCCATAGGTGTTCCCCGATTGGGTTCAGATCAGGAGACGGCCCCTGAATCACTTTCACCCATGGGCATCCGCAGGTAGGGGCAAGGGGAGGGCAATTGCCCCCCCCCTGGAATCAGGGATCAGATCAGGGGTTCCCCACTAGGTCCTTATCCTCTTGGGCCATGTATGCAGTTTCTGACAGTCGCTTGGGCCATGTATGCAGTCTCTGACCGTTTCCTGTACCATGTCCGCAGTCTCTGACTGTCTCCTGTACTATGGCTACAGTCTCTGACCATCTCCTGTACTATGTCCACAGTCTCTGACTGTCTCCTGTACTATGTCTGCAGTCTCTGACTGTCTCCTGTGCTATGTATGCAGTCTCTGACCGTATCCTGTACCATGTCCGCAGTCTCTGACCGTCTCCTGTACCATGTCCGCAGTCTCTGACCGTCTCCTGTACCATGTCCGCAGTCTCTGACCATCTCCTGGATCATGTCTGCAGTCTCTGACCATCTCCTGTATCACGTCTGCAGTCTCTGACCATCTCCTGTACCATGTCTGCAGTCTCTGACCATCTCCTGTACTACGTCTGCAGTCTCTGACCGTGATAATGTAATTATGACATTGTCAAAAAGGGGCAGAGCATGGGTGACCTTGAAATTATGCCCCCCCCTGGAAAAGGTTCTGCGGACGCCCATGCTTTCACCCGTTTCTTCTTCAGAAATACATCAAACTGTCCTTAGATGTGTGTTTTTGACCATCGTCATGTTGGAAAAGCGCACGACAACCAAGGCCACGGAGTGATGCTAGCAACTTCTTTTTCAATATAGAGCAGTACATCTGTGAATTCATGATACCATCAATGATATGCGGCTCCCTGACACCAGCAGCACTCATGCAGCCCCACAGAAGGACGCTGCCACCACCATGCTTCACAGTAGGCACCATGCATTTTTTCTTTGTACTCCTCACCTTTGTAACATCATACAGTTTTGACGCCATTGATTCTAAAAACATTTATCTTGGTCTCATCACTGCAGAGTACAGAGTAGTCTTCTTCTATTTTAGCATAGGCCCTGGCAAATTCTAGGTGGGTTTTTTGTGCATGGGCTTTAGGAGAGGCTTCCTCCTTGGATGACGCCCATGCATGCCATTCCTCTGCAGTGTACGCCGTATTATGTCACGGGAAACGATCACCCCAGTTTGGCTTTCAAATTCTTTAGCAAACTACAGTGAACTTGCATGGAGATTTCCTTCAACCCTTCTCATCAGAAGACGCTCCAATCGAGGTGGTAACTTCCATAGACGGCCTGGAGGTCTCAATGAGATGGTTGCAGTTCCATCTTTGTTACATTTTTCTATCACTTTTGCTCCGGTATTCTGACTGATAAGTAAAGCTTTGCTGATCTTCTTGCAGCCTTCACCTTTCTTGTGTAAAGAAATGATTTTCTATCTCAGGCCTTGTGACGTTTCTCTTCCATGCGGTGCCATTGCTGACATCATGAAATGGGGGGGGGGGGGCTTTCTTTGTTAAGTAACGACCTTTTATAATCACCTGTCTGCTGGACACCTGTTTAATGAATAATTACACTCACCTGTAGTTTAATTCTTGTTAATTAGGATTTTGTTGTCTAAAATTTAGCTTTGCTCCTAAGGCCCCATTCACACAGGGGCGACTGTCGCTCCGACTTGAGTAGCCTCAAGTCGCCCCAGGTCGCTTGACATCTGAAATCCCATTGAAATGAATGGGAGCCGTCTTAATGTGCACGACTAAGTCGCTCCGACTTCAGAAAAAAGTTCCTGCGCGACTCAAGGCAAATTCTATCCGACTTGTGCCCATAGAAATGAATGGAAGTCGCCTCCAAGTCGGATCCCCATGTTAATGCAAGCGACTTTACAGTGAAAAGAATAGAATTTATGTTTGGGGCAAGCCCCTCCCCTTATCTGATTGGCCACAGGCAAAGTCGCCTGGCATAAGTCGTGTTGTGAGTCGCGCTGAAGTCGCGCTGCAATTGCCTAGCAAATTCGCGCCAGGTCGGATCGCCCCTGTGTGAATGGGACCTAAGACTTTCATTGGGGGTGTATTTATTTTTGCAACATGGTCTTGAATTAATTTGTTAGGAAAAATACTTATTTTGTGCATGGAAATTAACAAATTTTGGTTGCAATCAATGGGCTGCATTTGTGGGGGTATTTTGTAGTAAAGGGTCCCATAGGAAATGTTGATTCTGAAAGGAAACAGGAAAGTAAAGGTTTTCTGAAAAATCTGTTGGGGTGTGCTAATTTATGCTGAGCACTGTTTACATACATGAGAAAGCCAGCCGCCGGTTGCAAAAAAATATGCCAGGATTATGGCTGTTATCTTCAGCCATAATCCCAGTAAACCACTTACAAACCTCAATGTATACAGTATCTCACAAAAGTAAGTACACCCCTCACATTTTTGTGAATATTTCATTCTATCTTTTCATGTGACAACACTGAAGAAATGACACTTTGCTACAATGTAAAGTAGTGAGTGCACAGCTTGTATAACAGTGTAAATTTGCTGTCCCCTCAAAATAACAACACACAGCCATTAATGTCTAAACCGCTGGCAACAAAAGTGAGTACACCCCTAAGTGAAAATGTCCAAATTGGGCCTAAAGTGTCAATATTTTGTGTGGCCACCATTATTTTCCAGCACTGCCTTAACCCTCTTGGGCATGGAGGTCACCAGAGCTTCACAGGTTGGCACTGGAGTCCTCTTCCCCTCCTCCATGACGACATCACAGAGCTGGTGGATGTTAGAGACTTTGCACTCCTCCACCTTCCGTTTGAGGAGCCCCACAGATGCTCAATAGGGTTTAGGTCTGGAGATGCTTGGCCAGTCCATCACCTTTACCCTCAGCTTCTTTAGCAAGGCAGTGGTCGTCTTGGAGGTGTTTGGGGTCGTTATGTTGGAATACTGCCCTGCAGCCCAGTCTCCGAAGGGAGGGGATCATGCTCTGCTTCAGTATGTCACAGTACATGTTGGCATTCATGGTTCCCTCAATGAACTGTAGCTCCCCAGTGCCGGCAGCACTCATGCAGCCGCAGACCATGACACTCCCACCACCATGCTTGACTGTAGGCAAGACACACTTGTCTTTGTACTCCTCACCTGGTTGCCGCCACACACGCTTGACACCATCTGAACCAAATAAGTTTATCTTGGTCTCATCAGACCACAGGCCATGGTTCCAGTAATCCATGTCCTTAGTCTGCTTGTCTTCAGCAAAATGTTTGCAGGCTTTCTTGTGCATCATCTTTAGAAGAGGCTTCCTTCTGGGATGACAGCCATGCAGACCAATTTGATGCAGTGTGCTGCGTATGGTCTGAGCACGGACTTCTTTTTTTCAGATCCTCAGAGAGTTCTTTGCCGTGAGGTGCCATGTTGAACTTCCAGTGACCAGTATGAGAGAGTGAGAGTGATAACACCAAATTTAACATACCTGCTCCCCATTCACACCTGAGACCTTGTAACACTAACGAGTCACATGACACCGGGGAGGGAAAATGGCTAATTGGGCCTAACTTGGACATTTTCACTCAGTGCTGTACCCACTTTTTGTTAGAAGAAGACAGGTGCTTAGGGCTTGTTTGTGCTTTTCTTTGCTTTTTTGGCGCTTCTGTGTGCACTGTGCACTAAGCAGCGTGCACTGTGCAGCAAGTGCTGTCTAATCTACAGCACTGTGTGTGTTCCCTCATAGGCCGTATGACTGTCCTATTGAGCTCTTGCCCAGAGCCGAGGTTCCATTTGGGAGGATCTTTCCTCTGACGGAGTTGGAGTTAATAGCCCTCAAGGCCTACTTGGACGAGAACCTGAAGAAGGGGTTCATCCGTCCTTCTACATCACCAGCCAGAGCTGGCATCTTTTTTGTTGAAAAAAAGGACCACACCCTGAGACCCTCACTCAGTGGTGTACGCACTTTTTGTTAGAAGAAGACAGGTGCTTAGGACTTGTTTGTGCTTTTCTTTGCTTTTTTGGCGTTTCTGCGCGCACCTATTTAAGCAGCGTGCACCATGCAGCAAGTGCTATCTGATCTACAGCGTTTGTGTGTGTTCCTGAAGCGACCTGCTTATCTGTTAACCTGTTCCTGTGACCCGGCTTGTGTTGACCTTGCTCTGTTCTCCGCCTGCACCGACCTCGGCTTCCACGACCACTCCTTTGCCTGCTCCCTTGTACCTCTGCTCCCAGCCTGTTAACAAACTCTGCCTGTACCCGATTACTCTTTTGCCTGCTCCCTTGTACCGCACCGCCAGCCAGTTGCCGACCCTGCCTGTACCACCAATCTTCACGAGACCGGAAGAGCTTCTACAACTGTCACCGTTGACCAACTCAACCCTCGTGCCATCCTCACTCCTGGACCTCCTGTTTACTCTATCAGGGGTTCACAAATAAGGGTCACAAGGGAGGTTACCCCTGCTTAAGTCAGACTCCACCACCAGGTACGTTACAGTATCAGACAGCCATGCCTGAGTCTGCACAGGGGACCTCTCCTACGGACGATTTGAACTTACACTTGGCCGGGCTGACCCAGGCCATCCAGACCCTGCAGGAGAGTTACACCCGACTGGAGGTACGGGTGCGGGAACTCGCTGCAAACAAGGCCCCTGGAACCAGTCAGTCCATAGCTGACCCCCTGCTGACCCTGCCACTTGAACCCAGGGTTCCCCTGCCAGAGTGGTTTTCAGGTGACCGCGCTACATTCTGGGCCTTTCGCAATGCCTGCAAATTTTATTTTTCCCTCCAACCCCATACCTTCTCCTGAGAAACCATGAAGGTGGGGTTGGTCGTCTCCCTGCTGCGGGAAGCACCTCAGTCCTGGGCACATCGCCTCCTGGAACAGAAGGCCCCTGAAGTTGGCAACTTAACCCTGTTCTTTCGGGCAATGGCTGCCTTATACGAAGACCCGCATCAAGTTGCCACTGCCGAAGCAGCCCTCCACGCGCTGCAACAAGGCCGCCGTGCAGCGGAGGATTATGTTACAGAGTTCAGGCGCTGGAGCGCCGATACCGCGTGGAATGACGCAGCTCTCCGTCATCAATTTCACCTGGATCTTTCGGACCACCTAAAGGATGAGTTAGCCACACACGCTGGATGCCCTAGTCAACCTGACCATTCAGATTGACAGACGTCTTAGAGAGCGAAGAGCCGAAAGAGCGGCATCTGACCAGTTCCAGCCCAGACAAGTGGGTCTTATCCGACCGTCATTCACGCCTGAAGAAAGGCAACAATGCCTAGGCAACCGCCTATGTCTATATTGCGGGGAACCCGGTCATGTGGTGAAGACTTGTCCTGCCAATCTTGCCAACAGTTCACCTTCCTCCACCGATGTCATATAGACCCTCTTGCAGACCGCCACTCATCTCTCTCTCCCGCTCTCCCTGCAGCTTCCCAGAAAGCGTCTTATAGTAATCGCTATTGTTGACTCTGGTGCCTGCAGCGGATTTATTGACCAGGCCTTTCAGAGGCGGCTCTAGACTTTGTGAGGCCTTAGGCAAAATTTAGACATGAGGCCCCACTTACGCCCATAATGGGAAAAATAATTCAAGTGATAAGAAAATTAACTGTATAAATTGCATATATTAAGAACTTTAAAGTGCAGTGTCAGTGTTCTCCCTATCTCAGTGCTGGTGTTGGTGAGGGAGATAGCAGCAGAAAAGCCAATCAGCAGGCAGTGCCAGCGCAGGATGCAGAGTGCCTGAACTACCATGGCTGTGGTGGATGAGGGGGGTACAGAGGTGTCTGTGGAGGAGGAGGGGGGGTACAGAGGTGACTGTGGAGGAGCCCAG
>BLSH010286072.1:1552546-1565482 GCA_018402905.1 Glandirana rugosa | reverse complement strand
TGGTGGTGGTAGTGTCATGGTGTGGGCATGTATGGCTGCCAATGGAACTGGTTCTCTTGTATTTATTGATGATGTGACTGCTGACAAAAGCAGCAGGATGATTTCTGAAGTATTTTGGGCAATATTATCTGCTCATATTCAGCCAAATGCTTCAGAATTCATTGGGCGGAGCTTCACAGTGCAGATGGACAATGACCCGAAGCATACTGCGAAAGCAACCAAAGAGTTTTTTAAGGGAAAGAAGTGGAATGTTATGCAATGGCCAAGTCAAGCACCTGACCTGAATCCGATTGAGCATGCATTTCACTTGCTGAAGACAAAACTGAAGGGACAATGCCCCAAGAACAAGCAGGAACTGAAGACAGTTACAGTAGAGGCCTGGCAGAGCATCACCAGGGATGAAACCCAGCGTCTGGCAATGTCTATGCATTCCAGACTTCAGGCTATAATTGACTGCAAAGGATTTGCAACCAAGTATTAAAAAGTGAAAGTTTGATTTATGATTGTTAATCTGTCCCATTACTTTTGGTCCCTTAAAACATGGGAGGCAAATGTACAAACTGTTGTAATTCCTACACCGTTCACCTGATTTGGATGTAAATACCCTCAAATTAAAGCTGAAAGTCTGCAGTTAAAGCACATCTTGTTGGTTTCATTTCAAATCCATTGTGGTGGTGTGTAGAGCCAAAAAGATTAGAATTGTGTTGATGTCCCAATATTTATGGACCTGACTGTATCTGTATCTTTATGTCCCCATGCAATGTATTTTATGATGTGATTATATCATTTAAACCATGTGGTCAACCTTCTTTTATCAATACTAATGCAATTTTGTATACTTTTTACATTTATGTTATACATCTTTACTGTTTTTCACATTCTACCTTAAAAGTCCCATTTGGGGTAATAATTTCCTACAATTAAATATTGAACCCTACAGACTTCATTATGTCACAGTACATGTTGGAATTCATGGTTCCCTCAATCAACTGTAGCTTTCCAGTGCCGGCAGCACTTGTGCAGTCCCAGACCATGACACTCCCACCACCATGCTTGACTGTAGGCAAGACGCACTTGCCTTTGTACTCCTCACCTGGTAGCCGCCACACATGCTTGACACCATCCAGACCAAATACGTTTATATTGGTCTCATCAGACCACAGGACATGGTTCCAGTAATCCATGTCTTTAGTCTGCTTGTCTTCAGCAAACTGTTTGCAGGCTTCCTTGTGCATCATTTTTAGAAGAGGCTTCCTTCTGGGATGACAGCCATGCAGACCAATTTGATGCTCTGTGTGGTGTATGGTCTGAGCACTGACAGGCTGACCCCTACCCCTTCATTCTCTGCAGCAATGCTGGCAGGACTCATATGTCTATTTCCCAAAGACAAATCCTGAATATGATGCTGAGTATGTACACTCAACTTTTTTGGTTGACCATGGCGAGGCCTGTTCTGAGTAGAACCTGTCATGTATGGTCTTGGCCACCATGCTGCAGCTCAGTTTCAGGGTCTTGGCAATCTTCTTAAAGCCTAGGCCATCTTTATGTAGATCAACAATTCTTTTTTTCAGATCCTCAGAGAGTTCTTTGCCATGTGGAACTTCCAGTGGCCAGTATGAGAGAGTGAGAGCGATAACACCAAATTTAACACACCTGCTCCCCATTCACACCTGATACCTTGTAACACTAACGAGTCACATGACTCCGGGGAGGGAAAATGGCTAATTGGGCCCAATTTGGATATTTTCACTTAGGGGTGTACTCAGCTGTTGCCAGCGGCAATGGAATAACCTCATTGCGCAATACTCTAATCACAGGTGTTTATTGCTTTAAAAATGTTAAAAGTACTCACGTTGTATGGTGCCTAGTTGTCCTGGCACCCGGGGTGTGAGGCAGATCATTTATTTAGGGAAATCGGCCCTATAAGGTGTCAGCTGTTTATAGAACCGCCTCGGCGTGATTCCCTGTGTTTGATTGTGGGCGGATGTGTATCGCTGTGACGCAAACAAGCCTCTAAGCGTTTCAGCCAATCAAAGGAGTCATCATCAGGAAGCTCTAAGACACCAGGGATTACGGTATTACGCAATGAGGTTTTTTTTTTTATTCCATTGTATATGCCACATTGATGAGGGGATCCTAATCCAAGAGCCGGGAACCTACAGAGACTTAAAGGGGTTACCCCACAAACGCGTTTGACTGCACTAGAGATAGTGGGTCAACTACAAGGGGTGAGTGTACATCCATGTGGGGCACCCAGTTTGAGCATGTCTGCGGCACTTTCAAAGCATAATATTCAGGCACTGAACACTTTATTCACCTTCATTTGGAACTGTGTTTATGGACTTTGTCACCAAACTGTTATATTCATATTTACCTAACTTTTTTATGCAAAAAATAGCGCGGTGTAATTTTCTGTATTCAAATTATCTACAGCCCTGATATGAATTAACATATAAAACTCTCAAAACATGCCCTCAAGCCTAGCTAATAGAAGAAGGCTGGAACATGTGTTAAAATAACATGTTGAGTTTTTTTCTGCCTTAAAATCTACTTTCATTTTGTTGCAGGTCCTTCTTCAAAAAAAATATTGCCATGGCAGAAAGATATTGAAAATACAGTGTGCCTATTAGCAATATGCTGCTTTTAAGCCAGGAATGCACGCCTGTTATATGAGGTTAAGTCCACTTTGTAAAAAAGCTACATAAAAACTTCTTCAAGCACTTCATCAATGAGGCTATAAGGTGTTATAAAGAATAGGCTTTGCTGCCTCAGTGATTTAAGCAATATTAGATAACAGCACTTTTATGCTATCTCCTAAGCTTTAAGTAGGCTCCTAATTAACATGAAGTGTTGTGAGCAAGTTGTGCGGCAAGGCAAAGCTCCCTTTGTAATTTTACAAAAATGTGCAACTTATAGCGCAGGTAGATGTTATGTAAAAATTGAATCTCACTCATAATTTCAGCCATGTATTGTCCTTGTACAAGATAGTAAAAAGTGCAAGTTCTTGGTTGTCAGGCTATGCTTTATTACAGTCATAATGCAGGAGGAAAAACAAGGCATGAATAGAAGATAGAACAGTCAGATCCAACTTATCCATCAATATTTTCTGCATCAGGAGAGACCTTCACAGCCCAGTAATGCCTGGCAAGTTACTGCTTACGAGACTTTTATGCTCATGAAAAAAACATAACAGTCATCCTTCATGGGTGAAATATTCTATATGTATTCTTCTAATGCCACAATAATTTGGATATATTCATCTGTGCCTTTTTTTCTTGGGCTTCTTAACATTGCAACTGGTTTTAAGATGTGCTTGGGGGATTCCATTCCTCTCAACAACAAGAGAGGATCATTAATCTCTAAACAAGGAATGAGAGCCTTGTTCCTTCTGCAATTCACTATCTGGATTGAACACTGCGAAAACGCTGATTGTTGAAACAAGATTAATATCAATGTTTGTGTAAAAGCCATAGAAAAATATTGTGTTTAAGAAGTGATATTCTTTTGAATAAAATGATGATACATGATACGGATATAGCCGGAGCAGGCTCTGAACACTTTTCTCCTAAATTGTTTTAGCAGCTGTGTGGCCTTTTTGCCCCCAGAAACAATATATTCTAATAAAATGTAGTACACTGCTCACATTAAAATAGAGCTTGGTATCTAGAACAATAGCTGCTAATGCTACTGAACAACCTAAATGTTAAACTATTGAAAATGCATTAATATGCTTGTGTTTTCAGCCAAAAACGGAAGAGAAAAGGGTAGCTGTCTTTCTTCCCTTATTGCCAATGACAATATAAAATCATTATATTCTCAGCTCCTATATATTTACTAGGGGTCTTCAAAAAGTCTCTGCACATTGTTATATTTAAGAGAGTTAAAAAAGTGCAGAAACTTTTTGAAGAACCCTTGATTAGGTGTATTTTATCTGATGATTGTTAAAGGGCCATGCTGCCTTACAATATTTCACTTGTAGAGGAAATCTAGTGGGTTAGCCACCTAGTTGGTTTTTATATCTTTTGGGGTACCCAGGGACTAATATTAGTTGCTTATTCTGCCTACTGTGAGTTTTGGGTGTTCACTACTGCCCCTGCTCAAATAAAGTAGCTTATCCTTGACTTCTTCCAGTAACTCACTCTTTTTATTCTTTTTGTCTATTTATCATTTTTTTTCTTGCTGCCCCCTTCCCCCTCTCTTTCTCTCTCTGATGTGCTGGGAGATGTAGTCCCTCTGTGCTCTCTCCCCTTCTCTCTCTGTCCCTTCTCTCTATCCCTCCCCTGGAGAGAGAGAGAGAAGGGACAAAGAAAGAGAGAGAGAGAGAGGGCCAGAGGGGGAGAGAAAGCATGGATGAAATAATGCCCCCAGCGGCCAGCAGAGATGGAAAAATGGCAAGGGCAGGTCAGGGGTCTACACACCGGTGACCTACCTCCATCCGTCCGAGTCTGAATGCCACTGGCCCACTTGCCACACACAGCACTACAGCCATGCTCGCTCCCAGTCCCTGCCCTGGCCTCGAGGTGACGCCAAGCGTGGTCACCAGTCGGATGCTTTCCTCCATGCACCCACCTGCGCAGTCTCTGCCACCTTCTGAATGCAGCGGCGCCCTTAAATGGACGTCACACATCCTGCGCTAGTGGGATTGGACCAGAGTGATGTCCATCATAGGCGCCACCACGCCGCATCCCTCAGATAATGGCCGCTCGCTCAGGGCTCGGGGCTATCCTGAGTGTTTGACTGCCCCGTGACCCAGGGCTTTTTGGGGGCACCAGCCCCCCCCCAACGACTCTGCCTTCAGAGTACCATGGCATAACTGAAGGCTCCCGCATGCATGCATGGGAGTGACGTCATCGTGGTTCTGGCCATTCACACAGCCGGAGTCCAAGGTCTCGGAAGAGAGACCGGGGGAAAATGGAAGCCCTCTCAGTTGTGCAGCATGGCACTGGAGGGCTTAGTTTTAAGGTAAGTATTTCATAATGTGCTAATATGCTATGCATACTAGCACATTATGCTATTGTTTTGCGGGGGAAAGTTTCCTTTTTTATTGTTGTTTTATTGTTTTTTATTGCAGCAGTTTACTACTGCTTTGAGCAGGAGTGGACTTTAAAGTACTGTAATGTACTTTAGCCCTGGTTCACACCAGCGTTACTTCAAAGTCAACCATCAGTGTGATTTCCTGTGCTGTTTGCTGACATCTGTGCGACTTCATTTAACCACTTCTGGATCACCCACCGTCATTGTACGTCATTACTTTAACATTAAATACCAGATAGCTGCCATTACCCTTGTATTTTCTTAAATGGCGGGCGGTCCACTTTAGGATAAAAGTGGTCTCCACGCTGGATTGGTGGCAGGGTAGGTGCCTTGCGGCTTATCGGGGCCATCGGTAGCGGCGGAGGGGATTGGGTCCATGTTGGAGAGGAAGTAGAATGAGGGCATGATGGCCCCCACTCAACGTTACTTCTGCTTTTTGACCCCAGATCTCACATTAAAGAGGCCCTGTCCTGTTTTCCACGAGCGGGCTCAATTTTGAAGCATGACATGTTGGGTATCAACTTACTCAACGTAACATTATCTTTTACAATATAGAAAAAAAATTGGGCTAACTTTACTGTTTACTTATTTTTTAATTCAAAAAAGTGTATTCTTCAAAAAAAAATTGCGTTTGTAAGACCACTGCACAAATGCGGTGTGACGTAAAGTATTGCAACAAACTCCATTTTATTTTCTAGGGTGTTTTAAGTAATTTTCTAGGGAAAATAAAAATCAGATTTTAACTTGTAAACTAGAAGTTTGAAAATTAGGCTTGGTCCAGAAGTGGTTAATAGAGGCCAATGCAAGTTGCACTAAAATTGCACGGAAATAGTGCAGGAACTTTTTGAGTTGCAGTGATTTTAACGGTCCCATTGTCCCATTGTTGCAAATGGGGTGCGACTTGTCATGTAACTTTGAACTGTCAAGTCACATGGCAAGTCGCTCTGGTGTGAACCAGGGCTTAATGTTTTTTTATAGTAGAGTAAATCTGTACATTCCTGGGTCAGCAGTTTCTGTTTATGTTGAAACATGAGGTATTCGGCATGCCACTGTGCTGGTAATGCATAACCTCTGTCTGTAACAGTGGCGGATTGAGTTTTTTTTGGGGGGCGGCAAACAAGCAGACCCCCACCCCCCATTGCTCGGTCTGCAGGCGGCATCTCAGCTACCCCAGCCCCCCCCGCACTTACCCCATTGGTTGCGGACCCCGGGGGAAGGCGGGTTGTGGGGTCCAGTGGGCATGTTGTGGGCTTTGGCGGGTGACAGGCTCCGGCAGGCAGCGGTGAGCTTTCGGGCTCCAGCAGTAATGGGCTTCTATGGGCAGTGGGGGGCTCCTATGCAGCTCCTCCCTTCTTCTCCTAGGTTTCCAATAAGATTGCCTGTCCTTTCAGCCAATGGGGTGACGGGTTCCTGATTGGCCGGGAGGAGGATCAGCGTGGCGATCGTGAATATTAACTTGTGATTGTCATACAACTGGGTGCGCTTGGAGCCCACCCTTTTTTGAAGCTTATTAGAGCCTATGGCTCTAATCACATGCTTCAAAAATCCACTCCCCCCATTGGAATCCATAGTCCGGCTCCCTGATATGTATATCAGGGATCCGGACGCATGGGTAGGGGGGCGGCGCCTGTGCACCTCTAATGCACGGGCCGCCACTGGTCTGTAATATGTGAGCACAGAATTTCCTGTGAAGAAACTACATATACCATAATTCCTGGGTCTTTTAGTATAGTGTTGGTGCAAGTGAGAACTACACCAGAATTAGATTTGACATAGTCACAAGCAGGTAGACTGTTCACAACTGTACATCCAGCTTTTGTCTGACGAAAAATCTAAATCGACTGTCGAAAGGAGCATACTAACCATAAGAATTTCTTACGACAGGCGGTCAAACGAAAATTCCCGTCCAAAATTCTCATTGTGTGTACGGGCTTTAGATATGCTTTCAATTTTGGAAATAATAAAAAAATTGTGAAAAGTAACACAGGCCACCAGTGCTCAGCCTTCCACATTGTGAGGTCCTATATCTCAGCATTCAGTGAGTTTAACAGTGCTTGTTAATCCAAATATTCAGTATCTCTTGATCCTGATATTTCACACATAATCTACAGACAACAATCTAAACAGACACCACTGAAATATGGACTTTTCTAAATAAAAAGTATCTATTCACCCTTCCGCTCTAACTACTAGTCAATCTGTTTACCCCCTTACTCTAATAAAAAACGGAAGATCACAAGCAAGTTCAATGTTTTGAATTTTGAAAAAAAAATCCTAGCCACTAGACACTCGCCTCTCCCCTCATGGTTTTACCGCAGCTCCACCATTACAACATCTTCCTGTAGTCTTTGATTATTCCCCACTTGCATAGGAAGAACAGTTTCTTGGTTGGGAGGCAATGCCAGTACTCTATAATAGGGCAAGTCTGTCACCCCAAATGAAAGGAATGTGTGGCAAGCACCTGGTGTGTGTGGCAGTCTTAGACAAGGCTTTCCCCACCTTTCCCCCATCTCTGATCCCTTTTTTCTGAAGCTTCTGTAAGTTTATACCTATAACAACATAGGACATCTGGAGGAACAGAGCCATGGGTCACCATTCAATTTGTCTAAATGTTTGATCAAACACCTGTAACATATTCCAGGTAATGCCTCCGACTGGTATAGATAAATTATTGGCTGCTTTAGAAGCAGTCCACGGAGTGTTTAAAGTCCCTGGCTGAGTACAGTAAACTGCTCCTAATTAAAGGCATGGTCCATGGTAGTAAATTTCAACCTAGTATTTATTAAATGGCACACAGGCTGATCACTAATAATTGCTGTTGCCATTGGGAAGGAAGCTGCTACTTTCGTTCTACATTTGAGGGCTGATCAAAGTTCTTCCCATAGCTTGCTCCTTTGCCAAAAGAATCTTCAATTTACAGGCTATTGCTCTGCCAAAGTGCCCCCCCCCCACCCACCCACAGTTTAGAGTGAAATCACCAATTCTCCCACACTGCCAACACCTCTGATCAGTACCAGGACCCCTACAGGATAAGGCCTTGTAGCCTGTTTAACAGTCCTCCTCTCCTCCTTGATAGAGGCTAATGATTCTTTAAGGTCCTTGATAGTGCTCTATAATATGGACAAGGCAGAAGATACTCCATTGTCCCCTATTAAAAGCCTACAGACTTGGCCCTCAGCATTGTCATCCCCGCTCCTTCTTCCCCCTGATCATGCTTGATAACTTCCTGTAGTATATTAGGGAACATGGCTTCTCTGGCACCCTGAACATAATCCTTTGGTGCCCTTTTCAACAGTCTCCCTCTAATTTCAGAATGAAATTGATCATGCAGGAGTTGGTCATGTTTTGTCAGTGCCGCACATCCAGGCCCGTCCTTGTACTCTAAAGAATACCACATATCCTGGGGAGGGGCACTGCAAACTGTGGAAGGAATTCATACTCATGTTAGCTTCTTTATACAAGTTTTCTAAAGCCACCACTCTGTCTAATGTGGCTTTATCTTTTTCAGCCAAAGCCAACACAGTCCTGAGATCTTCACCCTCTAGGGATTTTTATGACTGAATCAGGAAGAAGTGCCACAAGAATGAGCAGCATTTACTGCCATTAAGCTTGGATATTATTGGCAACACTACTCGTACATCAGTCATTCCTACATCTACCGATACACAAAACAATTCTGAGTTTTTTTTAAGGTAATCTTTATCTGCCGAAACAAATGTAGAAAATAGTAACAGGCTTGGAAAAATTCATTTGTAAATGGATAGAAAACTGGTTAAAAGACCGAATTCAGAGAGTAGTGGTTAATGATTCTTACTCTGAATGGTCTAAGGTTATTAGTGGTGTACCCCAAGGTTCAGTGGGGTACACCTGTACAAGGTACTATTTCAGGCTTTGTAGCTGACACCAACCTATGCAGTGGAATAACATGCTTACTGGATGTCTCCAACTTATAAGCCAACCTCCATGCACTGTTTAATTGGGCAACCATGTGGCAAATAAGGTTTAATGTTTATAAATATAAAGTTATGCACTTTGGGGCCAAAGATATGCATGCATCATACAAACTAGGGGGAATACAACTCTGGGATTCCATGGTGGAGAAGGATCTGAATGTTCTGGTAGATCATAGACTTAATAATAGCATGCAATGCCAAGCTTCAATTTCCGTATAAAGCAGGCATGCATAAGAGCTGATAAATTACATAGGGAGAGCTTAATGTCAGTTTATAGTATTTGTGATTGTTGGCTATTTGCTGCCTTTTTGTTCTTAGTATTGAGGACTTCTGTTTTGGGTGTATTGTTTTTAGGCTTTCATTTTCATTTGGGGGGTTTATTCCTTTTTTAATGTATATTAATAGGGCCTTTTTTTAGATTTGGGATGCTCAAACGTCAGCATTTACTTGTTGCTAAGTGTAAGAGCAGAGTGTATCTAAACCACTTCAGGTTTTATCAAGCCCCATAGAGTAAAAAAAAATATATAGATATACACTGGTTAGGCCATTATCTCAGACTAAAACTGTCCTGCTGCGAGCCACTGCTGTATGCTCTGTAGTATCCTAATACCTGTACTAAAACCTTAGTCTGTGTTTTTAGTCTCTAGTAAATTACTGCCTAGAACCATTTTTTTCACTGTAGTATCATCTGTTGTCTCTCAACTCTTAATGAGAATTTGATATTAATTAGGTAACGACAGGACAGTTTTGCATTGGCAAAAACAGGGACAGCCTCAGCGAACTAATGAACAATTTATTTTTGCCAGTCAAGTGGACCTACCACTTCAAAAAGGAGGTGTTACTGCTAAATTACCTGGAAAAAAACTTTTTCCCCCCAAACTGAAAACAAATCAGATTAGGGTGTTGCTGCTGTTATGTAAGCCAATCTAATTTTAAAAGTGAAGTATATATTTTTGGCCATACTTCTCTGGTGGGCCATGTGATTGCATTTATTTTTGGCAGAGAAAGCTAATATCTATTGCCCGCTATCAGCCGACGTGGCTCTGGAAGGATAACAACAATATTTTTGGGATCCTGATTGGTAACTGGCTCCCCCTCTCAGCGCATGGCTAAGAGCCGGGGAAAACTGCACCCGCTCCCTCTCATTCTTGATGCTACAGTGAGTGCTCAAACAACAGAGTGGAGAGCAGTGGATGACAGTCACTGCTCTCAGTTTAGAGCAGACTCAGAGCTGAGTGATTAGCGGTTATGTGATCACTCAGTTCTTGGTTTTAAAGCTAACTTGGGACAGCTGCAGCATCACACTGATGCTGCAGCATGGAGGTAAGGTTTTTTTTCAAAGTCCACACTTATCCTTTAAGGAGAAAAAGCTATTTCATGGCCATATATGCTTTGCCAGTGTATGCCGTTGCTGAAACTGTCCATAAAAATTGAACTGAACCACATAGCGCATTCCCTTGGGGCACGTAGTTTAAAGTTTAACCCCTTTGCTGCCAGAGCCTTTTTACTCTATTTACCATCCTTTTGTACACATATTTAAAATGCACATCTTAGGTTTGAAGATGACTTAACACCCGAAAATGTTATATATTTTTTGAAAGAAGAGACCTTGTAAAAAAAAAAAAAAGATTGCAGTTTTAATGTCATGTCATTATTATACTACTGTATTTCAAATAAATATTTTCATTTAAAAAATGCACTCAAATTAAGTTAAGCACATATAAATGCATTATAATACCCCTTTCTTTGGTAAATATAAAAGATGTAGTTGCATCAAGTAAATAGATACAAATATGTCCAGCCTCAAAACTATGCTACCCAAAACTGTCCGTAGGTAATGCTTTAAAAGCCCTTACAGGGAGGGGCGTGGCCGGCTGCAGCCAGAGATGGACGTCTGACTGCTCTCCTCTTCCCAGCCTGAAACTTAAAGCAACCATCCAGCAATACAACAGCATAGGAGTCACCCCTAATTCCACAGCAGAGGGACCCCTCAACTATCATCTGCACCCCGGAGATCGCTAAGTGTCAGCAGTGAGACGGTAGGAGAAACAGTCTCACAAGGAGCGGGGCCGCTGCCACACACACAGGCATTAACTGAGCTCATAGCCTTAAACACACAGTACACCGGTAGCAACTAGAACGGGTGAACACAATCTTCACCCCACTCTGTGTCCACACAGCTCCCTCGCCCCTTGGACTCCTGTAAATCTCCGCTCCGGGCGCTCACCGCGCCAACCACAAGGCGGCCGCCATCTTGCGGCCGGCATTCTCCCTCAGGCCGAATCCGTCGCCATCCGTGCACAGGCCGCCCTCAGCAGGCAACCAAATCAAGTTCCTCACCTCCTCACAACCTCCTCTCCCTTACCTGGGGAGTATTGAACGGATCCCCCGAGCTCCAGATGGAAGGCGGCCGCCATCTCTAGCATTCGCCCTCCGGCCGCATCCACCGCCATCCACCACCATCCAAGCACAAGACGCCCTGAACATCCACCCAGGACATCATCATAGCATCCCCACAACCTCCTCTCACTTACCTGGGGAATATTAAGCGGATCCCCCCCGAGTGCCAGCATTAACTCCGACTAGGCCACATCCTCACCTCCCTCAGAGGAGTCGGCAGCCATTTTACAGCTCAAGCACCAATACAGACCTAATCCGTTGCCATCTGGACATCCAGCGAACAATCCCACAACAGCATCACCCTCCCCTGCAATATCAATGCCTCCTCTACGGGTCAAACTGACTATTGCACCGATCCACCGGGTCTGAGTGCTGGCAGGGCCACATTCCTGCGAGAGTAAGTGAGAGCAGCCTCCATTGTTCAATAACTGCCCTCAGGGTTGGCACCTTCTACCACATATACCCTAACAGGCTCATCACCTAGCTTGTAGGGCCCTTTTGTTACCTGCAAGGCTTCCCCGCAACTCCCAGCTCTCCTGCAAATTGTCCTACAGCAGAGCTGCAGCTATCTTGCAGCCTCACACCCTGCACAATATTGTAGAGGCAGATTCACATTCTCTCCTGGACAGGCCTGGTACCAGCACCAGTTCCATAAACCTCCACTGTGCATTCTTAAGGTCCATAAACAGTCCTGTGGGCTCTCTCTACTCCCAGCCCCACGGTCCATATCGGGGCAAAACCAGAAAATATTAGGTCAAAGGGGTATGCCCAACCCTAACACGCCCCAACAGGGATCCCATCGTCGCATTTCGGACTTCTTCATTAGAGACAAAATGCATCAATCCCAAAATGGTCCTAACACAACTCTACAGCTTTTGTCCCCCCCTGCCTCAGCAAGTCCCCCGATGCCACCCACCGCTCCTGAAGAGATGGACAGTTCAGAACAATGCGTTCAACCGCTCCCAGCAACCACCCCAGATAGGGGCAAGAGGGCAGCGCAATCACCAGCGCCTTCCCCCTCCAAAGTACCTCTTTACAAGAGACAACACTGGAGTGGTAAACTCGGAGGGTTCAAGCACCCATGATTCCTTAGCGGATCTTCCTACCAGCGACCAACCAGCCTCAGAACACACGTTAAAACTGATGCTCCTGTCACTACAGAGTGACCTCAGAAATGAACTCCGCTCATCCCTGACAGTGTTACAATCCAAAGTGATCAACGCCCTATTCGAACTCCTTGTCGACGACGTCCATACCATATTCGAGGCGCCCAAACTGACTAAGTCCTTATGGAGACTTAAAATACAACAAGGAGGACCTTGCCAGAAGGTCCAGTCGGTGAAAGCGAACCTCCATTACATATAGAAGACACACAACCTCCTAACGTAGGCTCCGGAGAACAACACATCTCCGGACAGGTTGGTAGGCAGAGAGGTCCCGAAGTCATACCAGGAGATAAAGAAGGTGAAACCTAACATTGTGACAGTCCCTACTCGCCTCAAGTAAAGACTCCAGTGAGACATCACTGTCCTCGTAGTCAAAATTGCAC
>BLSH010286072.1:1537370-1548749 GCA_018402905.1 Glandirana rugosa | reverse complement strand
CATATTTGGTGGTCATGTCCTAAACTGTCCTCCCTTTGGCAGGACATTAGCAAATTACTGTCAGACATGCTACACAGACCAATAGTCCTCTCCCCACAACTGATCTTGTTTGGGTTAGACTTTGAGTCCTGGCACGCATCCTCTCATGCCCTACTAACCCATATACTCATCGCCATCAGACTATCCATCGCCAGAAAATGGAAAGCGTTAGCACCTCCTTCTATACTTGATGTCCTCTCCTCTTTGAACGAACAAGGGCTCATGGAATACATGCTTGCAAAGGCCCATTTACAAATCCCGCTGTTTCGAAGGAGATGGTCCCTCTGGATGGAACACCCCAAGTGCACACTACCAACCTAAACAGCTATTGCCTTGGAGCAACTAATGCACCTTGTCTCTGCCTGCTCTTTTTATTTTATTTTATTTTTTTTTTCTTCTCAGATATAAAGAGCATTGCCTCCCAACCATATGCACCTGCTATTTTGTGGGAAGTGGGAGTACCATCACCCCCTTTGGGGATGGTGCCCCCACAACTCCCGCTTTTCTTTTTCCTTCTTATATGTTGACTATGTTTGGACCTGTTATCCCGCTGATTCATGGCCACCTACAAGGCTGGGTAAAGCCATGCATCAACGGTCTCACTCTATAATGTTACCTGACTGTAAATTGATATGAATACCTTCATTTGTATCCAAATGTATTACGAGAGTTATGTCACGTATACTGAAAAACTTAATAAAAACCATTGAAACAAAAAAAAAAAAAAAAAAAAAGCCCTTACAGCTCACCCATTTAGAGTTAACAGTCAACGATGAATACAATACCTACTGTATATATGCTGCCTTGGTTGCCTCCTGTCTGAGCTGAGTCCGTAACTTGGAAGTCGGATGTGCTGAGCTGGGCTGCCCTACCTGTGTTCAGTTATACCAGAGTTCTATGATCTCGTTTCATTTAGAGATCATAAGGATCCGGTAAGAGGTTTTGCGAATGGTGGTGGAAACTCCCGAATGGATTATTCACTTGTTGGCTTCACTTTCACAGTGGATAGATTGCATGGACATTTATGATTCACATTTGTAGAAGTATTATGTACATTGTGTTTTGCACTGCTTAACCACTTTTTGAACAATTACTTTTTTTATATGCAATTTACATGTTGTTGTCACAGGAAGCACAACTATTAGTGTTTATAGATTTATGTTTGTCTGGTATTCAAATGATTTAGTGTACAGCTTCCAAAAAAAAGTTTGGGGGGGGGGAAACTGAGCACAGAAGTTTCCTATTTAATAATGATTGCCCTATAATTATTGCTCTCACTCAAGTGTGTATGGCTATGCCATCAATGTGTGGCACATTCATCATTTTCACACATGTGGAACCCAATGCACACATTTTGTGTTCAGCTGGGGGTGTGCGTTAGGGTGGGAGCTTTTAACATTTTTTTAGGGGAGTTGTTTCATATATTTTCCTAAATTCATTTTTTTGTACTTTGTTGCTATTGCAACAATATGTTCTCTTTAAGGAGACATGAGGTGACTATTAGACTGTTAATGTCACCCCGCACTCCTTTGAAACTGATCAAGCACAGGCTGTGCTCTCTTAGCTTCTTTTCTCACCAGAGAGACTGCAGATGGACAGCCCTGAACCCAGAATTGCTCAGAAGGGACCTGTTATGGTGCACCCTTGCAGTTGGCGTGGGCTCACTTAGGGCATATAGTCTAAGTATCAAGAAATGTGAGACTGTAAAGGTGCCTAATAGTGCAATACACATGCTATACTGTTACAAATGAAACCGTTTATTATAAAATCATTAAAATATATTACAAATTATACCCACCACTTATTTTATGTGTATACAGACATACAATACATGAAAGCAATACACGAAGATCCTTCAAATATTCAAATAAATTATTCATCCCCCTCCACTTGACATAACATGGCTCCTTCATAGAGTCTGGTCGAGGGAGTAATACGATAAACCACAATGTGTTTTGTGGGTTCCCACCTCAATATGCAATCAGAGAATATATATATATATATATATATATATATATATATATATATATATATATACACACAGCATTTATACAGTATAGTCCTTTTACATCAGGGATAGGCAACCTCGGCACTCCAGCTGTGGTGAAACTACAAATCCCATCATTGCTCTGCCTCTAGGAGTCATGCCTGTGATTGTCAGGGTCTTGCAATGTCTCATGGGACATGTCGTTTCACCACAGCTGGAGGGCCGAGGTTGCCTACCCCTGTTTTACATAATGTCCTATAGCTTTTATTGGATAATTATTCAAGATTGATATGAGGAGCCTGGTAATCACCATTCACACCTAGCTTCCCCCTAAAAGGTAAATAAGGTCTTGCAAACTTGTTTATGGCCTATTGGGAACGAGAAGCCATTTATGACAATACTAGACCAGATATCCTGTTATGGAAAACATGCATTATACTATTAAAAATCTTGCAAGCAACTATGTATATTTATTAAGCTATAAAACACAGCTGAAAGCACTTTCACATTCCCATAAAGATGTGTCCAATATACAATAAATTAAATAGCACAGCCCATAGATTTAATGTATAATGGAAAACATGCACTGATGATGCCCTCCTTGTATGGAGTGGCAGTGTTGATTCCCTCCATGCCGTTATGGCACAGTTGAATAACAATGGGGCATCAGATTTTTTTTATGAGTGAAGATATATAGACGTTAACTTTTTAGATTTAGCTATCTATAAGAAAGGGGGGATTGCCACCACCACTCATGGCTATGTATGATTTTGAAAGGGCAGTTTTATCAGTCATATTAAACATAACTGCTCAGAATTAGAGGATTCTAATAAACAAGCTGAAACCTTTAGACCTCTTAGACCACACCATATGCAGAGAAATCTGATTTTCTGCATGCATTCTGCAAAGTTCTGCAAAAACATTTGTTCTCTGTTTGCCACCACAACACTGGTATCATATGCAGATTTTTTTCTGCACAGGAATCTGCAACATGTATGCAGTTTTCTGCATGGAAAAAACTGGCATGACATCAACACTGTGGTGTGAGCAGGGTACATAACTGACATGCATGAAAACTATTGCCAACGTGCATAAAAACTCGCTGAAGCCCGCATGAAAACTGATGTAAACTGATGTTAAATTGATGTAAACTCGTGTCTCTGCAAGTGAAACCTGCATGGTTTTCCTATAAGTTCTCACGCAGGTATGGTGTGAATAAGCTTTGCTCTTCACTGCAAAGTCCATTTATAGGTGGGGGCAAAGGGTATGATATGGACAGTTTAGAAAAATATATTAAGTTAGTTGCAAATATGGATAGAGAATCTCTTCCACAACAAGACAGAACCATGTCTGACTCTAGTGGTCTGGAGTAGTCTTTTATCGTGATTTATTCTGACCATTATTATATATATATACATCTTTAGAAAGTTCTTAAAGAAACACTGGGCTATACTAAAGAGTGATAGGATTATTGACCCACATCACCCTGATGCCCCAAAGTCATTTATAAGAAGACTTTAACACTCAGTCAGAGATAAGATTTCACCTAAATTGTGGAGCAACCCATGAAACTCTCTCTATTTGGAGGATTGTCTGGTTTCATTCCATGCAGGAAATGCATGGTTTGTAAGTGTGTAAACACATGACGTATTAAGTTGTTTAATTCGAATGGTACCGGAGTAAGTTACAATATTGATGGGTTTGTTACGTACTCCACCAATAATGTTATACATCTTCGAGAATGCCCATGTGGTCTACAGTATGTTGGCAGGACCACACAGGCCCTACAGATAAGGATTGGAGAAAACATCAAAAAAAGATTTAAAGGCCATAACATGTCTAAACATTATGCCTTATACCATACTTCATAATGCCCACACTATATGTTATAATATGAAGTAAAGATGTCAGCCACCAATCTCCCACCCAGTGGCGGCCTGTGCATTAAAGGTGCATGGGAGCGTCCCCTATCCCTGCCGCCGCCCCCTATCCATGCGCCTGGCTCATTTCAGGACGCCCGGTGCATGGATCCCTATGGTGGGGATGGTTTTTTTGAAACACGTGATTACAGCCAGAGACTCTAATAAGCTTCAAAAAAGGATGGGCTCTGCTCCACAATCCCACCCAATTGTGTGACCATGTCAAATTAATTTTTGCTATTTTCACACTACCGTTTCTCCCTGCCAATCAGGAGCCAGGTCCGTGAGACCTGTTTCCCAATTGACCAAAGCACCAGGCGATCCTATTGGATGCCTTGCACTATGGATTACAGAGAGGAGACACCGAACACCAGAGCCGCTGTGAAGACGAGGAGGAGGAGGAGAGAAGAACACAACCCCAGCTCCAGCCCTAGATTGAGTAGGTGCCTCACTCCTGGCAGCCCAATAGGTGGGGGGGGCTTTCTCTGTCCCAGGTGGGAGGGGGGTGTTGTCAATCATGCAATATTGTTTGGAGGGTGTGGGGGATCTCTGTATACTGAGCTATTTACCCTATCTGTATACTGAGCTATATACCCTATCTGTATACTGAGCTATATACCCTGATCTGTATACTGAGCTATATATCCTATCCATATACTGAGCTATATGCCATATTTGTATACTGAGCTATATACCCTGATCTGTATACTGTGCTATATACCCTATCTGTATATTGAGTTATACCCCCTGATCTGTATACTGAGCTAGATACCCTGATCTGTATACTGAGCTATATACCCTATCTGTATGCTGAGCTATATACCCTATCTGTTTGCTGAGCTATATACCCTATCTGTATGCTGAGCTATCTACCATGATCTGCAATACTGAGCTATATACCATAATCTGTATGCTGAGTTATATACCATATCCGTATGTGGAGCTATATACCATGGTCTGTATGCTGAGTTATATACCCTGATCTGTGATGCTGAGTTATATACCCTGATCTGTGATGCTGAACTATATACCCTGATCTGTGATGCTGAGCTACATACCCTGGTCTGTGATGCTGAGCTGTATACTCTGTCCTGTGATGCTGAGCTGTATACTCTGTCCTGTGATTCTGGGGCTGTATACTCTGTCCTGTGATGCTGGGGCTGTATACTCTCTCCTGTGATTCTGGGTCTGTACACTCTGTCCTGTGATGCTGAGTTGTATACTCTGTCCTGTGATGCTGAGCTGTATACACTTTCCTGTGATGCTGAGGCTGTATACTCTGTACTGTGATTCTGGGGCTGTATACTCTGCACTGTGATTCTGGGGTTGTATACTCTGTCCTGTGATGCTGGGGCTGTATACTCTGTCCTGTTATCCTGGGGCTGTATGCTCTGTCCTGTGATGCTGAGCTGTATATTCCTGACACTATGGGTGGAAGCAAGTGGGAACAGAGTATGTGGATTTGATAAGGGGTGGGGCTTATGAGAAGTGGGAGGGGTCAAACAGGAGGGGCGTGAGGGGACAGAGTGGGTGGATTCTAGAAGGGGTGGGGTTAATGAGAAGTGGTATGGGTATCCCACCCCCCTGAGGATGTCTATAAGGACAAAATGCATAGGGGCAGGGCTTTGCCAATGATGTCATTACGCATGTGCCCTCAGCCAGGCAGGATACTGAGTGGGTATTGATGTTACCTACCGTGTATCTTCATCTCTCATTGTGAGTAT
This sequence comes from Glandirana rugosa, assembly GCA_018402905.1. Classification (NCBI taxonomy): domain Eukaryota; kingdom Metazoa; phylum Chordata; class Amphibia; order Anura; family Ranidae; genus Glandirana; species Glandirana rugosa. The sequence goes on along the minus strand of BLSH010286072.1, from coordinate 1,543,080 downwards.
CACTACAGAGAGCTGCAAGCATCTGATATTTAGAGTCATTGTTACTGGCCGGGAGCCGGGGTTTTTAGCGAGGACATGTCCAGGTGTCTATTAAGCGATACTGACCATTTATCATTTGGGGGTCAGGTTTTTCGGTAAGCTGATTTTACATGTGGTGACAGAACAGGATGAGTGCCAAAAGGATTTCTGGTACTTGAAGTTCACCTACCACAAGATTGTGCACATCTTTTTATTTATGTAAACTTTTTTAAGGACTTTTATATGTGCACTGGTTTGTCATTTTGAGTGCTTTCATTGCTGGTGGTGATCAGAATTTAGAGGGTGTACCTATATATTTTTATAACTTATTTGTGTCAATATCCTGACATTGTTTCGTGTGCAGCACCCCTTTTTTTTTCTTAGTTGTACCTACATCTTGCTTTGTGACACTTTAATTTTCACACCAAGTACAAAGGTATTTTGTACATTTTGGAAATGAACAATGCCTGAACAGAGCTAGACACTGCTGCAACTTTACCCCTTCCCCCATAGGCAGCTGCCAGACTTGTCCAGATGAGTACAATGCACTCATGATTTTGAGGTCCTTAGTGCTAGGGTGGTGGCTATTGGCTAGTGTTCACCCAGAGGAGTCTTCTAATTAGGCATTTGAGAGTAGACTGTTTTGGATCACTGTTTACACTGAAGAAGAGTTTTGGACTTTTTTGGTTTTCCTGGAACAATTATTTCATATTTCACATTGTTTGTATGTTATTGTGTAATAAGCCAATTAATTCACTTTATTCACAGCAGTGAAGCATATTAAGGGAATCACACCATGTGGAGTCTCACAATCTCTTTCAGAAACATTTCAGCCAAAGGGGTACCCTTCATTGGAAGGAAGTGTGCCATTTGATGAGACAGTCTACCACCTGATATGATGCTCCAATCTGACATACAACAAGGTAGTAGTACCTTTTTATTATTAAGGATGTATTCCCTATACATTACTCCTATACTAACCTATGCCGGCACTCTCCGTTCCTCACTCCCAGACACACACACATACACAGACAGAGCTCTGCAGGAAGCAATGTAGACCAAAGTCAACACATGGACACAGAATATAGCATCACTCGTTCTTTATTTCCTGGTTCAGTATCTTAAATACAATATATTATCAAGATATGACCAAGCGATATTTACATTACACCAATAGAAACCAATAAAGAAAATGCCCACCCATAGCTTGTCATCATTAAAGACAGACCCACTTTCATAGAATTGTTAATATACAGTTGTGCTCATAAGTTTACATACCCTGGCAGAATTTATGATTTCTTGGCCAATTTTCAGAGAATATGAATGATAACACAAAAACATTTGATCAGGGTCATTTGGGTAGTTTCTGTTGTCATTATGATTTAAAAAGAGTAAACACAGTTGATTGATAATAAATGGCTTCAGCCAAACACTAACCATGAGTGAAAGAAATGTTTTTGTGTTATCATTCATATTCTCTGAAAAATAGCCAAGAAATCATAAATTCTACCAGGGTATGTAAACTTATGAGCACAACTGTACATATGTTTGTTCGCCCTTAATAACACCTGTTAGTGATTAATATACATATTCTGTATTATATTATATTATTTTGTGTATTGTTGTACAATCTTAAAATTAGTTCCCAGACATATTTATCAGTATTCATGATTATATTTTGATAAACAGTTTCTCACGTTCAGTATCATCTTATGTATAAACGCAATGTTACCACATATGAGACTGGCCAGCTAAAAGCAATTGTTAAAGACTCACTCTAAGTTAAGTCACAGTAAAGCACATAATAAGTATATAATTAAGGGGGGATCTTCTACAAGATCCTAACTATCCTCCCCTTTTGACAATAGGATCACTAATATAGGTTTAACATATAGTCCTCATAATCCTCTTTGTCCCTTTCAAATCTTCTAGGGGTCATTTCAACTGTCATCTCAACTGTATAGCAAATGTTAATGAGAAATAAGGAGAACGTGACCGTCCTTAAATTAATAAAGTAATCTTCTCTCTTGCATTGAGCCTTGCAAATGTTCAAAATGTCCATACTGTAAAAAGTCCACATTATTTCAGTCCTCAAGTTAATTTCCTAAAATTTTAAACACCTTTGAGGATTCTGTAGCTTCCCATATAACCAATAGAAATCTACCACCCCATAAGAGTTTGCCTCTTTGTAAGGACAGAACTTAACATGCAAACTGGAACTGACACTGCAAAGAAACAATGAAGTCATCCTTCAAGTTAGGTCACTCGCGTCTTCATGCTGGCGCCTCAGATTGTTCTCTCTCTTGTCCACTGGAATTTTCAGGCCTTGGGTTGGCATCTTTTCCTCCAAGCACCCCAGGAACTTTCACATTAGTCTCTTTCAACCTTCAGCATTTCGAAGAGAAGAGCAAGGTCATAATGAAATGGTGAACTTGACAAGGCCTTTTCAGGACCTCCTGTGCCTTTAACAACAACAAGGATCTCCATGCAAAGATCCAGTAATTTCTTCAAACAGAACAACTGGATAGAGGCGTAAAATAGGAGGGCAGATCGAGGCGTTAAATAGGGGGGCAGATCGAGGCATAAAATGGGGGGGGGGGCCAGATTTCCAGTCAACACGAATAACTACAGATACAAACTACTAGATAAATAGATAAAGTCTTTTTCAAGTCTTTTTTCCCCCCTTCTTTTTTTTAAACCTTCGGGAGGTGTTAACAATAATATTCTTGCCATTTAAAAATTCAAACATACAGTATTTCACAAAGTGAATACACCCCTCACATTTTTGTAAATATTTTATTATATCTTTTCATGTGACAAACCTGAAGAAATAACACTTTGCTTCAATGTAATGTAGTGTGTGTGCAGCTTGTATAACAGTGTACATTTGCTGTCCCCTCAAAATGACTCAACACACAGCCATAAATGTCCAAACTACTGACAACAAAAGTAAGTGAAAATGTCCAAATTGGGCCCAAAGTGTCAATATTTTGTGTGGCCACCATTATTTTTCAGCACTGCCTTAACCCTCTTTGGCATGGAGTTCACCAGAGCTTCACAGGTTGCCACTGGAGTCCTCTTCCACTCCTTCATGAGGACATCATGGAGCTGGTGGATGTTAGACACCTTGTGCTTCTCTGCCTTCCATTTGAGGGTGCCCCACAGATGCTCAATAGGGTTTAGGTCTGGAGACATGCTTGGCCAGTCCATTACCTTTACCCACAGCTTCTTTAGCAAGGCAGTGGTCATCTTGGAGGTGTGTTTTGGTTTGTTATCATGTTGGAGTCTCCGAAGGGAGGGGATCATGCTCTGCTTCAGTGTGTCACAGTACGTGTTGGCAGTCATGGTTCCCTCAAGGGTGGTTGATGATTGGAATAAACTACCAACAGAGGTTGTGAGACAGTCAACAGTAAATAGCTTCAAACATGCTTGGGATAAACATAAATCTATAGTCAGACAAAAGGTTAATGTGAAAACAAAAAAAATTAAAAAATAATAAAAAGGGGCAGACTCTGTGGACTACTCAGTCTTTTTTTTCCGTCACTTTTCTATATTTCTATGTTTCTATCATTAAAAAAAATATTTTTCAAAGAGAATGGTATTGGATGTCACAGTTATAGTGTTGTTGGGATACATCTGTAGTAGGGCTTTGCACTTCCCCATTTTTGACTTGGGCCAGTAGATCACGTGGAAATCAACCCAGGAAAAAAGATCCCATCTGGCCTGGCATGGCCTAAGGCACTTGGCAGTCTTCAAGCACTCAAGATTTTGGTGGTAATTTAGGAAACTTCTAGTCACCAATGTTGTAGTTCCTCTCATCTGGCTGATCGTACACAAGAATAAGGTGACTGGGTTACAAGAGGACCTTAGGACAAGAATGTTGGGAGAGAATAGCTCCTACTGTGTCTTCAGATGCATGTAGCTCAAAAACAAAGAGCAAGGCAGGTGTTTCAAGATAGGGAAATATTCTATCTTGGCTATTATTAATATGGCTATTTCTGTGTGGCCATTCCCAAATATTTTCACCATGAGGGTAAAGAAGTGGTTTCTCATCTCTGGCTTTCTCTATAAGTTACACCTCAGAGAAATGAAGCATCTGTAGACTTGGTCTCTGTTGTTAGACAAGCAATGTAATTGGGGCTTGAGGAGAGGGGTGTTAGCCAACTTGTTGGAGTTCATCTAGAGGATAGCTTACAACTTGGAGGATTCCAACATGTGTAATACCAATCTTTTAACAGAAAGTCAGATACAGTGGGTATAGAAAATAATCACCCCATTTAAAATAATAACATTTTGTTATTTTGCAGCCATAAATGAAGACAGGCACAGTTTTTGTTTTATCCAGCTGTATTTACTCAGTGCAACTTATAACATCCAAGTGAAAGATTTAACACCAACATGTCAGAAAAAAATAGAACAATTCAAAAACAGAATCACTGAGTTGGAAAAAGGATCACCCATTGTGTCAGTATTTTATTGATCTGTTGGGATATGTCTCTGCTAACTTTGCACATCTAGACATTGCAATATTTGCCCACTCTTCTTTGCAGAACTGCTCAAGTTCAGTTAAATTTGATGGTGTCAATTTGTGGACTGCAGTCTTCAAATCATTCCACAGATTTTCAATGGGCTTTAAGACTGGGCTCTGATTAGGCCATGCAAGGACATTTGCCTTTTTCACCTTCAACCACTGTGTGGTCATTTTTGCTTTCTGCTTTTGGTCATTGTCATGTTGGAAGTTAAACCGTCTTCCTATTGACAACTTTCTGGCAGAGGGCAGCAAATTTTCCTCAAGAATTTAATGGTATTTTGCCCCATACATTTTTCCTTTTATACTGACAAGTTCTCCAGTCCCTGATGCAGAGAAACACCCCCATAACAGGATATTACCACCTCCATGCCTTACTGTAGGAATGGTGTTATTTAGATGGTAAGTAGAGTTGAGCGAACCCGAACTAATGGCATGGCTGTGATTGGCCAGTGCATCATGTGACCCAGCCTCTTTATAAGCTGGAGTCACAGTGCTGCATGTCACATGCTCTTGGGTTTGTGTAGGGAGAGGAAGCTGTCAACGTTTTTGTCAGGGAGAGATTGCAGACATTTTAACATCTGATCCTGCATCCTGAGATTACTACTGCTGTTGCTCTGAGGGATAGATTGCAGAAATTTGAGATTTCACATACTGCTGCTTTGAGTGATAGATTGCATATTGCAGATCAAACTCTGCATAACACAACGATCGTGCACAACGATCAGATTGTTGGAGTAATTTGAGATTTCACATACTGCTGCTTTGAGTGACACATTGCAGATCAAACCCTGCCTAATACAACGATCGCTACGATCGTACACAACGATCAGATTGTGCGATCGTACACAACGATCAGATAGTGATATCGTACACAATGATCAGATTGTGGGAGTAATTTGAGATTTCACATACTGCTGCTTTGAGCGATCTGACTGCAATAGGTAGAGGCTTCTGCTTAGAGGGACAGATTATTGTTCAAGAATCATTGCCTACTCCTATAGGGCCAGCTGTTGCTGTAAGTGACACATTATTGTTCAAAAATCATCTCCTAGTCCTAAAGGGAGAGTTTCCAGCTGTTGCTTAGAGGGACATCATCCGTTACCAAAAACTTGTTATTAGACAGGGAGATTCGTTGTCGACCTTTGAGAGGGAAATCTTGAT
>BLSH010286072.1:1524418-1537360 GCA_018402905.1 Glandirana rugosa | reverse complement strand
TCTGCATAACACAACGATCGTGCACAACGATCAGATTGTTGGAGTAATTTGAGATTTCACATACTGCTGCTTTGAGTGACACATTGCAGATCAAACCCTGCCTAATACAACGATCGCTACGATCGTACACAACGATCAGATTGTGCGATCGTACACAACGATCAGATAGTGATATCGTACACAATGATCAGATTGTGGGAGTAATTTGAGATTTCACATACTGCTGCTTTGAGCGATCTGACTGCAATAGGTAGAGGCTTCTGCTTAGAGGGACAGATTATTGTTCAAGAATCATTGCCTACTCCTATAGGGCCAGCTGTTGCTGTAAGTGACACATTATTGTTCAAAAATCATCTCCTAGTTTATTTGATTTTAATTTATTTTCCCTATCCCCATTTTTTTGTAGGGCACTTGCCCTACTCTTACCCCCATTTTACTTCCTTTTGCAGCCCTCTAGCACTTTCCAGGACTTTGTTACAGCCATTTTTGTACCTAAAAGTTTGGGTCCCCATTGACTTCAATGGGGTCCGGGATAACGTTCGGGCAACGTTCGGTGCCGAACCCGGACTTTTTTCCAAAGTTCGTTTGGTCCCTCCAAACCCGAACGTCCAGGTGTTCGCTCAACTCTACTTGTAACCAACAAATGTAAAAAAGGGCCCGGTTGGTAAGTGGGAAGGTGATTAGGTACATCATTTTTCCAACTCAGTGATTCTGTTTTGAATTTTTTTTTCTTCTGACATATACATCTTTTACTTGGATGTGATAAGTAAATACAGCTGGATAAAACAAAACTGTGTTTGTATTCATTTTAGGCTGCAAAGCAACAACATGTCATTATTTTAAAGGGAGGTGATTCTTTTCTATACCCACTCTGTATCTGATGAGTTGCTGCCTAAAGGGTGTGGATCACAGTGTGCTGAATGAACATTGTTATGTGAAGAATGCACTTGAAAATTTCACATTTGAACACTTTGAGATTATAAGTGGATTTTATACATTCTGGAGTATTTATTTCATTTACACATTTGCACAATTATATTACATGAGAACACTTGGGAAATTGGAGGTTACATAATTTATTGATTATATAAAACTTTTTTATCTATTCATTTTCTTGTAAATTAATAAGTAGGTACTTTATGATTGTGTGGTTTATTGATTATGGGTTTTGATGTTTTGGAGCGCAGTGCTGCAATCAATTCTAATCTATTTCAGGATTGTGTTATAGTGTTTTAGGGTTTTCTTAATTTGCAGCAGCAGTGGAATTGGGTTTCTATTTTGTGGTTGCACATTTTACTTTGTGGATTGCACTGTCACTTTATCCTGAGCGCGGAGTAGGGGAGATCCAATAAAGTATATAGGGGTATTGAAGCATGGTATAATCAATTGCTGGAGATGCCAACAAGCTAATAATGCAATGGTACAACCATACATGTTGCCCTAGAGCAGGGATATGCAATTAGCGGACCTCCAGCTGTTGCAGAACTACAAGACACTGACAGCCACCAACATTACACCCAGAGGCAGAGGCATGATGGGACTTGTAGTTTTGTAACAGCTGGAGGTCCACTAATTGCATATCCCTGCCCTAGAGGTTTGATCAAATTATTTCCTGGGGTCTCTACTCTGTTTTCAGAGTTACACAGAAACTGCAAAGCTCCCCCATGTCTGGTAGGATTGTCTAAAAAAACTAACATTATTGGATAGGTGTTTATCAATTAATATGTACAATTTTGGGAAAGAGCATCCAACGCATCTATGGGAGGCCCTGCTGAACCTAAAACCAGAGGGATATACTAGATCCCATTTTAAATTTAATTTTATTTCTGCAGCAAATCTAAGCAAAAGCATGGAAATTCACTACTCCAATGGTACAACAAGTTAAACAAAAATGTCTTGGTGCCTATTCAATTAGAAACTCTTAGCAATATTACATGATTCCATGCCTAAATTTCAAAAGGTCTGGGCACCATGGATAATGCATTACATGCCTTCAAATGTTGACCACATTTTGCTCACTATCTGACATGTTTTGAAACCTGTAATTTTCCTGGGTTTGGCAGGGGAGTGCAAAATCTGGTGCAGCTCTTCATAGAAACCACTCAGCTTCCAGTTTGAGCTGAGGTTAGAAGCTGATTGGCTACCAAGCACATCTGCACCAGATGTTGCACTCTCCAGTTTTAGTAAATCAACCCCTGTGTCTGTACTTTATATATGCTAGACCTTGTCATGTTCATTTTGGAAGAGTATGTAACCTTACATTGAAGTGCTTTGCTCAATTTTGTAAAACTAAATATATATATATATATATATATATATATATATATATATATATATTGTAACAGAAAATTTCTGTAGCAGTATATCTCCTTCAGCAGGAACATACCACACCAAACTGGTAATATACCCCACAAAAGCATTAAATGAAACGCTCCCACCACACTTGATCCCCTACCTCCAGAATCATACATACTTATGAAGCTGTCCAAATGCAGGTGTGATAAGCCAAGGAGGGGGTAGCCCCTGATAGGTTAGCTGAGCACAGGACAGGGACAGAAAATATTTCATTTTAAGTGTTTCTATCGTGACTAGCTGATAAGTGATAGATAAATAAAACTGCATGTCTTGGAAAGATTTCGCCCCCCCGCCCCAGGCACTTTGACTGCCTACCTGTTAGTCTGGCACTGAGAATATAATTTACTTTGCCCAGCTGACCATCTTTACCAATAAATTTATTTAACCAAGTATTAGCATTTTGAACTTTTTTCTCAACATAAAACATCCACACCAGGAAGAGAATCACTGGCAAGTGTAATTATTTTTAAATTAAATATTAATAAAATATTCAGCAGCATGACCTTGCGAAAATTAATGTAGTGTACCAAGAGCCAGAAAGAAAATAGCAGATCATAAAAACAAAATTATGCCAGATGGAAAATTAGAAACTGACACTGGAAAAATATATATGATGTGCTCTGACCATGTTATTATAAAGTGAGATCTTTTACATCTTATGTGTTAATATTGCAAATGTTTATGCAAGCGCATTCAACAACTTGAATTTCATTCAAAAGGTTTCTCTTAAACCCATGCAATATACCATCTTAAGTTACATTTACAAAACTTTATTAAGAGAAAAAAATATTGTTGGCAACAAACCATACATTTAACTACAGTAAGTAAAAGGGAAGCAATATTTTGATCTCTTGAAAACAAAGAATGAGAACATCAAAAAAAGCCTGACATTTTTCAGCGACATCTATACTTTACTGAAAAGCCCTAGGATAATAAAAACATAGAACTGAGATAAAATCTCAAAGCTCTGAGATAAAACTCTGCACCTTTATGATAAAAAATCTGCAATATTCACTCTCCTATGTCCAAATGCATTAGACAAGGCTGTCCACTGCCACCATTATTATTTGTCCTATCAATATAGCCATTGGCAGCATCTATTTAATTCAGATATAATGGGTTTATCAGTACACATTTCTGAAAATGAAATTGCTCTATTTCCTGATAATATGCTTCTGTTTATGTCCTCTAATATACCTTCCAAATTTACACAGAGAACACAGGGTCTTAGCATATAAAATACATAATGACAAGTTTAAAGCAATTAATACCTGTGTGTTTAGTGCACCTGCGCAAACCAAAAAAACAAAAACCCTTTGAATCCTATTTTAGGGGTGCTGTTGCAGCTAAAGTGTTTCACCTATGGTGTAACAAAATTACATTCATTTCACGTGGTAGCCGCGCTAATAGTAAGGGGAGCGCGGCTACCACTGTGATATTCAAGTCTAATGCAATGCTCTTAAATATTCCATATTGTTGTTTAAACTACTGAAACCAAAATGGCAACATACACACTTAAGATGCCTAGAATTTGTCCCCCAATTCTGAATTTGTCCATAACATTGGTTTATGTTCTTACTCCTTCTGCAAAAGATGTTCATATTTAACACATCTTCTTTGGCACTGCTCTGAGCTGAAAGGGTATTGAGACATGGTGATTACAAACCTTAACGGTGACCTTTGGTAACAATTTAACTGTTGACCCCTCACTTGTGTTTTGGGTTACTACAATTCTTTCCTCCTGGATGACTGCATATCCCTGACAGTTTCTAGGTCACTGTTGCCTGCAGGATGATCACTTTAAAATGAGTATCAGCAAACGCACCCTTCATAAAGGATTGGCTATGTGAATTATACATATATACAGTATCTCACAAAAGTGAGGACACCCCTCACATTTTTGTAAATATTTTATTATATCTTTTCATGTGACAACACTGAAGAAATGACACTTTGCTACAATGTAAAGTAGTGAGTGTACAGCTTGTATAACAGTGTAAATTTGCTGCCCCCTCAAAATAACTCAACACACAGCCATTAATAGTTAAACCACTGGCAACAAAAGTGAGTACACCCCTAAGTAAAAATTTTAAAATTGGGCCCAATTAGTCATTTTCCATCCCCAGTGTCATGTGACTCATTAGTGTTCCAAGGTCTCCGGTGCGAATGGGGAGCAGGTGTGTTAAATTTGGTGTTATCATTCTCACTCTCTCATACTGGTCACTGGAAGTTCAACATTGCACCTCATGTTAAAGAACTCTCTGAGCATCTGAAAAAAAGAATTGTTACTCTACATAAATGTGGCCTAGGCTATAAGAAGATTGCCAAGACCCTGAAACTGTTGCCAGCAGTTTAGACATGAATGGCTGTATGTTGAGTTATTTTGAGGGGACAGCAAATTTACACTGTTATACAAGCTGTACACTCACTACTTTAAATTGTAGCAAAGTGCAATTTCTTCAGTGTTGTCACATGAAAATATATAATAAAATATAAACAAAAATATAAAGGGTGTACTCACTTTTGTGAGATACTGTATATATGTATAGTTCACATAGCCAATACTTTATGAAGGGTGCGTTTGCTGATACTCATTTTAAAGTCATCATCCTTCAGGCAACAGTGACCTAGAAACTGTCAGGGATATGCAGTCATCCAGGAGGAAAGAACTTACCGATTTCTGGTAAGAGTTTTTACTTAATGGAGGAGATTGTTTACTTAATAAAGGCTGAGAGTATTTAGCAGTATCAAACTATGTTCCAGCTCTTATTTCTATATCCTTTATGAGAACTACCTACATTATGAACCAGAGCTGTGCCTGCCTGCCCCTGAAGTGTTGGTGATACACTGACTGCAATTTTGCCCTGAGCAAACAGAATCGCATAAATCTATAGCATCAACAAATATGTGCAAGAATCGCATAAATCTATAGCAGCAGCAACAAACATGTGCTAGAATCGCATAAATCTATAGCAAAAACAAACATGTGCAAGAATTGCATAAATCTATAGCAGCAACAAATATGTGCAAGAATCACATAAATCTATAGCAGCAACAAATATGTGCAAGAATCACATAAATCTATAGCAGCAACAAATATGTGCAAGAATCGCATAAATCTATAGCAGCAGCAAACATGTGCTAGAATCGCATAAATCTATAGCAGCAACAAACATGTGCAAGAATCGCATATTCTATAGTGTCACACTAATTCTCCTCCCGGCCAACCAGGAAGCGGGTCCCGAGACCTGTTTCCCGATTAGCCGAAAGGAGAAGCTACTCTGGTGGCCGGGATGAGACGAGACACAGGGGAACCTAGCTGGCCGCCTAGCCATCGTCTGGAAGGAAGCCCGAGGGGAAGCTGGCCGCCAGGAGGAGTTGCAGGGGAAGCCGGTCGCCTGGAGGGAGCCCGGGGTAAGTGTTGCGGCCGGGTGACAGACCGATCGGGGGGTGGCTGGCTGTGCACCATTTGCCACCCCTCCCCAAAAAAAAAATACCACCGGCCACCACTGAAATGCCATTTTATTTTCCTAGAGGGAACTTTTTCAATACTACCTAGGTGGAAGAGAGCACATTCTAGACACAAGTGATTGCAATTCATACGTATCTACTAAAAAAATATATTTTATATGCAACAGGTATTCATTTTATATCAGCCTATCATCCAGCACAACAGTACTTAGACTGGGAAAGACAGGCCAAGAGTGCATGGTGTTGTCAGTCTAACTGTAAGCATGCTTACAGGTGGGGAGAGTACAGCGATGACTCCTCAGTAGCAATATATGCTCAAAAATCCCTCCAATTAAATAGATTGCAAAAATATCTACTTACCAAACTATTTTGTATTGGTTTATAAAAAGAACTAAACCATCATTTAATGCAAAGTCTGCCTGCAATGCTTCTGGCAAGCACGTCCTCCGCTCCTCGTGTGAAATGCTGGGGAAAGGAGCCATCGCGTCACTTCCAGCTTCTCTCTGCACGGCCGGAAGTGACGCAACAGCTCCTCCGAGATCAATCACCGCTGTCTAGTGGACAGCGGTGATTGATTGACACTCTGTGAGCAAATCGGTGTTTTGGGGCGCAGAGCAAAGTGCCTCAAGGCAGGATTAAACCCCGCCATTGAAGCGTGATGCCTGCAATCATGTGATTGCAACGATGTCACGCTTCCCATAGTGCACTGTGTCAGGCACCCGAACAGAATGCACTATGCTAAACTTAAACAAACTTTTTTTTTTTTAAAGAGGACTTTTTTTTTTTAAGGGAAGGTTTTCTTTGTTTGGATCGGCTCATTTGCTTTATGGACCCGTCTGATATATCTGTATACATTTGGTTCCCTTTTTGAGCTCTTCCTTAATTCCCAGCTTGTAAAAAGATCCATTGTTCATTTCATTGACCAGTGGGCGATTTACCCTGAGACAACCCCCTTTTTTTCCTCCCTTTTTGTCCTATATGGATTATTCTGCTTTCATCTAATGTCCCCTCTGCTATCGCATTGGTTGGATACTGAGTACAGTACCCAACGTGTATCTTACATACTTGGTTCTGAAGAAGCGGGGGAAGCCACGTAATGCATAGACCATCTGACATGTACATGTGACGATTCATAATCTCTAAGGGTTTATAATTTGTATTTATGTCCTTTTTACGATATGCTTTCAAGATATTTTATGGATTTGTTAAACTACAATAAAATCTATATGAAATTTTACCTATTTTTGCAGTCGTATGTTCTCATTTGGCATCTTTAAAGTTCCACCTCAGATTACTCTATTGTGATTTGCAATTATTTTAGGGATGATGTGAACATTTGATTATGTATATATGGCATGCCACCTATCCCCTCAACTACTAACTAAAAAAACAACTTGAGGCAATTTGTGGCCAATTTTTAAATGGTCAATGGTATCTTTAACATGTGATGACAAACTAGTTACATGTGGCATCAGGCAAAAATCTACCAGTTGACTTTTTCTGTCAATGAACCCATTCCTGGCACAAATGGACAGCCTGGAGGTTTGTGTGTGTTCTTATCTTTGATAGCGCATAGAAAATAGGCATATGCAGACATTGTGTATTCAAAAAAAGGCAAATGTCCATATCAACAAAAGCATGCTGATACCCTTCCAGGAGGAGACTTTTATGCTCTTGATTAAAATCTTCCACCATTTCAGGTGGAATGGGTCAGTACAAATCAGTGTTTGCTAAAATAGTTTGGCACATATCTTCATAAAAGTCCTTTGTCATGAGGCCTATATTGCATCCCTTGTCGGAAGGCTTGATAATGATATCCTGTGTTTTGTTGTCAGGTCATATTGCCAGCTTGTGGATTCAACATACTCAGGATCTTTTTAAACGCTTTATTCGTTTGTTGCAGAAATGTCCAAACACTAGATTTTAAATATAAGTCAGGGGAAATGTCTGGATTTAGGTTTGAATTTAGGTCTATGTAAGTAATGCAATAATATCATGATTGCAATCAGTATTTTGTATTTCTTGCCTATTGTCTGTGGTAGGTGGGCTTTCCTCATGTAACTGCATTAAATTGCATAAAGCCATTGTGGCAAACAAATATAGATCCTTAATAAGATTAATTTTATCCAAATCTGCCAAAACTCAAACCTAGACGTAACACGTCTTTAATCTCTTGTAAGTGTGTAGGGTGTGTGACTTATAATATCTAAATCTTGTCATTCTAGGTCAGTCTGGTCACATATTGATCCATGCTGCTGAGATTTTTTTGGCAACACTTTGCTGAGGCGGTTGTAAAAAAAAAAAACCTGTTTTGTGCGTGCTGCGTTGTGTATTTTTTTTGGAACCATGCTCAATACAGGTGGAGATACAAAATCAACTAATATTTTGTTCCCAAAACACATTGGCTGCAACTCTTTGGGAAAGCAATTAAGAGGTTTCTCTACAGCACCTCTTCTAGATGGCACATTTTTGCTCCTCCTGCGATGACAGGATGAGCTCTGGCATGTTGCCCTTGTAATGTGTGGTGGCCAATCAATAATAGTTCCTCTCACTGATTCCCTATATCCTGGGGCCTTTGCTCAAGCACTGCATCATAAATGTCCTCAATCATCTCATCCCAACTACATACAACTCCCAGTGTTTGGGAAGAGGGAAACATTCCCCTCAAAGCCCATGTCATCCTCACTGCTGGTACTATGACCTTCCTCCTCCTTCTTGTGTGTCTGGTGTTGCTTTACAAGGATGGAGCCAGTTGTGAAATAATAAAGCTCTCTCTGAGACACCAAAAAGTCCTCCTGCTGTAGTACCTCCCATATCCAATTTACCATTCACTATCAGTGAAGCAAGCCATCATTAGGCTGAAAAAACAAAACAAACCCATCAGAGAGATAGCAAAAACATTAGGTGTGGCCAAATCAACTGTTTGGAACGTCCTTAAAAAGAAAGAACACACCGGTGAGCTCAGCAACACCAAAAGACCCGGAAAACCATGGAAAACAACTCTGTGGTAAAGAAAACACCCTTCACAACAGTTGGCCAGATCAAGAACACTCTCCAGGAGGTAGGTGTATGTGTGTCAAAGTCAACAATCACGAGAAGACTTCACCAGAGTGAATACAGAGGGTTCACCACAAGATGTAAACCATTGGTGAGCCTCAAAAACTGGAAGGCCAGATTAGAATTTGCCAAACAACATCTAAAAAAGCCTTCACAGTTCTGGAACAACATCCTATGGAGAGATGAGACCAAGATCAACTTGTACCAGTGGGATGAGAAGAGATGAGTATGGAGAAGGAAAGGAACTGCTCATGATCCAAAATATACCACCTCATCAGTGAAGCATGGTGGTGGTAGTGTCATGGCGTGGGCATGTATGGCTGCCAATGGAACTGGTTCTCTTGTATTTATTGATGATGTGACTGCTGAAAGCAGGATGAATTCTGAAGTGTTTCGGGCACTATTATCTGCTCATATTCAGCCAAATGCTTCAGAACTCATTGGACGGCGCTTCACAGTGCAGATGGACAATGACCCAAAGCATACTACGAAAGCAACCAAAGAGTTTTTTAAGGGAAAGAAGTGGAATGTTATGCAATGGCCAAGTCAATCACCTGACCTGAATCCGATTAAGCATGCATTTCACTTGCTGAAGACAAAACTGAAGGGAAAATGCCCCAAGAACAAGCAGGAACTGAAGACAGTTGCAGTAGAGGCCTGGCAGAGCATCACCAGGGATGAAACCCAGCGTCTGGTGATGTCTATGCGTTCCAAACTTCAGGCTGTATTTGACTGCAAAGGATTTGCAACCAAGTATTAAAAAGTGAAAGTTTGATTTATGATTGTTAATCTGTCCCATTACTTTTGGTCCCTTAAAAAGTGTGAGGCACATATACAAACTGTTGTAATTCCTACACCGTTCACCTAATTTGGATGTAAATACCCTCAAATTAAAGCTGAAAGTCTGCAATTAAAGCACATCTTGTTAATTTCATTTCAAATTCATTGTGGTGGTGTATAGAGCCAAAAAGATTAGAATTGTGTCAATGTCCCAATATTTATGGACCTGACTGTATATTCAACTGTCCAAATCGAGCCAAAAAATGGTGCCACATCCCTGATACATGTAACAAGAAAGGGGGCAAAGGATTGGTTGGGACTTTTAGATAGGCACCATTATTTGTCAGGTTTATGTCCTCTGAGGGCACGTCTGCTTGTCGGGAATTCTGGGCGATCTTGGTGTGCTGTGTCTTTTGCTTACGCACAGAGTAAGTGTATGCATGTGTGTGAACATTAATATGTACTAATGGTATTTATCTATTTACATAAGATTGTAATAATTATGTATATACATTCAATGTTTATCATTTATATTTTTAACAGCTGTTACAGTACCTGTTCCACAGTGAAACCCCCAGATGAAGACTATGCAGTCGAAACGCATAGGGGTACCTACCTGAATTACTGTGGGCCGTACCGCTGTTCATCTTCTGTTGTTGCACTTCAACCAGTCTGTACAATCATTTATATCAATTTTTTAATATTTTTATGATATTTAATTGTAAACAATAAAGTTTTTTTTAAAAACAAAAATGGTAAAAAAAAACCCTCTTGCCAGTAATTGCCCTGTATTCACACAAATATCTATTGACAGCCCCCTGATGCAAATGCAGCTGCTAGTGCAGGTTATGTTTCCTCTGAAATAATGCCAGCTACACCAATAAATAAATACTGCATGTGCATAGTTCCACAGCCAGCCTAACAAGTTTCCTGATGGAATAAGGTCAGTAGGGGGATACACTGCCAGAGCAGAGGAGAATCTGTATGTGTGCATAGCAGTACTAGCACATCTGCTCTGTCACTTTGATATGTGCTTGTTATTCAGAATGGAGACTAGAGTGCGCCTTTTACCTACTTTGGGCTAGTTTACTCAGGGCCAGGACAAGGGGGTCTTCCTAGGGCAGTGAACTCCTAAAGTGAACAGTAAAGTTGGGACAGAAATGACAGTGGCAGGGAGAAAAGTTGGGAGGACCTGAAGGCTGTGCTCTCGCCCCTCCAGCTCCTCCCTCCAATCAGAACAATACTGTATTATACATTACAGTCAGTGCCCTCCTGACCTCCCCCGTACTGTGTCCTCCAACCCCCCAGACTGTGCCCTCCTGCCTGCCCCTGTACTGTGCCCTCGTGCCCGTCTCTATATTGTGCCCCTGTGCCCACCCTGTACTTTGCCCTCCTGCCCACCCCTGTACTGTGCCCTCCTACCTGCCCCTCAACCATGCCCTCCTGCCTACTCCATACTGTGCTCTCCTGCCTCCCCTGTACTGTGCCCTCCTGCCTACCCCATATGGTCCCCTCCTGCCTGCCCCTGTACTGTGTCTTCTGTCCGACCCCCTACTGTGCCCGCTCTGTACTGTGCCCTCCTGTCTGCCCTTGTACTGTGCCTTCCTATCTACCTTGTACTGTGCCCTCCTGCCTATCCCTGTACTGTGCCCTCCTGACCTCCACTGTATTGTGCCTTCTAGCCCCCCCAGTACTGTGCCCTCCTTTCTGCCCCTGTACTGTGCCCTCCTGGTCATCCCTGTATTGTGCCCTCATGCCCACCCCATACTGTGCCCACTTGCCTGCTCTGTGCTGTGCCCTCCTGACCGCACATGTACTGTGCCCTTCTGCCTCCCCCATACTGTGCCCTCCTGCATGCCCCTTTGCTGTGCCCTGCTGACTGTGCCCGTGCTGTGCCTGCACTGTACTGTGCCCTCCTGCCTTCCCTGTACTGTGCCCTCCTGTCTGCCCCTGTACTGTGCCTTCCTATCTACCTCGTACTGTGCCCTCCTGCCCACCTCTGTACAGTGCCCTCCTGACCTTCTCCATACTGTGTCCTCTAACCTCCCAGTACTGTGCCCTCCTGCCCGCCCTGTACTGTGCCCTACTGCTTGCCCGATACTGTGCCCTCCTGCCCTGCCTGTACTCTGTGCAGACATATATATGTACAAGACTCTGATAGGCTGGGAGAGGCATTTATGTTAGGGGGCAGTGTGTACAGGGCTGGGGTAGTGTAAAAAAAGAGTGGGAGCAGTGCATACGGGGGAATAGAGGACCCATGTATAAGGGGGGCAGTGTGTAGAGGGAGTGGGAAAGTGTGTTCAGGGGGTTCATTTAATTTTAGGATAATTCCTAGGTTGTGTTGTTGTTTTTAATCAGACTAAAAAGCCATGGCCAATATGTAGCATCATTTAGCCAGACCCACTTTTTACAGCGTGCCAGTCACCGTCTCCCTGACAGGGGCACCAGTGTATTACTTTGTCCAGGAGCCCATGTTACAATTAAGATGTCACTGCTCCTGGCTCCTCCCCCCTTCTGAGTGCCCGCATTGCAATCGGTCTGCTATGGGGGCACTTGTGAGGTTGGATCCCGAGCCGTGCTGTGTGTGTCCATTGACACACACAGTGCAGTTCAATATTGCCCGCTGCTCTCTCTTCACAGTCTGTGATTGACGGCAGCAAGAGCCAATGCCTCCCACTGCTGCTTCCATGGCCAGTGAGGAGAGAGAGAACAGAGAGTGTCACTAGGGCCCAGCACTGAATAGAGATCGGGCTCAGTTAAGTACGTATAAGGGGGGGCTGCACACAAAAGGTTTTTACCCTAATGCAGAGAATGCATTAAAGTAAAAAAACCTTCTGCCTTTAGAACCACTTTAAAGTGGATGTAAACCCTCCAATATACCCAGTGAAGTGAATAGCCTCAGATGATACACAGGGATGAAACAAATCCTCCTACATAAGTTTAGTACCCTCCAACGATATTTATCTAATCGTCTCACGACGTACTAAGTGTTCTATAGAGACGTTCAGAAAACGGATATACCTCACCCCCACACACGGAAAGGAGGTTAGTCGACAGAGGGTCACATCAGGTTCGATGTGACTGACGTCTTACTCCTTCATTTTTAGAGAATTGTGCCACATTCTCAAGATTTCTTATATCTTTCCCCTTTTGTCGTCTATATGTACATTTTGAATACATCCTCCTAAACAAAGTAGGGACACATAGTAGACTCCGATAAGTGAAGTGACCCATATAACCTCCCAAATGTAGGTGAAATTTCACCAAGATTTCCGTCTT
>BLSH010286072.1:1478830-1506601 GCA_018402905.1 Glandirana rugosa | reverse complement strand
CCGCACACTCCGAACAAACACCAACAAACTCCGACAACGTACTCTCTCCTCTCTCTCTCTCCAACCAAAATGGCACCGTCACATGGTCTCAGACGCTTTTTATAGCATTTCTAGGGCATTGTGGGTAATTTGGGAGAGTGAAATATCTGTGGGATGTCTTTAAATAAAAAACGCTAATTAGCGCTGACGCTTATTAACGCCAATTGACGCCAATGCAAAACGCCACTTGACGCCGATGCAAAACGTCGCTTAGATAACGTTTTTTAACGCCGATATAAATGAAGCCTTTTGACGCCGACGCTTACTAATGCTTTTTAACGCTCGCTAACGCCGATGCAAAACGCCGCATAAAACGCCGATTTTTTAAAAAACGTCGGACCTGGCGTTTTGCTTATTTATTTTAAAACGCCCGTGTGTATGAGGCCTTAATTAGTATATTTTTGAATAAAAGATGCATGTTGTGTCCTCCCATGTCTGCAGTGATTTAGCATGTTAATGAGATACTAAGATGTTTGAATTCACTTATCTGATTTGTGCCTGGAGCATTTACAGCGTCTGCAGAAAGTGTGTGAACCGGCCCTGAAAGCCGGAAGACATAGCAGCTTTGTATATGCACAGCATACAATCAGATATGAGAATATGGGCACATTGATTTAATATTAGCTGTTGGCTAGATACTTTACATAGGATATATAGAACAGGATAAATTAGATTGGTAAATAGATAGATAGAAAGACAGATGGATAGATAGATAGATAGATAGATAGATAGATAGATAGATAGATAGATAGATAGATAGATAGATAGATAGATAGATAGAACAATAGATATAGATAGATAGATAGATAGATAGATAGATAGATAGATAGATAGATAGACAGACAGACAGATAGATAGACAGACAGACAGACATGTAGACATACAGACAGACAGACAGATAGACAGACAGACAGACAGACAGATAGATAGATAGACAGACAGACATATAGACAAACAGACAGACAGACAGATAGATAGATAGACAGACAGACACATAGACAGACAGACATATAGACAGGCAGACAGACATATAGACAGACAGACAGATAGATAGACAGACAGACAGACATATAGACAGACAGACAGACATATAGACAGACAGACATATAGACAGACAGACAGACAGACATATAGACAGACAGACAGATATATACAGTATCTCATAAGAGTGAGTACACCCCTCACATTTTTGTAAATATTTTATTATATCTTTTCATGTGACAACACTGAGGAAATGACACTTTGCTACAATGTAAAGTAGTGAGTGTACAGCTTGTATAACAGTGTAAATTTGCTGTCCCCTCAAAATAACTCAACACACAGCCATTAATGTCTAAACTGCTGGCAACAAAAGTGAATACACGCCTAAATGAAAATGACCAAATTGGGCCGAATTAACCATTTTCACGTGACTCGTTAGCGGTACAAGGTCTCAGGTGGGAATGGGGAGCAGGTGTTGTTAAATTTGGTGTTATCGCTCTCACTCATACTGGTCACTGGAAGTTCAACATGGCACCTCATGGCAAGGAACTCTCTGAGGGTCTGAAAAAAATAATTTTTGTCAACCAAAAAGGCTGAGTGCACGTGCTCAGCGTCATATCCAAAGGTTATCTTTGGGAAATAGATGTATTAGTGCTGCCAGCATTGCCGCAGCGGTTGAAGGGATGGGGGTTCAGCCTGTCAGTGCTCAGACCATACATTGCACACTGCATCAAATTGGTCTACATGGCTGTCATCCCAGAAGGAAGCCTCTTCTAAAGATGATGCACAAGAAAGCCCTCAAGCAGTTTGCGGTAGACAAGCAGACTAAGGACATGGGTTACTGGTACCATGTCCTGTGGTCTGATGAGAGACCAAGATAAATTTATTTGGTTCAGATAGTGTCAAGCATGTGTGGCAGCAACCAGGTGAGGAGTAAAAAGACAAGTGTGTCTTGCATACAGTCAAGCATGGTGGTGGGAGTGTTATGGTCTGGGGCTGCATGAGTACTGCCGGCATTGGGGAGCTACAGTTCATTGAGGGAACCATGAATGGCAACATATTCTGTGACATACCGAAGCAGAGCATGATCCCTTCCCTTCAGAGACTGGGCCGCAGGGCAGTATTCCAACATGATAACGAGCCCAAACACACCTCCAAGACGACCACTGCCTTGCTAAAGAAGCTGAGGGTAAAGGTGATGGGCTTGCCAAGCATGTCTCCAGACCTAAACTCTATTGAACATCTGTGGGCATCCTCAAACAGAAGGTGGAGGAGCACAAGGTCTCTAACATCCACCAGCTCTGTGATGTCGCCATGGAGGAGTGGAAGAGGACTCCAGTGGCAAACTGTGAAGCTCTGGTGAACTCCATGCCCAAGAGGGTTAAGGCAGTGCTGGAAAATAATGGTGACCACAGAAAATATTGACACTTTGGGCCCAATTTGGACATTTTCACTTAAGGGTGTACTCACCTTTGTTGCCAGTGGTTTAGACATTAATGGCTGTGTGTTGAGTTATTTTGAGGGGACAGCTAATTTACACTGTTATACAAGCTGTACACTCACTACTTTACATTGTAGCTAAGTGTCATTTCTTTAGTGTTGTCACATGAAAAGACAGAATAAAATATTTACAAAAATGTGAGGGGTGTACTCACTTTTGTGAGATACTGTAGATAGATAGATAGATAGGATAGATGTGTTGGACATAGATAGATAGATAGATAGATAGATAGATAGATAGATAGATAGATAGATAGATAGTAGACATGTGCAATTCGTTTCATTCCGAATTTGTTTTTTGATCAAATTTGACACATTCATTAATTCGGAAATATTTGGATTAACAAAAACCCATTTAACTAACTTTCCTGAAAATTCGAGAAAACTCTTCAAAACAACCTTGGTGTTGTTGTTTCTCCTCAGGTCAATTCGGAAATGTTGATTTGGAATAATTTGGCAATTTGAGCCTGGTGAGGAAACCTAAGCAGGCTCGGAGGCGAGCAGTTCACATGTGCCGGCACGCAGGTGTTGCCCCTGAAATCCCACTCATCCCAATCGGGAACTTCCTGCGAGTGGCTCAGGGTGTGGTGTTGCCCTATTCAAAACCCTATGATCCTGCATGTGGTTCTGACATAGTACAGATGGTCTGCCTTCAATGCTTACAGTGGTTGGTATTGGGTTTTATCTTCTACATATTTTTGGTAAATAAAATCGCAATAGGCGTACATTGATTGGGTTGCGCAAACATTTTCGCGTCTACAAACTATGGGAATAAATTTATGGCATTTACATTTTTTTTTATTATTAGTAATTGTGGCAATCTGCATTTTTTAGCGGGACTGCGATATTGCGGCGGACATATTGGACACTTTTGACACTTTTTTGGGACCAATGACATTTATACAGTGATCAGAGCTTTAAATAGCCACTGGTTACTGTATAAATGTCACTGGAAGAGAGGGGGTTAACACTAAGGGGGCAATCAAGGGGTTAAGTGTGTTACCTCAGTGTGCTCAAACTGTAGGGGGCTGGGCTGTGCTGGCCGGGGCATGACAGATCTAACTTATCCTGATGACAAGGAACAGTAGGTCTCTGTCATGTCCCCTGACAGAACGGAAATCCGCCGTGTTTACATCGACGGATCCACGTTCTGCCTGGCAGACATCGAGTCCGCCCAACCCGCAGGCACGCTCCCGCAACTATGCCTGCGCGAGCTGCCGTATAGCTACGGTGATTCGTGCAGAAGAGCCGACCTGCCACTGTATAACGACGGCGGCTGGTCGGCAAGCGGTTAATAGACAAAAAGATAAAGGAATATAAAGAAAGTTTATGAAAAGTTAGGCTCCAGACTTAAAGTGCAACTCCAGACAGACAGAAATGTATAAAAGCTTACTGTTCTATCTACAAAATCATTTGTATGTCTCTGCTGCCAATGTGTGTGCAAATTTCATTTTCAGCTATTGGCCTGTATAAACCTGGTTTGTAACCACATCCCTACCGAGTCATTGTAAAATGACATCGGCAGGAAACCTCCGTCGATCCAGGTGGACGTCATATGATGTCTGCTTCTTCTCGACGCTACTGTGAGCCCCCGGGGGCCCGCAGTGCAGCGATCGGGGATTGGGCATGTCCCTCGGGACATAGCCCCTCCCTGATCAGGGCAAAGAGCCAATGAAATTGGCCCTTTACCACGTGATCAGCTCTGTCCAATCACAGCCAGTCACTACTGAGATCAACGTGCATGCCACTCATGCACGCCCCCAAGGGCGAGCAGCGATCGGGGCTGAGGCTTGTCCCTCGGACAAAGCCCAGCTCTGATCAGGGTAAAGAGCCAATGAAATTGGCTCTTTACCATGTGACCAGCTGTATCCAATCACAGCCGGTCACATGATGTAAACAAGCCGCGGTAACGAGCTGTTACCGGGTTCTCCCTCTCACACACCAGTAACAGCTTGTTACCGCTTAGTGTACACACCATGCACACTGATCTCCCCCAGTAATAAAAAGGACATGTCACCACCCCATCAAAGTACCTGTCACCACCCCATCAAAGTACCTGTCACAGCCCATCAGAGTACCTGTCACAGCCCATATGAGTACCCGAGTACCTGTCACCTGTCCATCAAAGTACCCAAGTACCTGTCACCAACCCATCAGAGTACCGGAGTACCTGTCACCAGCCCATATGAGTACCCGAGTACCTGTCACCATCCCATCTGAGTACCCGAGCACCTGTCACCAACCCATCAAAGTACACGAGTACTTGTCACCAACTCATCAAAGTACACAAGTACCTGTCACCAACCCATCAGAGTACCTGAGTACCTGTCACCAACCCATCAAAGTACACGAGTACCTATCAGCAACTCATCAAAATACCCGAGTCCCTGTCACCAGCCCATCAGAGTACCCGAGTACCTGTCCCCAGCCCATCAGAGCACCTGTCACCTGCCCATCAGAGTACCTGAGTACCTGTCACCAACCCATCAAAGTACCCGAGTACCTGTCACCAGCCCATCAGAGTACCTAAGTACCAGTCACCAACCCATCAAAGTACCCGAGTACCTGTCACCAGCCCATCAGAGTACCCGAGTACCTGTCACTAGCCCATCAGAGTACCAGAGTACCGGTCACCTGCCCATCAGAATAATCCGAGTACTTGTCATCAGCCCACCAAAATACCTGAGTACCTGTCACCTGTCCATCAGAGTACCCGACTACCTGTCACCAGCCCATTAGAGTACCTGAGTACCTGTCACCTGCACATCAAAGTACCCGAGTACCTGTCACCAGCCCATCAGAGTACCTAAGTGCCTGTCACCAACCCATCAGAGTACCCAAGTACCAGTCACCAACCCATCAAAGTACCCGAGTACCTGTCACCAGCCCATCAGAGTACCCGAGCACCTGTCACTAGCCCATCAGAGTACCCGAGTACCTGCCGCCTGCCCATCAGAATACCCGAGTACTTGGCATCAGCCCACCAAAGTACCCGAGTACCTGTCCCCTGCTCATCAGAGCACCCGAGTACCTGTCACCTGCCCATCTGAGTACATGAGTACCTGTCACCAGCCCATTAGAGTACCTGAGTACCTGTCACCTGCACATCAGAGTACCCGAGTACCTGTCACCTGCCCAACAGAGTACCCGAGTACCTGTCATCAGCCCATCAGAGTACCCGAGTACCTGTCACCAGCCCATCAGAGTACCTGAGTACCTGTCACCTGCCCATCAGATTACCCGAGTACCTGTGTCCAGCCCATCAGAGTACCTGAGTACCTATCTGCAGCCCATCAGAATACCTGAGTACCTATCTGCAGCCCATCAGAGTACCCGAGTACCTATCTGCAGCCCATGCCTCATAGAATATACCTCGGGTGTTTGCTTTCCAAAATGGGGTCATTTTGTGGGTAGTTCCACTGTCCTGGTGCTCCAGGGCCTTCAAAAGTGTGATAGGTGTGAATGAAATTTTATGTGTAATTTATGCTCCTAGAACGCCTGAAGGTGCTCTCTGCATGTTGGGCCTCTCTATGTGGCCAGGCTGTGTAAAAGTCTCACACATGTGGTATTGCCATACTCGGGACGAGTAGCAGAATATATTTTTAATTTTCTTTCCACGTTTTTTGAAGACTTGTGGAAAAAAATGAACCATTCAAAAGACGCCTAATGCCTCATAGAATATATGTTGGGGTGTTTGCTTTCCAAAATGGGGTCATTTTTTGGGTAATTCCATTGTCCTGGTGCTCCAGGGCCTTAAAAAGTGTAATAGGCCCTTAGGAAATCAGATGTGAAATTTCTGCTCCTAGAATGCCTGACGATGCTCCCTGCATGTTGGACCTCTCTATGTGGCCAGGCTGTGTAAAAGTCTCACACATGTGGTATTGCCATACTCGGGATGAGTAGCAGAATATATTTTGGGGGGTTATTTTTCTATATGTTTTGCTATGTGTTCAAAATATCATATCATATAATATAAATTGACCACTTCGTGAAAAAAATACTTTTTGATTTTTTTTCCATGTTTTCCGAAAAAAATGAACCGTACAAAAGACTCATAATGCCTTGTAGAATATACGTTGGGATGTTTGCTTTCCAAAATGAGGTCATTTTGAGGGTAATTCTATTGTCCTGGTGCTGCAGGGTCTTCAAAAGTGTACTAGGTGATTAGGAAATCATATGTGTAATTTATGCTTCTTGAACACCTGACGGTGCTCCCTGCATGTTGGACCTCTCTATGTGGCCAGGCTGTGTAAAAGTCTCACACATGTGATCTCACCATACTCAGGATGAGCAGCAGAATATATTTTGGGGGGTAATTTGTGCTATGTACATTCTATGTGTTAGAAATATCTTATAAATTGACTACTTTGTATAAAAATAAAATTTTCTTTCCACGTTTTTCAAGACTTGTGGATGAACAAAATGAACAATTCAAAAGACTCAAAATGCCTCATAGAATATACTTTGGGGTGTTTGCTTTCCAAAATGGGGTCATTTTGTGGGTAATTGTCCTGGTGCTCTAGGGCCTTCAAAAGTGTAATAGGTTGTTAGGAAATTAGATGTGAAATTTCTGGTCCTAGATCACATTACCGTGCTCCCTGCATGCTGGACAGCTCTATGTGGCCAGGCTGTGAAAAAGTCTCACACATGTGGTATCGCCATACTCGGGCGAGTATAAGAATGAATTTGGGGTGTAATTGGAAGTATGCATATGCTGTGTGTGAGAAATAACAATTTTGTGCAAAAAAAAAAAAAATACCTTGGAATGTCTTCTTTTCTAAAAAGGGGTCATTTGTACTTTCCTGACATTTCAGGGCCTCATGAAATGAGATAGGCCGTCAGTGCATCAGGTGTGATCAATTTTCAATGATTAGCACCATTGATGTAGACTCTAACTTTCACACAGACCAAATAATATACACTTACTTGGGTTATTTTTACCAAAGATAGGTAGCAGTATAGGTTTTGGCCTACATTTATGAACAAAAATTACTTATATGCAAAATTTTATCATAGATTTTTCAAAATTTTTGCTCTTTTTTCACTTATGTCACAAAAAATAAAAAACCCAGAGGTTATTAAATAACAAAAAAAAAAAGCTCTATTTGTGTGAAACAAATGATAAAAAATTTGTTTGGGTACAGTGTAGTATGACTGAGTAATTGGCATTCAAAGTGTGAGCACTGAATGCTGAAAATTGGTCTGGGCAGCAAGGGGAAATGTCCTGTATTGACGGGGTTAAACAATGCAGATAGGGAAGGGAGAGTTCATAAATTAATTGAAAAGGAGCCAAAAGCTCCACTTTCCAGTTGCATGTGAAAACGCTAAACATTCACATGCAACATTTCATTTATACCTGACCACAATAAATGCATTTATTTTTTAGTCCTGCACTCAAAAATGAGGGAATATACAGTATATAAATGCAAAAAATTGGTGAGACGCAACCCTATAAATGTAAAAAACGCCAAAATGCACTAATGCAGTGCCACCTAGTGACTAAAGTGCCTAGTGCATGTGCAATAGATAATAATATCAAACAATGATTACCAGTGCCTAAATATAGAACAAACAATAAAAGGATAAATAAAAAAGTGCAAACATGCACTAATGCAGTGCCACCTAGTGACTAAAGTGCATAGTGCATGCGCAATTAATAATCAATACTATCACACAATAACTAACAGTGCCTACATTTTGGACAAACAGTATGATATACTAAATGTAATGAAGTCCATTCATGTGTAAAATCATATAAGCAAAATGCTGGTGTATACAATAAAGTCCATTCATGTGTAAACTCATATAAATAAAGTGCTGGTGCATAAACAGTTGATAGCAGTGTGCTTCCTGGAGACAACACCACAAATCTTCACAGTGATAGCACACCCCTTCATTGGTCTCTCTATGTGCTCACCTCAAAGTGTGACCCCAGTTGGGTCTAGTCGCACATTCCCCTCAGGGCAATATGGGTGTATGGCTGCATCCACATATTAGGTTACATACTAAGTAGTGCAGTATCCCTATCATTTTTTAATATACAGTATATATAAACTACTTTTTCTTGTTTCATCCTTGGACAGAGCTTTAGGAACACTTTAGAAACACAGGATGAGTGCAGTGGATTAGATACAGTATCACATGACCACATACAGAATTTCCCTTTTTTCACATACTCCTTATTGAGATCATGTTTAACTGCTTCCCCCCTGGCCACTGCACATATATGGCTGGGCAAGGCAAGCATCATTCTATGTCCTCCCAGAAGTGCGCCCAGGGGCATGCTGCAGCACAATCTGTGATCGTTGTGTCTACCGAACACAGTAGATTGCTAATCGATGTACCGGCTGCTGCACTCTGCACTGGTAAATTGAAAAAGTCTCACACATGTGGTATCCCCATACTCACGAGGAGTAATAGAACGTGTTTTTAGATGTAATTATAGGTATGCTCATGCTGTATGTGAGAAATATCTTATTACATTGACAACTTTGTGTGAAAAAATTAACTTTTGTTTCTTTCTGCATTTTCCAAAAACTTGTAGCAAAATAATGAAGTCTTCAAAAGACTCATCGTGCCATCTTTGCTTTCCAAAATGTGGCCATTTTGTGGGTGTTTCCACTGTCCTGGTGCTCCTGGGCCTCCAAAATTGTGATAGGTAGTCAATAAATTAGATATAAATTTATGCCCCTAGAAGGCTTATAGGTGCTCCTTGGATTTTGAGCCTCTCGGTGGTCAGGCTGTGAATAAAACACATGCGGTATCATCATACTCAGGAGAAGTAGCAGAATGTGTTTTGAGGTGTAATTCCTGTGCTGTGTGTAATAAATAACTTGTTAAAATGACTTTGTGAAAAAAATGTATTTCATTTCTTTCTTTTCCAAAAAAAGTGACAAAATATTACAACTTTAAAAATCTCACCATGCGTCTTACTAAATACCTTGGATTGTCTACTTTCCGAAAGGGTGTAATTTGGGGGATATTTGTACTGTCCTCTCATTTTAGGGCCTCAAGAGTACCCTAATTTGGGTGCAGTGTTGCATGACTGAGTAATTGTCATTCAAAATGTGACAACAATGAAAGTTGAAAAATTGCCTTGGCAGGAAGGGGATGAAAGGGTCAGGAGGTTAAATTGGTATTGAACCCAAAAGCAAACATGCATTATATTGTAGCTAACCAATTCTGGATGGATACGTTATTTTCTTTTTTAAGGCTTCCTTTCTTTTATTTTCACCTGGTGATCTGGCCAGTATGTCTGTAAAATTTGAACAGAACAAGCTGTCCTGCAGATGTAGCAGTTAAAAGATTGAAACAAGCCATTTAACACTGACAGGGATGTCTACAATGATCAGCTTTAATTTATTTATGCAAAACCTTTATCCCCAAAGGTAAAAACTGTTGCTGTAACTGTTTAAAAAGTGTTAGCGGGAGTTTAGCATTCATTTATTAGTGCATTTAAAGCAATATTAAGCAAAGATGTCAAAGATGTCACTATGTTAATTCACTCTAATACAGGAGGTATGTTACTGGCCAGATCCCCAGGTGAAACCAGAGGGAATAAAGGCTAAAAAGAAAACTCATTCAGCTGCACCACCTACCCCCCCACTGTCTGCCGGTTGGATTGGCACTTACCCCATCAAGGTGGCATGTGGCAATATGCAGGCTGCGGGCAGCGGCTCTGGTGGCCTCCAGTGCGGCGGGCTGTAGACAGCGCCTCTGGTGTCCTCTCTTTGAGTGACTTCCTCCATGGCTTCCGCCATATGTCTCCTCTCCTCATCCAATAGGATCACCTGATGTTTTGGCCAATTGGGAAGCGGGTCTCATGACCCACTTCCTGATTGGCGGAGAGGAGATTTAGGGTGAAAATAGCAAATATTCATTCACTATCATCACAACCGCTCAATTGCCATTTAAAATGTGACAGCGCTGAAAGGCTGGCCTGGGCAAGAAGGGGGGAAAGTGCTCTGTATTAAAGTAGTTAAAGAGGCTTGTTCACTGCCACAGTCAATTTCTTACCAATTTAGGAGCTTTACATTAACTATCAATGTCTTGAACATTTGGAAAGGATGAATGTCACTAATTTCCGGGTTGAGTATGTATATTCCTTATTCATTTATAATGCTGATAAATCTTGTCTACAAGGTAATGTAAAGGCATATACTGTAACTACACAGGTGTTATTTAATTCCATGGATAATATGTTTCATGTTGAGGCACACTATATTGGCAGGCTGAAGGCGTCTAGGAGTCAAAAACCATTTTCAGAATAAATTGTTGGTGTGCAAATGGGAATACCAAGTACTTGATGAAGTATTTCATACAGAGAAAACACTGCTGCTGATCTGCTCCACACAGAAGTGCTGTACAAATGGATACTGTAAGAGAAAAATCACTTGACATGTTTAAGAATAACACTGATGGCATTATGTAAAATATAAGAGGAAGATGGCAAGATATGTCCAAATGGAATTCTGCTTCAGCCTACTCCACACAACTTAGTAGATGCTACCCAGTAATTAAATGCCTTTTTCAGAGCCCTGAAATGTGCTTAACCTTCTCACGAACCTTTAGAGAGATTGATAAAACCTTATAAGAAAAACATCCATTAAAATGATAAAAGACAAGACTGCTCTCAGCTTATTTTACTGAAAATGGATTAGCTTCACACCCAATATTATATGTAATAGAAATAAGTTGCAGTAATAATGTATTTTCATGACAACATACTATTGCCAAATCATTCTAATCCTCGAAAAATAAAATATATAAAAATTATGCAAATAAAAACAGCAACATTCTATGAAAAGGTTTTTTTGCTTACCTTTTTCAGATAGACAAAATGTGGGTCAGAGGCTGGAAATGAAATGCACATTATGAGGCCTAATGGATTGTAACTTTCAGCATGCATAATGTGCTGCGCCAAGACAAAGTCTGAACACAAAGACAAAACTTTTCAATGGCTAAATCATCACCATGTCACTGTGGTAATTGTCTAATGTGTGCATTTCTTCTATGTCCTTTTTGAGGTTTAAACAAATATTTAGTAATAGTCTATTTTAAAAAGCAATTTTAGGCAACAATTGAAAGCTTTCAGTGTTTTACAAAGGTATCTAGTAAAGACTGCATTCAGAAACTGCCCTCAATATACCTAAAATAACACATAAAATGTAGGGGATGCCACTGTTGACTTCTTTCTGAAAAGTGTAAATCATTAAATATACAGCGCTAGAATGTGCTTTAGCTGGTTCCCAACCGGCTCACGTACATATAATGCTGCAGAGTGGCAGCGTCCCATGAGTCACCACACTCTGCAGGAGTGTGCCAGTGGCTCTGGTGGACCTGATGTCCGCTGGTGAGCCGCGATTGCTTACCACAGAAGAAAAACGGGGATCCGCCGATGTAAACACAGCTGTTTCCCACGCTGTCAGGCATAGGGTTGCAGCATCTAAGAGATCTACTGATCCCTGTTACTGGGATCACTTAGATCTCTGGTGGCCCTGATAGCCCAGCCCCCTCACAGTTAGAACACACCCAGGGAACACAATTTACCCCTAGACTGCCCCCCGGGTTAACCCCTTCACTGCCAATGACATTTATACAGTAATCAGTGGATATTTCAATTTCTGATCATTGTATAAATGTCATTGGTCCCAAAAAAAGTGTCAAAAATGTCCGACATGTCCTCCCCAATATCAAAGTCCCGATAAAAAACGCAGATCGCATTACCAATAAAAAAAAATTGTAAGAAACGCCAGAAATGAATTCTCATGGTTTGTAAATGCGGTAACTTTTGCGCAAACCAATCAATAAACGCCGATTGTGATTTTTTTTTACCAAAAATATGAGGAAGAATATAAATCAGCCAAAATCGATGAATAAATTAGTTTTTTTATATTTTTTTTGGATTCGTATTTTAGCAAAAAGTAAGAAATGTTTTTTTTGCAAAATTGTAGCTCTTTTTTTGTTTATAGCAGTGATCAGAAATGATGCAAAGGTGATCAAATATCACCAAAAGAAGGCTCTATTTGTTGGAAAAAAAAGGACGCAAATTTTGTTTGAGTAAAACGCTGCACGACCACGCAATTGTCAGTTAAAGTGACACTGTCTGTTCAACAAAAGCGCTAAACGCATCCATACCACTCTATCCACACACATCTCCAAGACAGTATTGCGGACATATAATGGACTCAGGAAGTTGAGAAATATAGCTGGGCTGGTGATGGGACTAATATAAGCATAACTATGCAGTAAACAAATGGTCCCACAGTTATGAAGTACCACTGAGATAATACATTAAATATGGTCAGTTCCCTGTATAATCCCTGTAGTTGCTGAAAAGTATAGCACCAAAAAGTCAATGGGATTTGTTTCTTTCTATCTAGCCACAGCCGGAGCAGAGTTCAGACACCAGGTGTTAATGAGCAAACCAGAATCAAGCAGGATACCATTGCACAGACACACTGCAAAGCAGGATTTGAGAGCAATAATCTGCAGAAAGCAATGAGGCTCCTGCTGTGCACAGCAGGGATGGATGATGCTGCAGGTCAGTGCAGAGACACCAGCATATAGCAGACCTTAACAGATAGAAAACAGACTAATTTCTGTGTGAGAGCACTTATACTGAACTGGGCTGAGCTGGGCTGGCCATCCTGGGCTATGGGATCACTGTGGAGTCGTGAGTCCCATTCACAGATTCCCACCGATCGAACAGATGTAACCGCACCATGTCATCCAGGCATGGATGGAAGTGCGCAGGAGTGTAGGACAAGCATCAGATGCCTAAGGCAAAGCATTGACGTGCTTCAATGGGATCACCCAGCTTTGTCAGAACATGAGAGCCCTCTAGCTGGGACATGTATAAATACACCTTAGTGACCCAGCCTCCTTTCACTTTTCAGGGCACTGCAACACCTTTTTGTGAATCATTATAATCGAGTGGGGAAGGGAAACGCACAAAAAATGCACATACAGCAGAGTAACATAATAAAAATATATAAATGGGTAAGAAGGGAAATAAAACAAAGGAAGAGAAAGAAAGGAAATAAAAGGTATACACAATTAATTTAGGAGGGTTTAGGAGAGCCATGTAAAAAAAACAGGACGATAGGGGAGAAGAGAACAAACAGGGAAGATCTTAATAAGTTAAAATGACACAGCCAATTTTGACATCAGAGAGCTTATTGCATGGCCCAGTTAAACATCCATATCATTTTCCCAGATCACCAGTACTATTATTACAATGGAGGGAAGAGATAAATAAACAGAACAAAAGAAAAAGATAAACATAGAAACAGAGTCAGTAGGACAGTTGTATACAAGGCTACTCCAGAAATACTTGTAAATGTAACCCTTTGTTGATTCCCTTTGGCATCATTGAATTCAATTTATATATACAAAGCTTTTCTTTTTGAGAAGGACCCTATCAAAGTCACCCCCCCATTGCTCAGTTTTAGGGCATAGATCCCCTTTACTCTCAGTCCTTCCACTTTGGACTGGTGGTGCATTAGAAAATGTTGTGCAAAGGGACTTTTGGGTTCTTTACATTTGATATTGCCAAGATGCTCACCTATGTGGACTCGCAATCAACGCTTGGTTTTACCCACGTATATTTTATTACATGGACATTTTAAACTGTAAATAACACTTGTGGCAGCACAGATAATCAAGCTTTTAATTTTGTAAGTATTCAAATTGTCCATATCTGTGTGCGTTCAACGAATTTACATATTTGGCAGTGCCTGCAAGGTACCATACCCTTGCTTCTAGGGAACGTGGATGACCACAAATCTCCAGTCATCTGTACATACTCTGAACAGGTGAGCATGTCGGATAAGTTGGGAGCCCTGCGCGCCACCATATGAGCATATTCACCCACAATATCCGATAAAAGGGGGCAGCGAGATAGAGTAGAGCAACGCCTATCCAATATTTCTCTTACTTTAGGCCACTGTACTCCATATTCAGTTATGAACCTCACCGGCTCTTTCTCTCTCTCCCTGATTTCACAGGGGGACGTAGTCGTTTGGCCAAAAGGGAAGACCTGTCCCAATCCCTTGTTCTTTTCTTTTCTGCCTATGGATCCTATGAGGATAGCCCCTCTCTCTAAATCTAGCATACATTTCATGGGCCGCCTTCTAAAGGCAGCTTCGGTTGTGCAGTTCCTCCGTATCCGGAGGAACTGCCCTACCGGAATACCTTGTATCAGAGATTTGGGATGAAAGCTATCAGCTCACAAGAGCGTATTGGCTGCTGTGGGTTTACGGTAGGTGCAGGTGTCAAGATGGCCTTCACTTTTAGATATCATGAGGTCAAGGAAGGGGATCGACTAAACATCAAAACTATATGTAAGTCTGATGTTACAATAATTTTGGTTCAACTCAGGAATGAACTTGTGAAGCTCAATTTCACTTTCCTTCCAGACCACCTTGACATCATCAATATGCCTAGATGACATGGTGCAGTTGCACCTGTTCCATCGGTGGGAATCTCCACAGTGACCCCATAGCCCAGGATGGCCAGCCCAGCTCAGCCCAGTTTAGTATAAGTGCTCTCACACATTCCTGGATTGGAACTTGGACTATCTATGTGGAACCGCATTACCAACAAGAGCTAAACGGACATAAGGAGCATTTGAGGGCCATGAGGAGCTGACACCCACTACTTTTACTGCGGACTTTTCCAGGCTTGGATCCTTACAGCGGTGGAAGATATACAGACACTCAGACACATAACTATACATGTGTACACTTGCATGTGTTGTAACTCTCTATGGAAATTAGTCTGTTTTCTATCTGCTAAGGTCTGCTATATGCTGGTGTCTCTGCACTGACCTGCAGCATCATCCATCCCTGCTGTACACAGCATGAGCCTCATTGCTTTCTGCAGATTATTGCTCTCAAATCCTGCTTTGCAGTGTGTCTGTGCAATGGTATCCTGCTTAATTCTGGTTTGCTCATTAACACCTGGCGTCTGATCTCTGTTCTGGCTGTGGCTGGATGGAAAGCAACACATTCCATTGACTTTTTGGTGCTATACTTTTCAGCAACTACAGGGATTATACAGGGAACTGACCATATTTAATGCATTATCTCAGTGGTACTTCATAATTGCGGGACCATTTGTTAACTGCATAGTTTTGCTTATATTAGTCCCATTACCAGCCCATATTTCCCAACTCACTGAGTCCATTATATGTCCGCAATACTGTCTTGGAGATGTGTGTGGATGGAGTGATATGGATGCTTCTAGACGCTTTTGTTGAACAGACAACGTTGTCTTTTTAGATGGTGGTGGAGGTGTCTGCTTTTTTGTAATTGGGTTTTTTTCATTTTTTAACCGCAATAAACTTTTGATAATTATCTAGATTTATTGTTATCTTTTTTTGTGTACTAAATCCCTGTGGCTCTATAAGTGGTGCTTTGAACTATACTCCTTTTCTTTGTGTGGTTATCTTTTTTGTATGCTGATCCCCTTACCACTGAGTCCCACTTTGTATTTCATAGTGAGTGGATGAGTACTTAGGATACTTTGATTCAGTGTATCCTCACCTAAATTATTTATATCCCAGTTAGTTCTATGTACTTTGTAACAGCATTCTGTCCCGGTCTCCAAGTTGTGCTTTTGCATCGTCAACCTGTTCCATGGGCTTTAAAGGTATACGAGTGGCTGTTTTAGCATACATTATGCAGACATGGTCACCATCAGGAACTTACAGCGCTGAGAATGCAGCAATTGCTGGAGTACATGCATGTAGACAGGAAGTAAGAGGGTGCAGGAGAACAGCAGCCCTGAGATACAACAAAGATGAAAAAGCAAAAATAAGTATTTTATATTAAAACATGGCAAATGTTTATGCTACACAAGCTAAATGTAATTTATTTAGTGTTAAATCTTGTTAAAACAGGAACCTCTATCTGACAGCTTTCACCCCATATAGAGCTTAGACAGAGGTTAGACAATCATGTCAACTTACAATTTCAATACATGGCTTTATACAGTTATTCAGCCGTTTAAAAACCCGAATCCAAACATGTTTATACCTCCCTAAAAATATATACAAAATGTCATAGGTCAATGTTTGTTATACATATATCAAAATTAACATTTATTCATGATTTTCTAAAATATTTATAATAAACATATATATAAGAACATAGCGCCTTTCATTTACAAATAATCATTTGTTTCAAACACTATAAAGATTTATCACACCACAGGGAATCAAGCCACATTTTTTTAAATAATGTCAATCTATTTAGTTTTGATTTACTCCTGGTAGCAAGTCTCATGCAAATGAACCACATATAATATTTTCAAAAAAATTCTAGTTTAAAAAAAGGAAGGTAACATATATAATTTGCAGTTTACTATATACTTAAAAGGAAAATTGTACATTGTGAGTGACAATTGTTACCTGCCTTTCATTTTTTCTCATTGTAATGTCATTTCCTCAATAAATTCTTTGATAAAAAAAAAAGAAAGGTAAGATCAATATATTGCTATCACTATAAAAATGAGTGACAATTCAGCTGCTTACGTAAGTACCAATAACGGTCTGGGAACAGACAGAGGAAGGACTGACATATAAAAAAAAATTATGTAAATGTATACACAGTCAGACAATCACATTTATCCCATTCTTTTTTAGATTTTATTAATTGTATTATTTTATTTTAAGATGGGAGGCATGCAATTCAACCATGTAAGCCTGACTGTCACATAGCCATTGTGCATGTGTACAGCTACAAAGTTTCGAAAATCTATCACCACCTCACTGACTTGTCAATTCTCTACTACCCGAGAATCATACTTGATTAATGTACTTGGTTGGTTACGATCAGTGAAATCTATAGCTAATATCATCCTTACTTAGTTGGTTGATTAACTGTCATTAAACAATGGTACCACGGCACAGGCTATAGTCTCAGAGTTAATCAATTACAAGTTGAGAGTCAGACAGCCATGCTGTTTTAGTAAAACTGACATGACCATACCAGTCCAATCTTATGATCAGCGCATATTAACCTTTAATGTATCAAATGTATCATTGTCATAAGGATTGTAGTAGATACTACAATCACAAGGTTTAAAGTGGTATTATACCCAAAAACAAAATGTATTATATTGCAGCTTAACAATTCTTAGGTGTGGAGGCTGCTTTAGTTATTTTCTAGGCTTTTTGCCTTTATTTTCACTTGTTGATCCAGCCAACAAGTCTGTAATTTTTCAACTTCTTGTAACACATTGGTCCCCAACCTTTTTTGGTACCCGGGACTGGCTGCGTGTAAGAAAATTGTGCCATTGCCCAGGGTGGGGGGTTACGAGCGGAGGGTAAGCGTTTTTTGCTGGCAATTTGTTGAGGCAATGTCTGGTGTTAACGCTCAAATCCTCCCGGCACCATGGTTGATATCGTGTCAGGGTGATTGAAGTGCATTATTTTTATTATTACATTGTAATATAAAATTAAATTGTTCAACTTACCATAATGCAGAATCAATGGGAGCCCTGAGCGTGTCACTTGCCTGCCACCAGATGCATCTTGTCACTTGCCACATCGCCTGCCACCAGATGTGGATTGTCACATGCCACGCCACCTGCCTTCAGATGCAGCTTATCACTTGCCACGTCGCCTACCACCAGATGCAGCTTGTCACTTGCCACGTCGCCTGCCACCAGATGTGGATTGTCACTTGTCATGTCGCCTGCCACCAGATGCAGATTGTCACTTGCCACGTTGCCTGCCTTCAGAAGCGGATTGTCACTTGCCATGTTGCCGGCCACCAGATGCAGCTTGTTACTTGCCATGTCGCCTGCCACCAGATGCAAATTGTCACTTGCCATGTTGCCTGCCACCAGATGCAGATTGTCACTTGCCACATAGCCTGCCACCAGATTGGATTGCCACATCACCTGCCACCAGATGCGGTTTGTCCCTTGCCACGCTGCCTGCCCTCAGATGCAGCTTGTCACTTGCCACATCGCGTGCCACCAGATGTGGATTGTCACTTGCCATGTTGCCTGCCACCAGATCTGGATTGTAACTTGCCATATCGCCTGCCTTCAGATGCGCATTGTCACTTGCCACGTCGCCTGCCACCAGATGCGGCTTGTCACTTGCCCCGTCACCTGCCAACAAATGTGGATTGTCACTTGCCCTGTCGCCTGCCTTCAGATGCAGATTGTCACTTGCCATGTCGCCTTCCACCAGATGCAGCTTTTCACTTGCCACGTCACCTGCCACCAGATGCGGATTGTCACTTGCCATGTCACCTGCCACCAGATGCAGATTGTCACTTGTCACATCCCCTGCCAGTGCCACCAGATGTGGATTGTCACTGCATAGGTGGCAGCACTGGTCCATTTAGCACAGAGGCAGGCCCCTGTGCAGTGGTCTGTTTTGAGGAAAAGCAGTGATGAGGGGTGGGCGGGGAGAGGTGGCTGTGAGGCAGGTAGATTGGTGATGTGGACGGGCAGAGAGAGATGATGTCATCTCTGCTTGCCCACCCACTTCTCTTATCTGCCCACCCACTTCTCTCATCCACCCGGCTCTCTCATCCACCCGCCTGGCTCTCTCATGCTGCTTGCCCCACCGCACCTGTGGCCCGGCTGCAGAGAGGCCACAGCCCGGTAGTGGGCCGTGACCCGGTGGTTGGGGACCACTGCTGTAACAGACCAAGCTGTTCAGGAAAAGTGTCAATTAGGGCTCATTCTTACATGTGGCTATTCTTACCCCTTCTGAAAAATGATCTATGCTTTTCAAAGGGCATTTGACAACCTGAAGGGCAGTTGCGGAATGGCCCCTTCACTTGAATGAGTCACATTCGACTGTACTACCTGCCGAAAGGGACATGTCATTTAAATATTGCCACACAGTATCATGGACGCAGTCCTAAGCAGCTGCATGCCCTAGTTTAGGTGAGCAGTCAGTGGGCAGTAAAAACCCAGCTCAGCTGCCTACTTTGTTCCTCGGTTGTCCATGTGAACAGGTCTTTAGGTAGAGACAAACCATTTAGCAATGACAGATATGCACTCAATGATCAAATATTACTTCTTTATTTATATACTTTATTATAAAAGGAAAAAACTGTTTTGCTGTAACTGGCTAAAAATTGTTAGCTAGAGTTCAGTTTTAACCACTTCCCCTCCAGCCATCATATAACAATAGGCTCCCCTCCCTGGTTCCAGAAGGAAGTCATATGATGTCCTCCCAGTCACGTGCCTCCTTCTCACTCTGGCAGCCATGCTGCGGCTCAATCTGTCAGTGGATGATAGATTGGTGTACCGGGCCGCCCCAGAATCTGTTATTGGTCACAGCGATCACACGACTGTTATATTAAATGAATGGCTTTAATTTATAGCCATTCGTTGTGTACTTTTGAGCTGATCTCTGTGATTGGTCACTGTGATTGCACGGTAAAGACAGCCAATCACAGCAAACTGTACCATGTGGTAGCTGTGGCCAATCATAGCTGTCCCAATAATGCATAATGGCTATGAATGCATGTCATTCATAAAAAGGATTGCTTATAATAGTGATTATTACTGTGAGAAGCAATCACGTTAATAAAAAAAAATTCTGATCACTTCCCCAGAGTAGTACAATGTCACTATGGTAACACTGCACTGTTCCTGTCATAGTATGTAACAAAACAAATTTAAAAAATGTTTAAAAAACTGAAGAACATTTTTTTTACATACTGTCAGCAGTCAGTACATCAGGATTGATCAATTTTCATACATATGTACCATAGCTTGTAGACTCTATAACTTTCACACAGACTAAATAATATGCACTGATTTTGGGTTATTTTTACCAAAGAAATGTAGCAGAATACATTTTGGCCTAAATTCATCAAGAAAAATTACTTATTTAAGAAAAACACACTTTTTTTCACAATTTTCCATCTATTTTCAATTATTTAGCAAAAAATACCACCAAAAGAAAGTTTATCTGTCTCATAAAATGACAAAAATTAAATTTGGGCACAAAGTTGAATGATTGAGTAAGTGTCATTCAAAGTGTGACAGCACTGAAAGGTGAAAACTGGCCTGGGCAGGAAGGGGATGAAATTGTCAGGTATTGAAGTGGTTAATTGTCAAGCCTATCTATATCTGCTAGTCCAACACTACCCTCTCCCCAGACTGACAATGATGTTGGCCAAAGGTGTCTGCTTTACTACTTCATGCAGAATGCAGACACTCTCAGACGAGAAGTGTGTTGTTGGTTCAATTACTAGGAGTTACATGCACAAGGTTTTATCATTTTGTTCAGCTAATCTTGTGATTCACTCAGATTTGGACTTATGTAACCATGTAAAAATATAAATACCTGGAATTCTTCTTTGAATACAATACCTTATGAGAATTTCATGCATGCGTGTATTTTGGCTTTATGTCACACATAGACATAGAAATATTAAGAATGTAAAAGATTGAAGAAATATTGGAAAAATAAAATGTTCCATCTTCCCAACTATGTCCCAGTTTTCAGAAATACTGATTGAAAATGAAAGAATAAAGCTAGAAATTGTAAAGGTATATATATATATCTTGTTATTCAACACTGGTTATTGTTGAATTTTACTGAGTCCTGGACTAGCATTCACTTTTATGATGCAGTCAAGGTTATGTTCTTCCAACCTTTCAGACATTTACAAATAGCAGTCATTGACCTTCTCTAGTTTGAGTGTTGCTCAAATGCATCATCTCGCATCTCCTTCAGCTGCGTTACTAAAAGTGACATTTCATCTTTAGAGCTATTTAATTTTGCTGCTTATCATACTACCCAATATTTTCAATCTAGAATTCAGTTATGAAGATCTTATGGCAGCTAATATGATCAAAGTACACCTGTAAAAAAGCTGTAAAGGAGAAACGAGATGGCAGATGCTTTCCCAAGTCATTTCAGTGATGAAGTGTGAAATTTACTTTAGAAGTTTTGTCTGCATGAAATATGCAGGTTATTACACAACATATCAAGTCATATGCAATTGTTATTGAACTTTTGTTTGGGGTGAGTATACTGTGGTACCTTCACAATGGGTACAAATAATTTCCATTTAGGTCTGCAATCAAAGAATACTCCTAAAACTCACATGTGAAGTATAATTGTGTACAGTACATGGCACATACATATCAAATCTCACAAGGATATCTACCCTACCTATCAGCACATTTCCTGATAAATTGTTTTCCTAGATTATGTCTTCCATAAAATAAAGGAAATTATGATCGGGCATAACCACAGTGACAGGCCTCCATCCCTATTAAATATGTATATACAAAGGAGGCGGCCATTGGGACTTTATATGAGGCCAGTCACTAAAAAATTGCATGCAAGTATCAAATTAATAGATTGAGTAGATATAAATTCATTTATTATACAAAAATGAGAACATTTAGGGTTGTACACAAAATGTAAATTACAGTAAAATGAGTACCATAAAAAGCTGACAGTTGATCAGAATAGTCCAACAAAATAAAATAAAAATGCATAATATCATGTATAAGGTTAAGTGTACCATAACAGTAGGCTGCTATCCAAACTGTCCTGACGTACACACAATACTCTACGCATTTTGAGGATCCGTCCTCTCATCAGGAGTATCATATCTCAATTATCTATAGATATAAAGCATGTAAAAGTAGATTAGTAAATTCCTAGTGGAAAACCAAGATGGGAGAAACTCAGGTGGAAGAGATTGTTAATGAATATGTTCTTACATGTCAGCTTTAGAGTAGAGCCCAACAGGTAACACTGGGGCAAGGGTGTCCCGTCCCAGGGCTGAGGCGGGGGCATAATAGCCTGGACCACAGACAGCAGCCGAGTGACAAGCCCAGAATTGTGTGAAGATAAATAGAGGGAAACTCTGATCCAACCGTGCTAAAAGTAAAAAAGGGTATGTATATCAACAATTTTATTGATATAGGGTCAAAATAAGTGAAGGTATGGATATCAGAGGAGGTATGAAGAGAAGTTGTCCGGAAGGTGCAGGGAGTCACTAGAGTAAGAGGGAGTGTCAGAAATACTGCCCCAACCAGGGGCAGGGAAGGAAAGTGAAGAGGGTGATGCAGGAATTCCACAAACCCCATGTGAACCAGTGAAGAGTGCAGGAAGGAACTACATAAGTGATAGACTGGGACATAGTGTGGACTTACATTGGAGATATGAGAGATGCCACTAGGGACATGCTGCGTGATGGCAACCTAAAGGAGTGGAGAGCCGGCCGGTCTTGGCTGAAATAGTCGTGAGAATGGGCGTCATGCTCGACAACCAATGAGGGGTGGGGTCCGGCTCCGGCGATGACGCCGGAGAAGGTAGTCCACGCCACCCTCCTTACTCAATCTATTAATTTGATACTTGCATGCAATATTTTAGTGACTGGCCTCATATAAAGTCCCAATGACCGCCTCCTTTGTATTTCCATAAATAAGGTATCAGACTATGAGCTACTAAAGTTAATAGGTATGTTTACAACTAAAAAATAAAACCACAAAGCAAATAAAACCACTTAAAAATCACCAGGGTATACCCACAATAAACAATAACCTGCCTCTGTAATATATACACTTAACTGGTGTCTATAAGTGACCCAGGTCTTCACACCTGAGCAATTTTCTGCTTGAAGCTTGTAGCTCTAAAACACTCAAGCCAAATACCATTCATTTCAACGGCTACTGTTCACATCTGAGTGCAATCTGAAACAAAACACCTGTCGCTCAAAAAAGTACATGAGCTTCTTTTTGGCAGATTGAACCCCATAGATTCCAATGGGAACACCTAAAAATGTGCAACATGAGAGTTTTTGTTGTGCATTTTTTGCTCAAACATCAGCTCTCCACCCCTAATCTCCTCCACCTCTCCTCCTCCTCCTATTGCTTTCTATTGGCTAAACACCTTAAGCTATAAGATGCATGTAATAGGATTCTAAAACAGTTGTAATACACTTCTAAATACGCTCAAAAACTCTCAAATAAAAACTCCTGAAAGTTGCTCTGCTCAGAGCTTAGTGCAAAACAATATCAAAATTGCTAAATAAACCAATACTCGCTTTCAGGCTCAGTAATGTACAATGGGAAACATGTAGAGAGTAGGGTAGAAGTGAATGCAAAGTCCAGTGAGGCAAATGGAGGATTAGTAAAAGAGGTATAGTAGGTAAATCAACAAACCCAAGAATAGTGATTAAAGGGTGTGTTGTCAGGACTAGTCTGAGTGGTATCCAGGATTTCCCAAGAAATGTCGAATTTGAGCATAAGCCTAGAATGGGAAGGATTGGGTCAGGGACAGTGTGGATAACAAGGAGTTAAGTTACCCTTAGCAAAAAACTGTTCTGCTCAGATGGGCGAGTGGAGCCAAATGTCAAGGAGAAAAGAATCCGAAAGACCTGGGGTAAAATCTGGGTTGTGGCGTAAGAGGATTAATGGGCCAAGCGAGGAATAAATCTTACATTTTTTACATGCCATTCTGAAAATGTGTAGTGTGAAGCCTATTAAGGGGTGTGATTTACAGGCCAATGGAATATTGCCTGGAGCTATCCGGGGGAGTTGGTGTAGAGGTAGAGGGGAGATAGCGTGTTCGAGCTGGACCCAATCTTTGACCTGGGAGTGGATATTCCAGTCTACGATCTTTGTCAGTTGACATGACCACTGGTATTTGATTAGATCTGGAGGGCCAATGCCTCCCTTCAGTTTGGGTATCGTTATCCTGATGTGCTTTTTATAAAAGTGCTAAAATTATATTTCTGGTATACAAACCAAATAGAGTAGTTTTTTTTGTAAATATTTTAACATACAAAAAATGAGTGCACAAAATGGACAAAAACAAACACCATTTACATATGAGGGAGTGGCCTGGACACAGCAAGAGATGGCTGCAGCAGCTCAAAGCAACATTGATCATTACTGTTTTATTACCTAAAGCAGCACCTTATATTCCACAATAATTGGGCAATGTTCCAGAGGAAGTACAGAAAGGTGAAGCTTCACAAACAGATAGACCTTTTCTCTGCAGCAGAGTAGGAAGGCTCACAAAATGTGGCAGTCCATCCAGAGGCAGCAGCTCTCCTCCACTTACAAGAGAAGCTCCACCAAGAAGAGGAACACAATGCTGAGCATGTACTGAATATAGCTACCAAAAAACCAAGTGCAAATTCTGCTTTGGCCTCTCCGGCTTCCAAAAGTCCAGTAAGTAAAAAAGCTGGCACACCACACCAATGTCACGCAGCACTGTCCAACATATTAATTAATGCTGGAGGCTCATTACTTACCTACCCTGCCTCTGACAGCCCTCATGGATCATTTTGAAAGACATGCTTTTATCACTGAAATCTGCAATACAGCAGCATCCTACCAATATTGTAACCCACATGCAACAAATTAATCATTTGGGCGAATGCACAGCAATGCTGCCTATGCATCAGTGGTGGCTGGTGTTTTTTTTTGGGGGGGCGGCAAACAAGTCCCCCACCCCCCGGTCGGTTCATGGATGGCAACCAACCCCCCCCCCCAGTTGGGTCACGGATGGCAACCACCCCCCTACCCCCGGCCATCTGGCTGGGTCACAGGCGGCACTGCCAGGAGGGAGGGGGAGAGCAGAGAGTGAGCAGGGTTTACACAGATCTCACTTTTGTCACTGATCTGCAGCTGCAGCAAGGAGAAGGGGGACAGCCCACAGCCATACACACACACCCAAGAGGAGGGCTGGCTTCAATCTCTGTAGCCCACTCTATCTCATACCAGCAGCACAGTGGCAGGGGAAGGGGTGGCAAGCAGAGTACACACAGATGCAGAGTTCCCTGGCTGTGTGCATTTTCTAGCAGCTGAGGCACAGTAAGGGAACAAAGGATGACAGCGGGTCTACACTTACCCCATCAACGATCGCTTCCCCTCCTCAGCACGGCAGACTACTGAGAGCAGCCAAGTGGACAGAGACAGGCCGCAGCACTCCATCCTTCTTCTATCTGCTCAGGCTGCCCTACACATCACTGCTGGAGACTGTACACTCATTGGCTGCCACCAGAACCCTGCCTCCTCCTCCACTCCCGCTACACACATCACATAACTGGGTGGGCTCGGAGCACAGTGCTCTGCACCCCAAACCCACCCTTTTTTGAAGCCTATTAGAGCCTCTGGCTCTAATCACACACGTCAAAAAAAAAACACCCCCCCCATTGGAATCCAAGCATCTGGTGCCCTGCATGTAGATTAGGGTGTCAGAAAGAAAACCATGAAACTGAAGTGTGGAAAATTATGGCCGCGGCCCCTGTATTTGGGTTTTAAAACAAATATGGTAACCTTTAACCTGCATTGTGCCATACCTTTAACATTAAACACACAGACAAAAATCACCATTAAAACTTTAACCAAACCACCTGCTCGGTCTTTCAGGACTCTAGCACCAAGTAACTGTACCAACTACCAGGTACCACCATGGACACTGTCCACCCACATCTGTGGGGTGACATTACCCCACTCAGTCTTTTAGGACCCAAGCACCAAGTAACCGTACCA
The DNA here is from genome assembly GCA_018402905.1 of Glandirana rugosa. Classification (NCBI taxonomy): domain Eukaryota; kingdom Metazoa; phylum Chordata; class Amphibia; order Anura; family Ranidae; genus Glandirana; species Glandirana rugosa. Next base: position 1,480,573 of record BLSH010286072.1, on the reverse strand, counting down.
ACCACCAGGTTCCACACACCTGTGGGGCAACATTACCACAATAAAGTTAGGGCCGAGACAAAAGGAAGGAGGGAGGGAGAATTTGATTGCAAATTCAGACTGTTGTACCACACCACAGATGTTGGCACCTATAAAGGAAAACACTTCATCCCCATTGGTTGCTTGCTTGATTGGCTTTCAAATTTTGTTTCAAAGCATTTTTTTAACTGCCCAGGATGAAAGCAGTGATTAACTTCTGGCAATAGCTGTCTTCTGTGCCTTCTTATCAGTGACCAGGATGTGAGGTGGGGAGGGGAGAGATGTCCCAGGACTTGAAAAATAAACAGAGAAAGCCAGCAGAAAGATTATGTACCTTTTATTGTGCTAATTCAATTAAAGATGTGAACTATGGAAGACAGTACAGGAAGGACAGGGGGGGTTGGCTGTAGGGGGTAACAGGTCCCATGGGGGCACTTGGTTAGTCCCTAGCATGTCTGGAGTATGGTGACAAAGGGAGAACCTCCCCTGTTCAGAAAGCTGCACACCTTCACATCACAAAAGACTATTCATGACCTGTTAAATATTTGCTGATGTTCCCCTTCTTATATTTGGAGTTTATTCAGTCTATGGTTTGATTATTGGCTCACAATGTGTAAAAAAAGTAGTTTCACTACTTCATGGTAAATCCAGCTAAAGATATTCACATTGTTGCAACCTTATGTTCAAGTTTTATGCATTTCCTGTTTCTTCAGCTTTATGATATATACTCTCTAATGTTGGTCGTCCTCCTATATTACATCCAACATACTATTAAGCATACTATTTTGGATACTGTGTTAGTTTACCCTATTGTCCTCTAGCACTATTTTTTTTTATTTCTTATCCTGGAATACTGTCCTGTGTGGGTTTTTCTTTGCATCCATTAAGATCCCATCTCTGGATGTAAAAGGCCTTAATATGATAAGGTTCCAGGCAGGGGCGTTGCTAGGTGTAAAAAAGACCAGGGGCTGTAGCCCGAAGTGCGGCGTGCGCAAAAATTTGACGTGGGCGTGGCTTAAAGGGGCGTGGCTTGCGTCTCAGATGAACGAGGGATGGAGGAAAGAAGAAAGAAGGAGATAGAGAGGGAAGGAAAGAGAAGAGAAGGAAGGAAAGAAGTCGGGATGCAGGGACAGGTGGCCGAGATTCTACACCACAATAGCAATATTTGTATTCCAGAAAGTTTAACAGCCTGCAGATAAAGATACTCCAAACATCTGGTGTTGGCGCTTCAATGATCCCGACACCATGGTTGGTATGGTGTCAGGATGATTGAAGCGCATTATTTCTATTATTACATTGTAATATAAAATGAAATCATTCAACTCACCATAATGCAGAATAAGTGGGAGCCCCGAGCGTGTCACTTGTCACTGTTGCCTGCTACCAGATGCAATCAGGTGTCCCCAGCGGAGTTCCTCCTTCCATCACAGGTGTCCCCAGCGGAGTCCCTCCTTACACAGATGTCCCATGTGGAGTGTCCCCTCCTTACATCACAGGCGCCCCCTCCTTACATCACAGGTGCCCCCTCCTTACATCACAGGTGCCCCCCCTTACATCACAGGTGCCCCCCTCCGTGGAGTGTCCCTCCTTACATCACAGGTGCCCCCCCTCCGTGGAGTGTCCCCTCCTTACATCACAGGTGCCCCCTCCTTACATCACAGGTGCCCCCCTTACATCACAGGTGCCCCCCCTCCATGGAGTGACGTAATACCACTCAACTTACTA
>BLSH010286072.1:1455144-1477864 GCA_018402905.1 Glandirana rugosa | reverse complement strand
CTCCCCCTCAGGTGCCCCCCCTGCTTACATCACAGGTGCCCCCCCTCCTTACATCACAGGTGCCCCCCCTCCTTACATCACAGGTGCCCCCCTCCTTACATCACAGGTCCCCTCCTAGGCAGCTTGCAGCCAGCCAGAGCACATCCGCCCCCCCTCCCGCCGCCACGGGAGTCGGCGGCTCTGATAGCCCCCCCTCAGGTCCGGCACTCAGGGCTCTGTGTTCAGTTCGCCGCGGCTGCTGGAAAGAGGTGGATAAGGGAGGAGGGGGATCCTGGCGGCTGTGTTGTCTAGCCCGGATGGCGGCTATCAAAGCTGGGTCAGTGAAATGGAGCGGATCCCCCTCCTCCCTTATCCAGCTCTTTCCAGCAGCCGCGGCGAACTGAACACAGAGCCCTGAGTGCCGGACCTGAGAGGGGGGGGCTATCAGAGCCACCGCCACGGGAGGGGGGGCGGATGTGCTCTGTCTGCCTGCATGCTGCCTAGGAGGGGACACTCCACGGCGTGGGGGGGTCACCTGTAACGGCTGGCGGGAAAGGGCTCCTCCGCTCCAGGCAGCTATGATCATCACTGGAGCCTGGAGGAGTGATGTGCGCCGGCTGACAATAGACCCCATGCACCAGTGGGTCCTACTGCCTCCGCCCGCAGCTCTGTCAAGTCGCCCGCCCTCCGGGCGGGCAACTTGACACCGCCATTAGGGGCCCCTCGGGAGGCTCGGGCTGAGGGAGTGACATTCGGGGCTCCAGCCCCAATAGCCACCCCTTAGCAACGCCCCTGGTTCCAGGTACACAGTTGCAAAATCTTATGTGCACAGGAATTCCATTTTCAGAAAGAAAGGCCCCCTAAGTGTATGCATTCCAATTTCCCCTGCGTGATCACTGCCTGTGCAACCCAAAGAAAGGTTGTTAGATCTAAGAAAGAATGCCCCTGTGGAGTAGGAGGATGGAATCGGTTAGGTCAGGGTAAGATGGCAAAAAAGGATAAGTATGCTTTGTTTTAAAGTTCACTTATCCTTTAAAGTGATTGCAAAGTCTAGTTTTTTTTCTATAAAAATAACAAACATGTTATACTTACCTCCTCTATGCAGTTGGTTTTGCACAGAGCAGCCCAATTCCTCCTCTTCTCGGGTCCCTCTTCTGTGCTCCTGGTCCCTCCCTCCTGTTCAGTTGTTCAGTGCCCCCACAGCAAGCAGCTTGCTATGGGGGCACCCAAGCTGAGTCCCTGTGTCTGTTCAGACATGGACCCCCGACCAGGCTCTGCCCCCTCTCTCTCCTGATTGGCTAGCTGACTTTGGTTGACAGCAGCGGGAGCCAATGGAGCTGCTGCTGTGTCTCAGCCAACCAGGAGGGAGAATGTCGGACAGCTGAGACACTCGTGGGCATCGCTGGACAGAGAGGGACCTCAGATACGTATTAGGGGGGCTGAGGGGTCTGCTGCACACAGAAGGCTTTTCATTTTAATGCATAGAATTCATTAAAATAAAAAACCTTCTGACTTTACAACCAATTTAAAGACTCTGTCTCAGTTGGGATGTCTGTATGCTCCATATACAACTTATTCAAAATTCTTTAAAAGGATCTTGGGCAACAACTCAAAGAAAATGTATTCATCTGTGGACATTTTAACACTGTGGTGGACACATCTTTGGACACCACTAATGAGAGCAGCGCATTATTGGATATTTTAAGGACAAAATATTTTTATGATGTCTGGAAGTGCCACATGGTAGTGAGAAAATGCAATCTATTAATTTCCCCACAGACACTATTCTAGAAAAGACATTTCCCCTCTTGTTGAGTGTTGTGCTTTCTTCTGTTGGCACAAACACTTGGTCTGACCATGTTTCAGTGACATTCAAACAAAAAACATGATAACATTTCCTGGACAGCATAGCTATTTACATTTCTATTTTTTCATTTAAAAATGTTGCAAAGCCTATATGCTGACAGTCTACTTGATGAAAAAAAGGAAAATGTCTGATTTTTAGTTTCTTGAGCTTAAATAAGTAAATAAATATATTTAAACTCAACAGTGTCGGGAGCCCTGACGTAACTCCCTTAGTCATGCGACAGTGCTCACACCTAGCCTAGCTGCAAGGCCTGAGAAATGTCACATGGAAGGATAAGGTTGTTAAAGTGTTACTAAACCCAGGACCCTACATTCACTATATCTGGACTCCCACTGTACACAGAACATGGAAATGCAATTATTTTAGTAAATATAAACCCCTTTGTATCATGTTCATATATTTTCTAATAAAAATGTATTTTACATTTGGAACTGCTGACTGCAAATAGTAAATAATAAAAAATAAAACATCTCGTATTTACTTGATGAAAAAAAGAAAAATGTCTAATTTTTAGTTTCTTGAGCTTAAATAAGTAAATAAATATATTTAAAATCAACAGTGTCGAGAGCCCTGATGTAACTCCCTTAGTCGTGCGACAGTGCTCACACCTAGCCTAGCTGCAAGACCTGAGCAATGTCACATGGAAGGATAAGGTTGTTAAAACCCAGGACCCAGCATTCACTATATCTGGTCTCCCACAGTACACAGAACATGGAAATGCATTTATTTTAGTAAATATGAACCACTAAATACATTTTCTCATCAGCAGTTTATAGCAGTCTTGTGACTTCTATCCGTTTCTGGCTGAGCACTGGTTAAAGCTTGTAGGAGGAGTTTTCATTCTTCTTTGACTGTCCTATGAAGCTACATAAACCCTGGCCCTCTGTCTGGACAGTGCTGATTGGCCCTGTGCTGATCACATACACCCTCCCAAAAAAAAAAAAAAACTCTCTAGCAATACACACCAAAATAAGCATGTGCAGAGGGAGGATCAGAGCAGACAGAATCAAACAACCTTTTTATACAATGTGGAGGATTAACCTCTTAGGTTACACAGTGATTATAACAAGAATGCTTTACTGCATGCACAGACTGATTTTACTGTTGTGGGTTTAGTAACACTTTAAGGGGTCCTTGCAGAGACACTGTCATTTTGCTCAACATGGCCAAGGTTACAGCATCTCCTTAGGAAAGCAATTTCTCAATAAAGAAGGCTACAATATTTCTATTTCATTTTCTGAGTACTAATAGCTGTTATTTTGCTTCATGTGAAAAATAGGTATCAGTCTTGCTATTATTTATTATCGTATCACTAGAACAGTAAACTAAATATTTTGCCTGAGGAACAATAAGTTTATCTTCCACTATTGGATTATTATTTCATGTCATGCTTCAACCTTCTCTGTTATTTAACTAAGATGCTAGCGGCAAAAAGGCCAAGTATATATAAAGATGATAAATACAGGTGCTATCTCATGCATTAATTAATGAGAAATGTTCGGTAAATTGATGGTCATCTGGTACAGATTTCAAATAAAATCATGTTCTCTGCAAGTGCTGGGAGGAAAACAGAGGTTTATACCAATCTGCAATTCTTCATCTACAAAGATGTTATGTGCAGTGTGTATGTTATGTACAGTATAACTTACTTACCTTAATGCAAGGAATGCGCTAAGGTAAAAAAAATGTTTTAGCTTTAGAACCACCTTAATATGAAGATAATATGAAAGTAATTTCAACATAATTTCAAGGGACCCTACCATTCCAAATGTGTGGCTAATTGACCTAAACATGTTTTAGATGGGCTGATCTGTCAATCTTGTATTTTGGACCTCTTCCTGCCCTATAAGAAAAGAAAAACAAGGATTAAAAGGTAGGGAGTCCTAATCACCAACAGGATCTGACGCAAAATAGGGGTGGCCTTTGATCATTACTAGATTGTTCCTTACATGCCTTTTCTGTCCTTTATGATCCCATTATATCATGTACTGTACATCTCCCTCCTTTTTTTGTTTGACAAGTATATTTATATACTGTGTTTAAATCCGCATATGGAGAAATTAAGTTACCCTGATTGCAGCTGGACAGGAGGTGCCCCTCTAAGGGGGAGGAAAAAGAATTGAAATTGCAGGATTTCATTTGAGCTTTTTTAAAGCAAAAGGCGCATCCCCAAGGGGAATTGAGGTGAGCGGCCATCCACATATGGTGAAGGACTGGTGTGGTTTTTTTCCATATATATCTCTGGAAGGTGGAACATCATTGAATGAATCAATTAGGACTTATATTCCATTTAAAAAACCCCCGGAAAAAAGAAATAAATTCCAAGAGACTATATATATATATGCACACAGCACTTTTTTTGCTATTTGTACTTACTTTTTTGCAAGCACGTTTGCTAATGTTCACATATTGTGCGATTTATTGTGTTTTTATTGATTACCTACATTTTATTGCCACTTGGAATCATTTGCACTATATATGAAGCACTGTGACACTTTTCTATATATTTATTTTGGTATTATATATATACATATATATTTTTTTATTGTTGATTATCACATGATTTTCACAGATTTATGCATCATTTTTTTGTTTATTATATATACCACTCATTTCAGTTGCATATTGACAGTGTAGTCGCATGCAGCGCTGCTCTATATTTTCTGTACTATATTTAGATTCTGTACCTTAACATAGACATCTATGGGGAGATCTGTTCAGGGTGTCAAGGGCAAGGCTGGGTTTTGACAAAGGGAAAGGGTTACAGAATATCAATATGCCTATGCAGTATTGTAAACATATTGGTCCCTCTTTCTTATTCCAAAACATTTACAATACTGCAAAGAGATTTAAAGATCCCCTTTCTATGATCCTATCCCTGTGTTAGAACCCAGTCTAGCTAAAGTTTCCCCTCGCACAAAGCAATGGGGGGATTCTACTGCTCCCTATCCCCCTAATAGACCTCCCCCACATATGGAAAAGTTAAGGCACAGAGTCTAAACATATTTGTTAAACAAATAAAATGGGAGTTATACATGATATACTGTGATCCAATAAAGAGAGAAAAAGTAATGTGAAGAAAAAACTTGGGGTGCCAGTTTTCCTATAATGACCGACTTCACGTTATGATCAAAGAACCCTATTTTGTATTGGGTCATGTGACTGCTAAGTGTGTCCTTTCCCTTCAGCAGCAGGCATGCTTCCCCCCATGAGTGCTGATGTCCGTACAAGAAGAAGATGAGAGGAGCTGCATGTGACAAAATGCAAACTGAGTTGTCTGCTTTTATAATACAGCTCCCTCAGCACAGGAAGAGGAGGAACTGTTTGTGACAGACATAAGACTGAGCGGTGCTGGAGCTCAGTCTGCATTTAGGTGCACACACACTGCAGATAGCCTCTGATGTGCACATCACTTTTCAACATTTAGGCCTCATACACACGGGTGTTTTAAAAAAACAAGCTGTAAAGCTAGTACCGACGCCAGGAAAGAAATCCACGTAAAAACTTGTTTTTATCAGCGTTCTGCATTGGCGTCAATGCGCGTTTTTCAGTGCTAGCTTTCAGCAGCATTTCTCTGCCTCTATTCAAAATCAATGGTTCCCTATGGGAACCCATTGATTTGAATAGAAGTCGCACCAGAAGTCGGATCATGATGATCCGACTTGCTGTCCGACTTGTGTGCTAAGGATCTTGAACGGGAACCTCCGCAAAAATGAAAAAAAATGTGTAGGTTCCCCCCTTCAGTCTGGCATTTATTTTAAGGGGAACCCCCACGCCGAAAAAAATGGCGTAGGGCCCCCAAAAGACCCTTATCCGAGCATGCAGCCTGGCAGGCCAGGAAAGGGGGCGGGGATGAGCGAGACGATACCAGGTCACATGCCCTCAACATGGGGGGTGTGGGTGCTTTGGGGCAGGGGGGCCTGCGCCCCCTACCCCAAAGCACCTTGTCCCATGTTGGTGAGGACAAGGACCTCTTCCCGACAACCCTGACCATTGGTTGTCGGGGGCAGCGTGTGGGGTCTTATCAGAATGTGGAAGTCCCCTTTAATAAGGGGGCCCCCAGATCATGGCCCCCCACCCTATGTGAATGAGAATAGGGTACATTGTACCCCTACCCATTCACCTGAAAAAAGTGTCCAAAAAACCACTACACAGGTTTTTAAAATAGTTTATTAAATCAGCTCTGCCATCTTCTCCCCTCTCTGGCATCTTATTTCTTCTGCGCTTTTGTGGGGTCTTCTGTCTTCTGAGGGGTCTTCTATCTTCTGCTGGATCTTCTGTCTTTTACTCTTTTGCCGTTGTCTTCTCTGCTGCCTTCTCCCTTTGCTCTTCTCTCCATGTTGACACGATGCGATCTCTTGGACTAATGAACTATCCACGCTCTGCATTGACTTATATTGGCATGGGGCGGGGCCACACGCTGGTGTCATAAGGTGGCCCTGCCCCTTATGACGCCACCACCTGAGGAATGTTGGGTGGTGACGTCATAAGGGGTGGAGCCTCCAAATGATGTCATCGGGTGGCCCCGTCCCATGTCAATATAAGTCAATGCAGAGCTGAGAGATTGTGCGTGTCAAAGTGGCAAGAAGAGCAGAGGGAGAAGGCAGCAGAGAAGACAGCAGCAAAAGAGCAGAAGACAGAAGATCCAGCAGAAGATAGAAGACCCCTCAGAAGATTGAAGACCCCGCAAAAGAGCAGAAGAAAGAAGATGCCGGAGAGGGAGAAGAGCCGGAGAGGGGAGAAGATGCCGGAGCTGATTTAATAAGGGGGCTTCCAGATTCCGATAAACCCCCGCCCACGGACCCCAACAACCAACAGCCAGGGTTGTCGGGAAGAGGCCCTTGTCCTCATCAACATGGGGACAAGGTGCTTTGGGGTTGGGGGCACAGGGCCCCCTTGCCCCAAAGCACCCACACCCCCTATGTTGAGGGCATGCGGCCTGGTATGGCCCAGGAGGGGGGTACTCGCTCGTCCACACCTCCTTTCCTGGCCTGCCAGGCTGTGTACTCGGATAAGGGTCTGGTATGGATTTTGGGGGGACCCTACGCCATTTTTTCCGGCGTGGGGGTTCACCTTAAAATCCATACCAAACCAAAGGATCTGGTACCTCTTGAGCTGCCACTTACAGCTCAAAAACGTCAGTGTGTGTATGAGGCCATTAAATAACATGGAGAGGTGTTTTAAGCTGTAAAAACAGCTTTAAAACATGGCTGTAAAAAAGCCTGTGTGTATGAGGCCTAAAGAAGGCCACATCTCTTCAGTATGCCAACGACACCTGGGGGGTTTATCCATGTAATGTTGTCAGCCACATATAGGAAATAAGATTATATTGAGAGGGACAGCAGGATTTCCAGGTACCTACTTTACATACTCTAAGGCTTTTGAAAATTAACATATTGTCAATGTAATGTAGATATATGAGACCCTTATAAAGGACAGTTAATCATTTTTGTCTGGAGTTACACTTTAGCATATGCAATATCAGGCTGGTGTTGTTATATTTTCTCCTACTCTGGGAACAAAAGGATTTTATTAAACTGTTGTATAGATTTTCTACCTTTTTCTTCATTGTTTTTCAACTCATTAAGAAGGAAAACATTTTATGTATTTAAAAATCATTGGACTCCTGCTGCTGGGGCTATCAGCTTTGCACAACAAACATACGGCTGAATGACAAAAGGGCTATCACACACCCTCGCCACCACTATTATTCTGTTACCAGTTCCTTGTGGTTTAGGTTTCTTTGAGGTGGATCCCAAGAAATATGCACACCCCAAAACAACATTGTGTGATACTGATGGGAACTGAGTTTTGGAGGTGGAGGTGTCAGCACAGGGGGATATATGTGCAACTAACCTACAAAGTAAGTTTTATCTGCCTACCTGGTAAACAAGTAAATGAATGCTGCTGTGAAGAAATCTTGAGGAGTACCTTCCTCATATTTCCCTGCACAGTTAAAACGTTTGCTGGCTCAGAATTTCCTGCTCCTTGTCTCCAGCTGCAGCCTGAAGAGTGAGAGCGAAATGAGCCCATGCTCTTTGTTTTTTTTTTTTGGGGGGGGGGGGGTTGTTCTGGGGTTTTGAGGAGAACAGGGGCCTACTGCCAGATATAGATAGGCATAGTTTTTTTGTAGATTTAAGAAGAATCAAGTTTTTAAGTGATAAAGGTAGATGGGTAGCGTATAAACCCACCTTCCGATGTACATCAGCATTGGGCATCATTGCTATGGAACAGATGTCTATTCGCATATCATCTCTTCGATGCTGAAGAACAGGAGCTGGTTTTAACATGGCAGGTAGATACAGTATATGCTGCTGGCCCTGTGTATTCTAAAAAGAAAGGAAATGATGAAGGAAGAAGCTACAAATTAAACCTGAAAATATACCTTGAAATTTAAATCTACTATATTATTTACAAAATAAAGCTAGTAGCTAATTGAATGCCAACATCCCTAATGTATCCCTAATTTATATGTATATAGGAGGAAACCCTGAAAGTGGGACTTTAATGGTTATTTGTAGGGATGGTGTTCGTTTTCGGATCGAACAGCGCCCGTGCGCTGGTTCGGGTTTTCCCGAACATTATGGGGCGTTCGCGGCAACTTCGCGTGCCCCATAATGTTTTAAAATGTCGGCGGAATGCATGCTTTGGCCATTCAGCGGGCGGCCTGCTGTGAGAGCTTGGCCAATCACTGCACAGCAGTCTCAATCCACACCCCACACTATATAAAGCCGCTTGCACAGTGGCTCTATGATAGTGTGTCGGCGGCGGTGTAGAGAGTTTGTGTAGGTTCCTGAAGACAGGCAGTTTAGATAGATTTTTAAATATGTTAAAAAAAAGAAAAGAAAATAGATAGCTAACTAGATAGATAGTTAGAAATCTGTCAGTTAGTGCAGACGATCAGTGTAGGGGAAAAAAATATAAAAAAAACATATAGATCTATATATAGAGAGAGAGATATATATCTATATATATATAGATATATATATATCTATAAATATATCTATCTATATAGATAGATAGATAGATAGATAGATAGATAGATAGATAGATAGATAGATAGATAGATAGATAGAAATAAATATCTATATAGATATAGATCTATATCTATATATATAGATATAGATCTATATCTATATATATATATATACTAGATATATATCTATATATACATATATACACAGGGTGGGCCATTTATATGGATACACCTTAATAAAATGGGAATGGTTGGTGATATTAACTTCCTGTTTGTGGCACATTAGTATATGTGAGGGGGGAAACTTTTCAAGATGGCTGGTGACCATGGCGGCCATTTTGAAGTCGGCCATTTTGAATCCATCTTTTGTTTTTTCAATAGGAAGAGGGTGACAAATCAAACTTATTGGGAATTTCACAAAATGTGTTCAATGTGCTGCCCATTGTGTTGGATTGTCAATGCAACCCTCTTCTCCCACTCTTCACACACTGATAGCAACACCGCAGGAGAAATGCTAGCACAGGCTTCCAGTATCCGTAGTTTCAGGTGCTGCACATCTCGTATCTTCACAGCATATGGTTTTTTTATGGTTTTTATGGTCAGTAAAAACCAATACCGGGTGAACTGCTCCTTCCAGGAGGTACCGCCATTCCTCCAAAGCCGACTTGATGGCCAGCAATTCCCTATCACCGACATCATAGTTCCAGCAAGATGGTGCACCACCACATTATGGGTGTCAGGTCCGAACATTCCTAGATGAACAGTTTCCTGGAAAGTGGATTCTTTGTCGTCGGCCAGAGGGGGGGGGCGGGTCACCCATTTACGTCATGGGTGGCCCCACCCCTTCTTATAAAAGAACTGTAATTGTGAAGACCGCCCATTCGGCAAGACGCGCAGGGGCCGAACTGCACCAGCGGTGAGCACGGCGGCGGGGAAAGAAGAAAGAAGATCAAGATGAAGATGAAGATTGAAGATTGAAGATTGAAGACGAAGAGAGGAAGCAAGAAGACTTAAAGAAGAAGCAGAAGACCAGAAGAAGGACCGGGCCAGGAGAAGATGGATGAAGAAAGAAGAAAGAGCTATAATACAAAATAAAGGACTTGTCAAAAACTGCCTATTGTTTTTCTTTACACTACACTCCTTTTTTGGTGAACAAGTAGGGGTGCAATCACCCCAAACCTGTTCACATGGGGGGGTTGGGATCTGGGGACCCCCTTATTAAATGGGGGCTTCCAGATTCCGATAAGCCCCCCGCTCGCAGACCCCCACAAGCTAGGCTTGTGGTGAAGAGGCTCTTGTCCCCATCAACATGGGGACAAGGTGCTTTGAGGTGGGGGGGCAGAGCCCCCCTCCCCCAAAGCACCCATAGTCCCCATGTTGAGGGCATGTAGCTTGGTACGGTTCAGGACGGGGGGCGAATGCTCGGATAAGGGTCTGGTTTGGATTTTAGGGGGACCCCCACGTCAATTTTTTTTTAATTTGGCGCAGGTTTCCCCTTAATATCCAAACCAGACCCGAAGAGCCTGGTTTGGACTGGGGGGCGGGAACCGGCAATACATTACAGCTGCGATTTTAAATTACATTTTTTCCTATGGAAATGTCATTTTGCTCTGGCTATGTTCTACACCTCACAGAGATGCGCCCTTTTACACACAGACTAAGGACACCCCCCCGGGCACAATATTTAAAGGAATTTTTCTTTTTTTTTTTCACTTTAAGCATTATTAAAATCACTGCTCCTGAAAAAATTATCAATTTAAATACTTTTTTTTCATTGATACATGTCCCTTAGGGCTGGACCCGGGTCCCTATACACTTTTTAGGGCAATAACATTGCATATAAACCTTTCAAATTAGCACTTTTGATTTTTCATCTTTGCGTCCCATAGACTTTAATGGTGTTCGGATGTTTGCCCTGAACTTTTTGTCTGTTCACCTGTTCTGGTGCGACCCGAACTGGGGGGGGGGGGGTGTTCGGATCATCCCTAATTATTTCTACGTGAACAGACGGGGTCTTGGAGAGATTTTTAAAAGTTTACATCATTTTTATTGAATACAGAGTATAAAAATTATTGCAATACAAGTTAAAAATAGTTCAATGAGGTTTACAAATGCAATGTACTCAAATTGGGATCACCAAAACTGAGCGTGAAGATGATCAACATCTGCTCTCCATCCAGAAACATCCCCCACAGCAGAGGGCAGAAGAGAGAAGAGGAGGGAAGCCAACTGCACTGCGGAGGGAGAGGGGGCAACACAGAGGGAAGCTCTGTGATTAGGGTGTGCCCAGGCACACCTGGCATTCCCCCTGTGCACCTGGCATACACAGAATATTCTGTTAACAAGCAGTGGAATCACTTACAGACAAGTCATGTCCTAGACTAGAGGAGAAATTTAGGACAAATTAAAGATAGAGGCAGGTCCTTTTCACTGCTCATACAACTTCCTGTTGTATTTCCTGCAGAATTTAAACCTGATATAATTACTAATGACCAAATAGATAGCAGCAATGAAGTTCCTGGATCTCATCCTATTCATATGGGATTTTGGGGTAGTAGCACCACCTTTATCTCTTGCTTGGAGGTTTCAACAGGCTATAAGAATGAAAGAACTTGCTGATGGCAGCCTGCCTGATCTTGGTGGCTTGAAAAACTGTGTTTTAGTCTCTTCATGTTGACAAATGCTTGTATATTTACAGTACAAGAGTCTTGAGGCTTGTATTTTCTTCCTGATCATAGAGTCATGCTTGCTGTGCAGTGACTTCCTGTGCTTAAACCCGCTGTGCTGTTGACTTTTCACTATATGATATATATACTTACGCTGCCCTCGTGGCACGTAGCTCTATGTACAGCTAGGCAGCTAGCTAACCAACTTTAATGCTTTCATAAAGCTGAAAAACCCTGACTTTTCTTGTAGCTGCATTCACTGGGAAACATGGGAAGATGCGAAAATAAATCCACGTTAGAATCCTAAGGTAACAGAATTGCAACATCTAACTGAACATCCACAGAAAATTCTGTTAACAAGTGATAGAGTCACTTACAGATAGGTAATGTCACAGACTTAAGTGTTTGGAAGAGAAACAGAGGCTGCCTGGACATATAAAATATAAAGGCAGGTACTTCTAATTATTAAAGCGGAGTTACACCCAAAAGTGGAACTTCCGCTGGTTGGATTCCTTCCCCCCTCAGGTGTCACATTTGGCACCTTTCAGGGGGGAGGGGGAAGAGGACACCTGTCTTTAGACAGGTGTCCTTTTCCACACATCCGGGAGCTCGGGCCGGCAGCCACAGCCGCTGACGTCAGCAGCCCGGCTGCCTCCTCGCTCTGCTACTGGCTGCCGGGCCAATAGCAGAGCACAGAGGAGCCTCGCGCATGCGCAGTAGGGTGTCCGGCGTGAAGCTGTAATGCTACACTGCTGGGTTCCCTCACCCGCAATGGACACGGCTGCACCTGATCCGAAGATCGGCGGCGGGTGCTGACATCGCTGGACTCCAGGACAGGTAAGTATCCTATTATTAAAAGTCAGCAGCTACAGTATGTGTAGCTGTTGACTTTTATTTTTTTTAGTATTGGGTCGACCTCCTCTTTAATGTAATTTCCTGGTGCCTGTTTGGAGTATATTTATAAAGCAGTGAATCTGCAACTTAACCAAACATTCTCTTCAGGTGAATCATCCAGGTGCATATGTTTTAAATGAAAGGAATTGAGGATCAATGACAAATTGTAAGAGCTCCAGCACCTCATCTGAGATTTTCAGCAATCCCACAAACTAGTATATCAAGAATACCACCACTGCAACAATAACATCCACTTGCAGGGGGATACCCAAAGTGACTGGCAATACATATCTTGCCACGGTCAGTATCTCTGATACCCTTCTAGGATGAAAAGACAAAATCTGGTGCTTGAAAAAGACACCATGTACCCCTTTTTGACTGATATGGACACAACTGGTTTTTGTAACAAAAAGTTTACCATTTTATTACAAAGTTAAAAAGTTTACATAACACAATAGAAGTAAAGAGACATACATAACAAAAAGACCTAATATATATATAACCTGCATAAATATGTGTTTATTTTTTTATTTTTTTTGTAAAAGGTGAACTTAGCCTTTAAATAAATAAAAAAACACTTGCACACTCTTCAAGTAATAGATGTCCAGCACCCACAAACAAGAGATTACTCTCTCCTATCATGCCTTGTCTTAATTACCCCACACTTCCATTGAGTCTCAAATATGGCTGAAATATATATTGGGAAGGCAATTAGCCCAGACTTAGGTACTGATCTTAACTATCAGCAAAGAGTATTGTGGGGCTGTACACCAGGATGTTCTGAGTTATGGGCGCATTTGAGTAGCTTGGAGCAAAGAGCGGGTACCACACAAAGGTCTTTCCGGGGGTGATACATCATAAAGACTGAAGATGGGTGGTGGCCAGGGTATGATTGGCAGGAATAATAGGTTTTGATTCAACATGACACTCACAGTCAGCAATGTCAAATTATCTGGACAAAGCATCAACATGGGCATTTTTAGAATCAGGCCGAAAATATGGGGCAGATTGCAGGTACTGGAGGTTCTTGTGATTGGTATAAATCAGACACAAAAGCAAAGCTTGCCTTCATACATTTGGAGAAGAACGGCCCCCACACCCAGGGATGAAGCATTTACCTCCAGGAAGAAGCACTGGAGGATGTCAGGATGAATGAGAATAGATGCTGAGAGAAAGGTCACTTTAAGTTTGTGGAAAGCCTCGACTGCCTGAGGAGGTCAGCCTCTGGCATCAGCACCCTTCTGGGCCAAAGAAGTAATTGGGGCCACCGGAGTTGAATGAGCCCTTCAATCCCAGATGACACCACTTTTGGGGAAACGCGTCAGAGGAGAGTGTGTGTGACATCACTGCGTGCTGGTGGGGTGTAAGATACCGCGGCTGGCGTGTTTTAATATGGAGCCTGCCTAAATGTAAGTGGATATTACCATTTATAATAAACTTTTACCTGCTATATTAAGCTATGAGTTATTCCCTCTTTGCTTTCTATATGTGAATTGTTGGTGAGGGATTTAAAGATGATATAAGAGCTGATCCTATGTGACTCGATCCTATATGTAGTTATTTTCCAAGATGCAATTCTGTTATGGGTGTCACCCATCGCTGGAAGGATAATATGTATTTTTGATCCCAGTAATTCGGGATCCACACCATTTGTTAAAGTGGTTGTAAACCTTTACAACCTACAGGTAAGCCTATAATAAGGCTTACCTGTAGGTACCATGAATATTTGCTAAACATGCACAGTTTAGGAGATATTCACTGTATTCGCTTGCGCCGTCATCGGCGCATGTGCAGTGAAGGAACGGCCCGCCGTGCCAGGTCTTCACTAGCATTGTGCCGTGACTAGTGGCATCACGCGACTCTGGCCAGTCACAGAGCCAGAGTCTGCGGCCCCAGAAGGAAGAGGGGCAGATATGGATGCGGCCTCCAGCGGGCACATTGCGGTCTTCGATTGCAGGTAAGTGCCACATAATGGGCTAGTATGTGATGCATACTAGCCCATTATGTTTTTACTTTGCAGGGAACTAAAGGGGAAGTAAAACCCATCAGGGTTTACTTCCTCTTTAAGCGGCCATCTTCTTTAAAGGAGCACCTTTGAGCACTTCAGGACTTTGAGATTATACTGCACATCGAGCACCTTTCACATACTGTATATGAATTATTATTTGATGTTTTGATATTATACTTTATTATTATTGTTATAATACTTTATTATTGTTCATAATCTTGTATAGGGGACCTTTAAGGTTCACATTACTGTTCATTTTGCACATTGTCCTTGCTTGCACTTTATTATTTGGAAAGGAGACATTCAATGTCTATATTGTTGCTTATTTTGCACATTGTTTATTTGTACATCATTTTTGTTTCCACTTGATCATATGTAAGTGTATTTAAAGAGACAGCGCACTATTGTTTTGAGGATTTACTAATTTGCCCAGTGTCAGGAACATATAGGTTGCAGCAGTTACATCTAGTTTATTTATTTAAACCTTGAATTTGGATGCACTGAGCGCAAGAATTTTCTGTATATTATAACCAAGGAAAGGAACCCGAGTTTACTTGAAGAGACACTTTTTCAACTTTGCATACAGGCGGTGCTCCCAAAAACATAAAAGAGCCATACATACAAGTTGCCAATGAGTGTTCAAGTCTGGAGAAAAAAATTAGTATGTCGTCCAGATACACAATGACACAAAAGTATAAGGGATCAGAAAAAATGTCATTAACAAAGTTCTGGAAAACAGTGGGGGCGTTACCCAAGCCAAAAAGCATTACAAGATACTCATACTGCCTGTCTCTGGTGTTGAAAGCTGTCTTCCACTCATCACCCTCTCAAATCCAAATCAGATTGTAAAGGCATAGGCCAAGTTTCAATAGCAATCACTCTTGTGGCGTGAGACGTGTCTGCCCTAATGGCATGAGTTTTTTAGGAGCTTCTTAGGAAACAGGTGCTAAACTATCCACTGGGGGGACGTCTTTTCAGATCTTGCTCTTGGAAGCGGACATCAGTTTGAATGTTAAGGGCAATGAAGTTGTCTTCTGCTGTCACTCTGGTTTCCTGCTCTCTTCTGGAGGGCTCTGGCCACATCCTTTAGAATCAAATTTGATTTCTTCTCGGCCTTTCACCCACAATCTAATGGGCAAACTGAAAGGGTCAACCAGAATGTTGAATGGTATCTTCTGGCTTTCATTTTTTTCCCATTAGGATGATTGGGTAGATCTTCTACCATAGGCAGAGTTTGCCCTCAATAACCATGTGAATGCCAGCACTGGTGAGTCTCCCTTTTTCATGGTATATGGTCGTCATCCTTCTGTACCATTTTCCGTTCCCATTTCTTCTGCAGTACCTGTGCAGAGACACAATGATCCTTCAATTCAATCTGGGCAGATTTTCCCAATAATTTACATTTGGCAGCTTCTAAGTAGCCACAGATCATCATCGCTTTGTGAATCCCAAATTCCTAAATAGCGACAAGGTTTGGATTTCTACTAGGAATATCCATTTCCAATGAAATTCGCTCCTCGTTTCAATCGTCCCTTTACTATTATCTGCCAGGTTAATCCTGTTGTTTTCAAGCTCCGTTTCACTTCACACTAAGGATCCCTAATGTCTTTCATGTTTTTCTCCTGAGACCATATACCATCAATAGGTTTCCCATCCATTTTATCATCCTTCTCCAGGAGCCAATACCACAGATCAGTATGAAGTCCAGCAAATCTTGGAATCCAAATACTCCAGGGAGAAGCTCTTATATCTAATTTACTGGAGGTGATACAGTCCTGAGTTGGATTACTTCTACTGATGTTTCTGCCGTTTGGTGAAACTTTTTCATCCAAAGTCCCCCCGCCCCCCAAGTTTGGGCCTAAACAAGTGAGAAGGCCTTGTAAGAGGGGAGGAGCTGTTACAATAGTCTGCAGTTTTCCTGCCTGTGCAATTCCTTACCTCCTTTGTTGCAGTGCTTCTCCTAGTCGTCTGATTCCATCACATGTGTTTTTGGCTTTGGTGCTCACCCATGGGAGTCGTCTGCTATTTTCTTGCTTCTTTATTTAGTTGGATTCAATTACTTCCTGGCTCGCCACCCAGTTTGCTTCCTATATACATGTGCTTAGCCCAGCCCATGTTGCCTGAGCAACTTCACAGTTCTCTGAGCTCCCATCGGCTTACTACTTTGTGTATCCTGTCTGAATACCTGTGTACTGATTCCAACCTCGTCTACTGTCTATGCTTGCCTGCCACCTGCCCTGACTATGGCTTGTTTATTGGTTTTCCCTTCAGTCTCCTGATCTTGTACTCCACACTCACTAAGTGGTCTCTGCATTCTCAGCTGGGCATACCTGGGGCCGCATCCTGGTTCCAGCTTGCTGCAAGGCCATCCCCGACTTTAAACCCTGGGGAACCCTGAGTTGGCAAACTACAAGGGCTCACTATTACAGACTCCTGACAAACTCACAGTTTTGTTTAATCACAAGCAGATAAACTGGTATTGGGTAGCCATTTGAGAGCAACTGTGCTGCCACACTTTATTAAATTATGAATCAGATGGCTCACAAATCTATAATCTATAGGGTCTATACTGTCTCTATTGATCTATCTGGTACACCCCTGTACAATAATAAATGTATCCATGCTCCTTTTTTTTCTGTTTATTTTTATTTCTGTAAGTTGTACCCTGTATACCGTCTTTTCAATATTCATTGAAAAAGTATTGCATAAAAAAGGGATTAATTGATACCACCAGGAAATATTTAATGAAAGTCACATTAACTGGCTTACAAATATGACCCTATGTATTTCATACTGAGCTAAAAACCTATATAAACAATTTTTAAATTGACAGTAACAAAATGTATATATTTTTATTTTATGTATTTTAGTTTGTACATACAGTATGTGTATGTATATAATTATTAGAGTTGGGTGAACGGTTGGACCGTTTGTTTGGCCCACCGAATGACTACAGTGATAATATAACGGTGGGGAAAATTTTTTGCATACTAATCCACTATTTATGATTGTGATACACTGATTGAGTCTCAAATAAGCGCTGCACTTTAACCCCCAGAATGACCACAATGTACTGCGCTGCTACACAGTGCATTGGAAGCCCTGATTGGCTGAAGCAATGAAAGCTTTGCCCAATCAGGGCACATAGCACTGTCAGAGCCATGATTGGACACTGTCATGATGACTCTATCCAATCATGGCTCATTGCTTTTTGTCCCACCCCACACTATAAAAATATTCTTCCCATTGCAGCCATTTGCAGTGTGATATTGGTGTGGAGAGGGGTAGAACAGGGCTCTGTTCAGTGCTACTAGAGAGATAGTGTGCTATAGTGTGCCATTGTGATTCTATTGTCTGTGTAGAAAATTAGTTTAGTGTGAATCTAGTGACAGTGCAGTGTGATTGTAGTGTGACAATTCATTTTTACTTTAGTGTCAGTTTATTTTGTCAGGGCAGATTTCCTGTGGTATATTTCAGTGCGTTACTGCACATCTAACGCAGTATATTTCAGTGCGTTACTGCACTTTTAACACAGTACATTTCCGTATGTTACAGCACGTTTAACACAGTATATTTCAGTATGTTAGTGCATGTTTAACGCAGTATATTTCAGTGCATTAGTGCATGTTTAACGCAGTATATTTCAGTGCGTTAGTGCATGTTTAATGCAGTATATTACATTGAGTTACTGCATGCTTAGCGCAGTATATTTCAGTGTGTTATTGCACGTTTAATGCAGCATATTTCAGTGCATTACTGCGCGTTTAACGCAGTACATTTCAGTGCGTTCGTGCACGTTTAATGCAGTATGCTACAGTAAATTACTGCACGATTAACGCAGTATATTTCAGGTGTGTTACTGTACGTTTAAGGTTGTATACTTCAGTGTATTACTGCTGGTTTAACTCAGTATAGTTCAGTGCATTAGTGCACATTTACCTATAGTACCTCAATAGGTTTACGATGTGAAGGCACCACCAACACCCAAAGACCAATTTTTCTGCACCTGTGTGACAGGTGCATATAGTTTACATTTTTGACAGCAAGGCCAATTCTTGCTTTCATCAAGTGTACCTCAATAGTGTTACAGTGTGAAGGCACCACCGACACTCAAAGACCAATTTTTCCACACCTGTGTGACAGGTGCATATAGTTTACATTTTTGACAGCAAAGCCAATACTTGCTTTCATTGATAGTACCTCTATAAGGTCATGGTGTGAAGGCAGCCCTGACACCCAAAGACCAATTTTTCCGCACCTGTTACTTCTATCCAAGGTCTGCGAAAGAGACACCAGAATTTATCCAAAAAATCTCTAATCTTGTTCCAAGTGCACAAAATTGTGGCCTCATCATACAGACTGGCTCTCCAAGCAGTTGTTTATATAAAAAAAAAGAAGGCTTCAATGGAAAATGTCATTCTTTTGCCTTTATAAATGTCAGTACAGATGTGCCACATTACAGGCAGACTAAAAGGAATCCCTAGGCACTATATTTAAAGGAATGTTTCATTATTATTGTTATTTCTCCTTTTTTTGGTTTCACTTTAAGCATCAGTAAATCACTGATCATTTAAAATTTATGTTTTTTTACAAATGTTTTTTTCATTGATGCATGTCCCCCAGGGCAGTACCCGGAACCCTATAACTATTATATGCCCAATTACATGCATATAAGCCTTCAAAATGGGCACTTTTGATTTTTCCAGTTCAGGTCCCATAGACTTCAATGGGGTTCATTATTCGGTTCTGAGCATTTGCGATGTTCGAAAGTTCTGCTGCGAACCCAACAGGGGGTCATTCAGCCCATCTCTAATAATTATAATATATATGTATGTAACATATATGTATGTTTTATGTATATATATTTGTTTTTGTAACTTGTCCATATAAACTTGACCATGCTCATGGCTTTTATGACAACCATTATTGCTGCCTACCACATGTCATAAATCTATAAATCCTTCCTTGAAAATGACTTTACAAGAAATTTGACATCACTGTAATTATCTAGAATGTGAAAAGTTTCAATCATGTTGTGTGTATTAGTGCTTTCCATAATATCTGGATTTGTGTTCCTAGTTGTACCACAGCACACAAATGATTTCATAGAGGCTGGTCACACCTGCAGTAAATTCAATTTACTGAAAATGTGACAGCATGTACAGGGAAGGACATGGTTATAAACATTACCAAGATGGACTTATTTTGAATTTATGATGTGTTAAATTGATTCCATAAAGTGATGAAAGTAGAGTTATTATTGGAATTGTGCACCATTAATTTGTAAGTAATAGCACATAACTTCTGATCATTCCCATATCAGGGAGGAGAAGGAACTCCACAATTTCACTTTTCAAAATAATTGCTTAACACAGTTGTAAAGTAATGCATTATTAAACAGAAACAACTGTATCAGAGATTTCATTAAAGTTGAAGAAAATGTGGTCCATGCTTTCCCCTAATTATCTGTTATGATTGAAGAAACAGCATTACTACAATAAAAAATGTACAAAGTAATCAGATCCCATAAACATGAAAACAAACTAGCAAGGCTCTCCTGATTCATAATTCATTGGAATCTTCTTTGTGGTGGAAATATAGCTGATGCAATTAAAGACGCAAGCAAAAAAAAAAAAATATTCTTATAATATAATTTTACCAGAACGTCTATAAAGGCAGTTTGGAACATAGGCAAAGCATTCCTTTAGTTATACCTACCTACTAACATTTTTTTTTTTTTTGCACATTGCCAACATATTACAAAAGCTTCATGTATATTCAACACTCTTTACCTACCCTGTTCACCTATATATAGTACTGGGGCATAGACCAAGGGAGATTATGCCACTTAGACTGCTTTCATGAGAAAGCCAATTGCCAGCTGAAAAAAGAATACTGGGGTTATGGCTGATAACTTCAGCCATAACCTGGATAAATCACTTGCAAGCCACAACATACAGTATCTCACAAAAGTGAGTACACCCCTCACATTTTTGTAAAAATTTTATTATATATTGACAACACTGAAGAAATGACACTTTGCTACATTGTAAAGTAGTGTACAGCTTGTATAACAGTGTAAATTTGCTGACCCTTCAAAATAACTCAACACGCAGCCATTAATGTCTAAACCATTGGCAACAAAAGTGAGTACACTCCTAAGTGAAAATGTCCAAACTGGGCCCAAAGCATCAATATTTTGTGAAGCCACCATTATTTTCTAGCACTGCCTTAACCCTCTTGGCCATGGAGTTCACCAGAGCTTCACAGGTTGCCACTGGAGTCCTCTTCCCCTCCTCCATGACGACATCATGGAGCTGGTGGATGTTAAAGACCTTACACTTCTCCACCCTCCGTTTGAGGATGCCCCACAGATGCTCAATAAGGTTTAGGTCTGGAGACGTGCTTGGCCAGTCTATCACCTTTACCCTCAGCTTCTTTAGCAAGGCAGTGGTCGTCTTGGAGGTGCGTTTGGGGTCGTTATCAGGTTGGAATACTGCCCTACCGCCCAGTTTCTGAAGGAAGGGGATCATGCTCTGCTTCAGTATGTCACAGTAAATGTTGCCATTCATGGTTCCCTCAATGAACTGTAGCTCCCCAGTGCCGGCAGCACCCATGCAGCCCCAGACCATGACACTCCCACCACCATGCTTGACTGTAGGCAAAACACACTTGTCTTTGTACTCCTCACCTGGTTGCCGCCACACGCTTGACACCATCTGAACCAAATAAGGGTATCTTGGTCTTATCAGACCACAGGACATGGTTCCAGTAATCCATGTCCTTTGTCTGCTTGTCTTCAGCAAACTGTTTGCGGGCTTTCTTGTGCATTATCTTTAGAAGAGGCTTACTTCTGGGACGACAGCCATGCAGACCAATTTGATGCAGTGTGCGGCGTATGGTCTGAGCACTGACAGGCTGACCCCCCCACCCCTTCAACCTCTGCAGCAATGCTGGCAGAACTCATATGTCTATTTCCCAAAGACAACCTTTGCATATGACACTGAGCACGTCCACTCAACTTCTTTGGTCACCCATGGCGAGGCCTGTCCTGAGTGGAACCTGTCCTGTTATACCACTGTATGGTCTTGGCCACCGTGCTGCAGCTCAGTTTCAGGGTCTTGGCAATCTTCTTATAGCCTAGGCCATCTTTATGTAGAGCAGCAATTCTTTTTTTCAAATCCTCACAGAGTTCTTTGCCATGAGGTATCATATTGAACTTACAGTGACCAGTATGAGAGAGTGAGAGCGATAACACCAAATTTAGCACACCTGCTCCCCATTCACATCTGTGACCTTGTAACACTAACGAGTCACATGACACCAGGGAGGGAAAATGGCTAATTGGGCCCAATTTGGACATTTTCACTTAGGGGTGTACTCACTTTTGTTGCCAGCGGTTTATTAATGGCTGTGTGTTGAGTTATTTTGAGGGGACAGCAAATTTACACTGTTATACAAGCTGTACCCTCACTGCTTTACATTGTAGCAAAGTGTCATTTTTTCAGTGTTGTCACATGAAAAGATAGAATAAAATATTTACAAAAATGTAAGGGGGTGTACTCACTTTTGTGAGATACTGTATGAGTTAAAAGAGGTGATATCCCATTTACTATTCAAATGCTTGATAACTAAATTTTCATGAGATCTAAAACATTTCTTACTTTCCACCTCTCAGGGCCGGTTGACATTGCTGCGGTGCGAATTTACCGCAAATTTAATACGATGGCGGTGCAAATTTTTCAGGGCGGGGTTTTTTGTGACAAGTGAGATTTCTACATGTGTTGGTGCGAATCTACTGCAAAGTTGGAGCTAGAGGGGGAAGCTTTGGCAGTGATGTGAATGGGAGATTGCGGTTTCAATCCGTGTTCTATTGTAGTCTATGGAGCTGAATTCGCAACGCACAGCATTGCACGCGGATCAGACTTGCACAGGACCCTTTTTTTTTCACAGATTAGATTCACAATGCATTGATGTGAACAGCCCTGATAGAACACTATATTATTGCAGATGACTTGCGAATACGTAACACTTAGATTAGACACTTTTTTTTTCCCAGGACACGTTCAGACTAGGCGCACGTTACGACACGCAACGCTTAAGTCGAGGTATCTGATGTTATCTTGTGCCTAACTTTGGCGTTAGAGGGTAAGTGTAGTGACGGTTTCGAAGGGGGAGATCGAGGTTGAAACGTCATCTAAGCGTGGTTGTGTACATCTTTAGAGTGAACAGTGTTTTTTGGGGCGGGACTTTTTAAACGTGGCGGTAGCATAATTTAAACGCCATTTAAGCGTGGCGTCGTTACAGTTGGCCGGGACTCTCCACCTTTC
>BLSH010286072.1:1430493-1455134 GCA_018402905.1 Glandirana rugosa | reverse complement strand
GTGCTGCAGCTCAGTTTCAGGGTCTTGGCAATCTTCTTATAGCCTAGGCCATCTTTATGTAGAGCAGCAATTCTTTTTTTCAAATCCTCACAGAGTTCTTTGCCATGAGGTATCATATTGAACTTACAGTGACCAGTATGAGAGAGTGAGAGCGATAACACCAAATTTAGCACACCTGCTCCCCATTCACATCTGTGACCTTGTAACACTAACGAGTCACATGACACCAGGGAGGGAAAATGGCTAATTGGGCCCAATTTGGACATTTTCACTTAGGGGTGTACTCACTTTTGTTGCCAGCGGTTTAGACATTAATGGCTGTGTGTTGAATTATTTTGAGGGGACAGCAAATTTACACTGTTATACAAGCTGTACACTCACTACTTTACATTGTAGCAAGGTGTCATTTCTTCAGTGTTCTCACATGAAAAGATATAATAAAATATTTACAAAAATGTGAGGGATGTACTCACTTTTATGAGATACTGTATAGACTTATAGTGGTCGCCAAGTGGATATACTGTAAATATATATATATATATATATATATATATATATATATATATATATAAACACATACTAAATATGAAAGTACAAATACATAATAAATACAAAAGTCCAAATATATGCATTGTAAAATGCATTAGACCTCTAAGGATGATATACTGTATATATAAAAACAAAAGTACACACACAAAGGAAGCAAGTGGTCTGCATCTCCTTTGAGCAGTATGATGAACAGACTTGTCCAAGATTTTCGAAGTTAGCTGTGGCTCTTGAACAGGTTCACTTTCTTAATGAGGCAAAGCGCTAACCAATGGGCCAGTTTTGTTTCTCGCAGTCCACTGTTCTCACACCATCTGCTTCTCTCATGGACATTGCTAATCATATCTGCCTGAGAGGTCAGTGGCTTATTAACTCATCCATCATATCATTTGCTTCTACGTGCTATTTTTCTCCAACTACAATGACACAATGACACGACAATGCTGTAGGGTTACAGAACTCAAATTTCCTTGTCTTTCTTGTAAAGGCAGATTAACTTCAACGTGAATAAACATATTTACATAATTTTATCTCTTGACATAAAACGACATTGTAACCATTTTGGATATAAATATAATCCCCTGCAAACAGATGGTTGCTTGGAGGAAAAAATAGAGATTCTGAATGTAATAGCTTCAAGTTAAAAATCACGTCATTACAACAGCTGGTAGAAGACAGTAAAAAAAAAATGTTTTTCTTCTCACTTTTGTTTCGTTTTGGATCATTAGGCAGAGATATTTTATTCATTGTGTGAAAGAATGACTATGTTGCACGGATATAATTAACCAGTTGTATATGTATATAATTATATGTTTATTTAGAGACAATTTAAGAAAAAGGAAATGATGTATTGATTGCTTAATATGCCATTTCCTCTTGCATCATGTACAACATATTACTTGAATCGTTCCTCAGGGACAACTTCCACAATATATTTTCTTCCTCAGTGATCTATGTTCACTTTCATGTACTTTCACAGACATTGTATGCGTTGACTTTGCTTCCACCTTTCCCACTTTTGCTGTGTCTGAAATCTAATTTCAGTTTCCTGACCATTATTAATCAAAGTCACTTGGCTATAAAATGTGAAAAAAACACCTTCAAGTAAAAAGAAGGAAAAAGTCAAGTCCAAGACATGGACTTTTGAAAACTGTTTGCCATTTGCACCTGCAAGTACTACAAATCAGTGTTGATGCTAAAAGACTGTATTTGTCTGGTAGCTCAAGTGATACTTCACCTGAGTTTCACCTGATACTTAAGATTTTTTGGGTTAAAGCCCATCTCCGGGTCCAATTTTAAATCCCCATTGATAAGAAAAACAACAACCTCTGCTCACAGTGAAAGTTTTGAAAGATGATTGAGAAGAGTCACAACATATAAAGATTAGAAGGTAGAGTAATTAGCACACGAGGAGATCCTTAAAAAAGACAGCAGTTTCCAAATACCTGATCTCTTGATCAAAATTAGAGGCTTTTAAGATTTGATCCTTGACAGCTGCCATGTAAGAGCCTGCAAAACATAAACATTTTACATATCAAATTATTCAGCTAAGAGTTTTAACAAGAAAAACATAATTCATTAAAAGAGACATTTATTTCTGCTATCTAGGAACACTCTATTAACTTGAATGACCTATACACTCCCAAATACCTCAGAACAAAGGGAATAACTGTCTCTTTGTTCCACAACAAGACATTCCAAGGATCCAGAGAATAAAACAGGTGGTCCCAGGGTGCAGAGCACTGCACTCCGAGCCCACCCAGTTGTGTGACAATAGCAAATGAATATTTGCTATTTTCACACTGATTCTCCTCCCGGCCAATCAGGAAGTGGGTCATGAGACCCGTCACCCAATTGGCGGAAAGGAGATGAGATCAGGAGGAGGAGGGAGGAGACGCTGGGGAACCGAGGGAGGAAATGCCCACAGCCTAGAGAGAAGCTGCCGCCACCCATGAGATGGGGTGAGTGATTGACTGACTGTCTGCCCTGACTGACTGACTGAAGGGGGGTGCCGCCGCCCGTGACTCCCACGACCCATCCGACCGGGGGGGTGGCAGTGGGTGAATTGTTTGCTGCCCCCCAAGAAAAGAACACCGGATTCCACTGGTTAAAATTGAAGCAATTCTATACTCACCTAAATCAGACAACCATGTCTTTTTCCAGCTCCTTTTTCAAACTGGTAATCCAATGCTGCAGATATAGCAATAAAGTCCAGTCCCTTCTGATGTCATCAGTTCAGTCCATCTTTTGGATCTTGAGAGGTGTCTACCACTAGACAACCAATAGGAAATGTTCATGTCATGCAGGCCATGATATGTGCACCCGAAGAAGACCACACCTCCTGTACACAGAAGAAGAGAGAACACTTGAGACTGGAATATAATGTGACTAGGAATTTAGGTGAGTAAAAGGCCGGTCATACATGGTGCGAATTTCTTTTCTGCAACCATTTGCAGTATTCTCCCATCAACACAGACAAGGGGAATCAGCAATTGTCTTCTCCTGGCAGGGGGGTGGGGGAAGACAGTGATCATTGCTAGGGGCTATAGCAGCCACTTGTGATAACTGGAAGCGAATCCGGCAGAATGGTTGCACCCGAGTTGATCGATCGATCAACTTGGTAATTCAACCTGCCCATTAACAGTTCAAATCTTGCACAGTTCCTGCTGAAGCTGCCAAGATTTGAACCATGTAGGACCGGAGCATTTAGATAGAGTTGTTTTTATTTATTATGCCAGCACTTAATTAGAGGGGAGTGGGGGGTGGTGGCAGCCTGGGCAGTACCTTTAATTAGGGTAAAACAATGGTTTCCAATCCAATTTTAAAGCTTACACATTACATACTGATGGTCAGTATTTAGTTGTTTACTATTTTCATAAAATGTTTCTTCTATAAATGAATATGCAATTCAGGGAGCATCCACAATGTTGGTGTGACAAAACATTATGCATTTGCTTTCAGGTTTTTTCTTAGGGGAGTTTTTTTTTTACTAAATGCTGATTAATTTGTGTGTGTAATTTGAGCTAGAGCTATTGAGTTCTGTATACAATAGGATTTTTTCCAAAAAAGTTACTATGTGCCTGGGAAACCTGTAAAGGGTGCCTAAAGCTCCACCTACTGGCAAATACAATTAGGGTAGGAATCAAGGATTAGAATGCAAAGTCTAAGGGGTAGGTTAGGGGTTAAAGTCTAAGAGTATGGATAGGGGTAATATTTAGTGTAGGTTAGGTGTTACTTTTCATGGTTAGTTTAGGTATAGTGAGTAGTTTAAGATGAATATTTAGTGTATAAAGCAGTGAATGTGCCCAAATATTCCTTGTAGGTGAATCTTCCTGTTTATGAGTTTTCGAGTACAGAGAATGATAAAGCATCTGTGAATATTTGGTGTATGCCACATTCACTGCTTTATAAATATACCCCCTAAATGTCAATAGTTATTTTACATGATAGGTTTAGTTTGGGTATGGAAAGGAACAGGTTAACTGTTAATATAATACATGTGATAAAGTTATAATTGGATGTATGAATGAGAACAGGAAAAGTATGGTTTGTCCTCGGTGTACAGGTGTCCTATGCTTGTTTTTGGGCGAATGAAAGTAACATACCAGACATATCACAAGGAAATATTCTATATTTTGTTTCAGAACTTGAAAAATAGGTTTTGACAGTTTTGAAATATGGGCGTTTTCATAAAGCTTTACCAGTACTTCATCTTCAGTTCTGTTGGCAGTCTTTGCTTATGTTTGTACCTGTGGGGTGTGTGCTACATTTCTGCTGCAGCACCAGGTTATTAGGTCCAGTTGCCCTGTTGCTTCTGTGGAATGAATGTGATACATTTCTGTACATAGTTCATAGGAGATCCAGTACAAAGAACAAAGGAAGAGAAGGAATACATTTTTTTCTGTAGTCAGTGATGTTTAAAAATAAGATGAAAGTTGGTATCAAAAGGGCAACGTAGACTCCTTCAGCGCTGCCTACACATAATCATAGTATGGTCTATGAGGAGCGTGCCTAGCAACCTGTCATTAAGAAAAATGGGTTCAGAATAAATGTATATGTTCATTAATAAGGCTGTTTTATTGAAAGAGAACACAAATGAGCAAGCGAGTGCAATGTCAATGACAAGCAAACTAACAAACTAGCGCTTCTTCTAATCAGAGACACCCACTCTCTGCTCTGGTCAGCTAACAATGGGTCAGCGGCAGTGATGAGCAATCAAAGACTTTCTCTATTAATACCTTGCGCAGAGATCAAATTATTCCCCCCAACAATGCATCATCTGCCATCTTTATTCAGTCATTATCCAGAGTCAGCATTTACTTCCTGAATTGAAATGTAGAAATCCAGCACACTGGTTGTATGCAGTAAATTTAGCTTCTATTGGGAACTGACATAAAAACGCTCACTGCAATGCAATCTTTCTCAAGCAGCATCACACATTAAAATATGAGCAATAAATAACCCCTGCCATGTGAATATTTTGTATTTGCAAAAGACATCCTTCACTATTAGGCATATTATCTATGGAGGTCATATTCTGACCTTAACATTTATACCAGTATTAATACAAAACCAAAAAAGTCTCTACTTACATGAATTGCACACAACAGGAAAATCCTAAACCATAGTTGTAAGAGGGTCTCCAGAATATATACAAAACCATTTAACATGTCACATTATGATGTCCATCAGAGCCAATAAATAAATAATATTTATACCGTAATGTACACCATACTTCAAGAACTGACATGATGAATAAGGCCTCATTCACATAAGTATATCTATCTGTACACCCTTGAAAGGGCTCACTTTACCCCCAAGCGATGCACAGGTGTTCCATGCATTCACCTGCAGGCAGACCCATTTATGTCTATTGGGATGCAACACCTGCAAGCTGGTCCCAACATGGCAGTTGTGCGAATACGTATCCTTGAGAGCCGGTTCACACAGGGGTGACTTGTCAGGCAACTTAGTCGCCTGACAATTTGCGCTCCATGCAATGCAATGAAACCGTTCTAATAGGAGTGACTCAAGCCGCTCCGACTTAGAAAAAGGTTCCTGTACCACTTTGGGGGCAACTTCAAGCGACTTGCATTGACTTCTATTACAGAAGTTGTTTGCAAGCCGCGGTGAAGTCACGCTGTGTGGAGCGGCTTCGAGTTGCCCCTGAAGTCAGATCGCCCCTGCGTGAACCTGCTCTAACACAGAGAATACAGAATTACAATGTTGCAGTCTGATCACTGGGGGAGATGATACAAAGCTTCCATCTGCCTTCTTGCAGCAGATTAATGGCATCATTCCAGCCTAGGCAAAGTCATCTGACTGGAGCTCAGGGACTGTTTTGTAAGGCTTAATGTACAAACCCCCTCCTGAATGATTTAAAGTGGAGTTCCACCCAGAAATGTTTTTTTACATCATTCAAGTCCTTTGCCTATATAGACTTACCTTTGAAGGAAAAAAACATTTTATACTCACCCTAAGTCGCTTGTTGCTAGGTGGTCTTTGTAATCTGCCCCTTTTAGGTCCTAGGCTCTTCTCCTCACTTCCTGATTCGCCTGGCCTCCTGGGAAATGTGACTCATCATTACCCAGGAGTCAGTGGGTTTCCCTGTACTGTAAAATCACATTATTTCCAGACAGGAAATTACGCGATTTAAGATCGAGGAGTGCATGATGGTTACCCACCAGGCACTTCTTTCAGGAAGAGATACCAGGAGACTACAGATGGTATTCAGATGCCCTCACCTAAAATGGAAAAGTCCAGCAGTGAGAGAAACAAAATTGTGAGTAAAAAAGTAAGGAAACAAAAGGTTACATCTATTTAGTATTAAAAGAGTGCATGCCTTCTTGTGTTTAGAAGCGTTTTTTTTTTTTTTTTTCAAATAGCCAAAAATGTGTCTCCATTAAAAATGCCTGTAAATGAAATGTGGCTAAACATGAGTTACCGCATTTAGCCCCGGTTCACATAGGTGTGATGCGGGAACTCTGCGAATCCAATGCGGGTTCCCGCATTGCACCCGACTCGCACAGCAGTTCACACTGCCCTATGCAAACTGAAGGGGGGTGTCAATACATTGTTAACGACACCCCCTTTTCAGCTCGCATATCGCAGTGTGAACTGCAAACTCGCACAGGAATCGGATTGCATGGGTATTAACACTCATGCGATCCGATTCTGGTATGGACCAAAAAAGGGTCCTATGCGAGTTTGGTCCGAATGCGATGCAATATCAGCCATATAATCTGTATGGCTGAAATCACATCGCAAGGACATCGCATGTGATTTGCACTGCAGTGCGGTGGGGATCACGTGCAATGTCGCAGAGCACACATGTGTGAACCAGGGCTTACACATGTTTACAAGCTGTTACAGGCATGTAGCGTTTCAAATGCCTCTGAATAAATATCCTGAACGCATTTTATTGCTATTGAAAAAATGCTTCTAAACTCAACTGCCTAGAAACGACCCTGTGTATGTACTGATAAGATAACATAGAGGAGAGTTTAGGTGCAGCTGAAAAAAATGCACAACTACTCCTAAATGTCTGTTTACCAGCAGCAGTGTACATGAGGCCTAAAGATTCAGGCTGGGTTCACACCACAGCACGGAGCAGCTCACAGTAGAGGTCTGGTGCGACCTGGTTCACTACTTCAGGTGTGATTTTAGCCTGAATTTTTGGCTGAATTCGAACCTGAAACTAACAAAAAGACGCACAGCACTCCTGTGTAATTCGCACCGGAGTCGCTCCCAAGATGTGTGAACCGGCTCCATAGAGAGCCGGTCACAATCTCCTGACATGTGAATTGGATGCAAGGAAACCAGCATCCAATTCGCAATAGTGTGAACCCAGCCTAAAAGTATAGCTTTTTTTTTAAATAATTAAACTGCTATACTGTGATATGTCAGGAGTTTATTCATGAAAGTTTGCTTTAAACTTTAAAGCGGTAGTAAACCTAGGAAAAAATAAAAAGAAAAAAAGAAAACTGCAAGACAATGGCATAATGTGCTAGTATGCAACACATATGTAGCACATTACAAAATACTTTACCTTAGAATGAGGCCGACCTGGTCAGCGCTGAGAAGGCTGACACGTTGCCTTGCCGTCTCTTCTGAGGTCGCGGGCTGTGAGTGGCCGGAGCCGCGATGCAGTCCTCCATTCCGGCAAGTCCCGGCATGGTACACTGGACCTTCGCCAGAATTTAACTGCGTATGCACCGCTGACATCAGTGACCGCTTGCATCCTGAATATCTCCTAAACGGTTTAGGTTTAGGAGATATTCATTTTACCTACAGGTAAGCCTTATTATAGGCTTACCTGTAGGTAACAATGAAAAAAATGGGGATACAACCGTTTTAACATGCCCCAAAAAAACCTAATCGAAATGCACCGGACGCATGTAGTTTTGCCTGTTTTTATGCCCTGCAGCCACTCATACCCACTTTTGCATTTGCCAGCTATTCCCTGCTGCCAAAATGACAGACGGGACATGCTTTGTAATTACAGAAAGTATTATCTTAAAGGGATGAGCTTCAGTTTTCATATGATGTCAGTTAAAGCAACTTGAAATTTTTTCCTATGTAACCATTTATTAACCTTTCATTTACCTAATCAGCCATTTAATAAACTACTTCTTCTCCTTGTGTGTTCTTGCTTGATTCTTGCTGTGCTTTGTGTATTTCTTTCAAACCTAATGAACTCCTTCTTCTCTTTTTCCCCTAAGCTATTATTTCCCTGCTGATTTTATATATATTTTTCAAACCATTAATGTTTAAACCTTTTTCCTTTTATCAGTTAATTTTTTTTAGTGTCACGTTAAAGCTGAACTCCAGGATAAGCAAATATGGTCTACAACACATACAAGAGGCATCTGTATTCTTGGTGTGCTTGTCTTTCTTTCAAATTTCTGCAGTATTCCATCAACTCCTGCCTTTGTGCAGGAGTTTCCTGTGATAAAATCTGCTCTCTCATTTTGTACAGAATGACTGGTTCTGCATCCACCCCCTCTGTAGTTTCCCGCAGGCAGCCACTAGTGGGAGGAGCTGTGGTTCCTCCCACAACTCCGCTTTCTGCACGGGCTAAGAGCATTGAGCAGCACAGTAATGATGCCACTGGTACATTAACAAGGTAATATCAGGCATTTTGTACACACAAACTAGATTTTTATTCTTCATGGCTATTGGGGAATACATTTGAATAAACATATTTCTTCCTGGAGTTCAGCCTAAAAAAAGTGCAAAGCTCAGAAAATGTATTTCACTTGTAGGTAATTTTGCAATGCTTTGTTCCAGAACCATAGCTTCAGTATAATTTTAAATAAGTCAAATTATAAAATGCCCCTTTTGTTATTTTTTTGTAATATTACCAAAAGTATGCCCCAAATTAAACATTATTTCTGATCTAAGTCCCCATCCTAAGCTGTGGACAACCTACCACATTTGAACTCCTATGTGCCCAAGGCCCATATCAGCCACACCTTATGTCATCTATTTACAAAATACTCCATGAAGCCACTTAACTTACTGAATCTTGCCACTCCTATATGCATAAATGGGCACAAATGCTCCAATGACCTCTTTTTATTCCGCAATGGCAGAAAATATGGGACTCTGTTTCTAAGGCCTCGAGATGCATGGTGCAGAGAGAGACTGCTTACAAAGTTTTATTCTTTTGGTATAAAACCCCAGAGGTTCTTCATAAATACAACCCTCGGGTCTCTCAGCTGTGTTGGAGATGCCATCAGGATTTGGGCACGCATTATCATATTTTTTGGTACTCTCCTCTTATCCAACCATTTTGGTTTTTGCTCAGTCTCTTCTTCAAAGTCCCTTTGGGACTAATCTCCCCCTAGACCCTGTTCAGTATCTACTGGGAATGCCTGTCCCAGGTATCTCCAAACATGCCAAGAAATTGGTTGTATTTATTTTATTAGCTGCTAAATTGGTTATCCTTAAGTTGGTACATATTACACAGTATTGTACTCACATGGTACATATTACACAGTATTGTACGCACATGGTACATATTACACAGTATTGCACTCACATGGTACATATTACACAGTATTGTACTCACATGGTACATAGTACACAGTACTGTACTCACATGGTACATATTACACAGTATTGCACTCACATGGTACATATTACACAGTATTGTACTCACAGGGTACATATTACACAGTATTGTACTCACATGGTACATAGTACACAGTATTGTACGCACATGGTACGTATTACACAGTATTGTACTCACATGGTACATATTACACAGTATTGTACTCACATGGTTACATAGTACACAGTATTGTATTCACATGGTACATAGTACACAGTATTGTACTCACATGGTACATAGTACACGGTATTGTACTCACATGGTACATATTACACAGTATTGTACGCACATGGTACATATTACACAGTATTGCACTCACATGGTACATATTACACAGTATTGTACTCACATGGTACATAGTACACAGTACTGTACTCACATGGTACATATTACACAGTATTGCACTCACATGGTACATATTACACAGTATTGTACTCACAGGGTACATATTACACAGTATTGTACTCACATGGTACATAGTACACAGTATTGTACGCACATGGTACGTATTACACAGTATTGTACTCACATGGTACATATTACACAGTATTGTACTCACATGGTTACATAGTACACAGTATTGTATTCACATGGTACATAGTACACAGTATTGTACTCACATGGTACATAGTACACGGTATTGTACTCACATGGTACATATTACACAGTATTGTACGCACATGGTACATATTACACAGTATTGCACTCACATGGTACATATTACACAGTATTGTACTCACATGGTACATAGTACACAGTACTGTACTCACATGGTACATATTACACAGTATTGCACTCACATGGTACATATTACACAGTATTGTACTCACAGGGTACATATTACACAGTATTGTACTCACATGGTACATAGTACACAGTATTGTACGCACATGGTACGTATTACACAGTATTGTACTCACATGGTACATATTACACAGTATTGTACTCACATGGTTACATAGTACACAGTATTGTATTCACATGGTACATAGTACACAGTATTGTACTCACATGGTACATAGTACACGGTATTGTACTCACATGGTACATATTACACAGTATTGTACTCACATGGTACATATTACACAGTATTGTACTCACATGGTATATAGTACACAGTATTGTATTCACATGGTACATATTACATCTTCTACACCCCCTATATATTTCCAGTTATTGCACACTATAGCTCTTATCGCAGAATGGAACGCCTTACGGCTGTATTGCATGATTCTCTACCCCAATTCTCAAAAATGTGGGATCTGTGGGACAATTCTGAGCTTAATCAAGAATCAGTATCCCAAGCCCCTGGATATCTGCCTCTCATTCCTTACTATTTTAATTACCCTTATATATTTATGTTTTGTTTCCATGTTCTATGGTGTGCCCCCCCCCCCTTTTTTTTTCTTTTTGTATAACCTTTTGTTGATATTATACTGAGATTCTTATATATGGCCCAACATGTGAGCTGTAATAGGTTTATGTGATATGTCTTCCCTGTTTCCAAAGCCTGCTCTATTGGCGGCCACCCTCACAATATCTACCACCTACATTTTGTTTTTATGTGTTACTTGTTGGATGCATCTCTGGTTTCATCTGATGCTGTATGCTTATGTTACACTATTGTATGGTGCTGGTTTGATCTTATCTTCTATTGCCTTGGAAAAACCCAATAAACATACAATTATAAAAAAAAAAACTATATATGTTCTATTTTGCTAACTTAAGTAATGAGAAATCTATTACCAAAAAAGTTCCATAGCAGAAATGTGAACATTGCTCTAGCCCATATAAGATGTAAAGGTTTAAGAGCTAAAGAGGTTAAGTATAATAATGAAAAATCCTGCTTTACTTTACTCTGCCGTTTATCCAGCAAATCTGAGTATGAGTTCTGCTTCACAGAATGGATTACCTGCTATAGGTCACCAGGGTTAAGTGTACTGGTAAAGCAGTTCTTTGGACAAAGACATAAACTGGTAAAGGGTATGTTGCTATTTTACTGAACAGACCAGCCTGACTCCAGGTTCAGGAAAACAGGTTTGCTCACGTCTAATAAAGAATGAGCAAGCTTTATGCAGGAAGAAGAATTGTACTGTCAATTAAAGTACACATGACATTTGTGTCATCATATTCATCACGTACTGTAGAAGCTAATGGCTTTAAAGTCATACAAATCACGTTTTTCAGTCTTAAAAACAACTTCACCAGAAAATTTAATGAACTTTAATAACGCCAGCAACTTTATTGTCCACATATCAAAAATGATCCAGATATTTCATCCATGCGAAATGGAGACTATATTAGAGAAATAAAATCATAAGATTAGAAAGGCGAGTAATATTTTCAGCATTCTCTGCATCTCCCGTGTCTTCTAGATTTGAGCTAATTAGGAGCCAGGTTCTCAATCTGCAAATCTTATAAATTGGTTTACTTGGAATATCAAATAGTGATAAAACGCCAGCTCTGTGAGATCTCCATTTATTATTAAAACTCTGTTCTGACATTTTTTTTTTCCTTCAAGAATTTTTCAAACCAGCCTGCTAAAAATATCCCGCACAAATATTTCACACAAAAATAATGAAGAGTGTCACAAATGCTCTGGTGCAAAGACGGCAAAGTCAGAATGAAGATATTGCTCAAAGAGGCGTACTGTACATACATAATGTGGAAATGGAAGCATCTCCCAAAGGGACCCAGAACTGTGTTGAAATGAAACAGATATATTTCACTGTAAGACAATGCATGGTACATCCTTGAAAAGTTCAGCATCTTTCCAATTCTCTTTTTTTTCTGTCAGTGTACTTGCCATGATTCCTGGAATATATATTTCAATATCACTGTAGAGATAATAATACAGGCTAAACATTAACTATTAGGTAAAGGACCAAATGGTACAGGGATGACTTATATACTTTGCAATTTAATTATAAATCTGTGTATTTCATTATTACAAAATATCATTGTATTACTTACAAGAAAAGAATCAGAAATAGGACTGGTGATTGCATGTTCATGTATTGGGGCAATAAACATGTAATTTATTTAGTAACTGGCCTAACTGTATTGTTAATTAAAAAAATAAAGTAGCATAGTTCCTGCTAAAATGCATTTTTTTTAAATCAATTCTAGCAATGAACAGGCTAAGAGGACAGTTTTACAAGAAGGCTGCCCTGAGAATGTAGGAGAAAGGGCACATGTTAGGGATGGAAGTGTTAAGAATGGTTGGGGAATGGTTTAAGGATGTCATGTAGGGAGCAGGGAGGATGTGGTGTTAGCTTAGAGAAACCTCAAGGAGGAACAGACAGTGTGCGGAGCAATTTGGCCCAGCCACTCGCCCTCTTGGTAAATGTATGGATATGGCTATGATTGAAAGTGCATAGGTTTGGGGAACTAAGGTATGCAAAAAGAATGGCGGACTTGTGGAGAATATTTTACTTTTATCATAGCATTGGCAGGTCCTTGATGGTGCAAAAAAAGTACAACACTGAAGAAAATGCACTTTGCTACAATGTAAAGTGGTGAGTGTACAGCTTGTATAACAGTGTAATGTCTAAACCGCTGGCAACAAAAGTGAGTACACTCTCAATTGACATGTCCACATTGGGCCCAAAGTGTCAATATTTTGTGTGGTCATCTTTATTTTCCAGCACTGCCTTAACCCTCTTGGGCATGGAGTTTACCAGAGCTTCACAGGTTGCCACTGGAGTCCTCATCCACTCCTCCATGATGACATCATGGAGCTGGTGGATGTTAGAGACCTTGCGCTCCTCCAACTTCCATTTGAGGATGCCCCACAGATGCTCAACAGTGTTTAGGTCTGGAGACATGCTTGGCCAGTCCATCATCTTTACCCCCAGCTTCTTTAGCAAGACAGTGGTCTTCTTGAAGGTGTGTTTGGGGTCATTATCATATTGGAATACTGGCCTGTGGCATAGCCTCTGAAGGGAGGGGATCATTCTCTGCTTCAGTATGTCACAGTACATGTTGGCATTCATGGTTCCCTCAATGAACTGTAACTCCCCAGTGCCGGCAGCACTCATGCAGCCCCAGACCATGACACTCCCACCACCATGCTTGACTCTAGGCAAGACACACTTGTTTTTTGTACTCACCTGGTTGCCGCAACACATGCTTGACACCATCTGAACCAAATAAGTTTATCTTGGTCTCATCAGACCACAGGACATGGTTCCAGTAATCCATGTCCTTAGTCTGCTTGTCTTCAGCAAACTGTTTGCTTTCTTGTGCATCATCTTTAGAAGAGACTTCCTTCTGGGATGACAGCCATGCAGACCAATTTGATGCAGTGTGTGGGGTATGGTCTGAGCACTGACAGGCTGACCCCCCCACCCCTTCAACCTCTGCAGCAATGCTGGCAGCACTCATTCATCTATTTCCCAAAGACAACCCTGGATATGACACTGAGTACCAGCACTCAACTTCTTTGGTCGACCATGGTGAGGCCTGTTCTGAGTGGAACCTGTCCTGTTAAACCGATGTATGGTCTTGGCCACCGTGATGCAGCTCAGTTTCAGGGTCTTGGCAATCTTCTTATAGCCTAGGTCATCTTTATGTAGAGCAACAATTCTTTTTTTCAGATCCTCAGAGAGTTCTTTGCCATGAGGCGCCATGTTGAACTTCCAGTGACCAGTATGAGAGAGATAAATTTAATACACCTGCTCCCCATTCACACCAGAGACCTTGTAACACCAATAAGTCACATGACCCCGGGGAGGGGAAAATGGCTAATTGGGCCCAATTTGGACATTTTAACTTAGGGGTGTACTCACTTTTGTTGCCAGCGGTTTAGACAAAAATGGCTGTGTGTTGAGTTATTTTGAGCCCCCTACAGTGTAACCCCTTTCCTGCCAGTGACATTTATACAGTAATCAGTGGCTATTTTTAGCTCTGATCGCTGTATAAATGTCATTGGTCCCAAAAAAGTGTTAAAAGTGTCCGATCGGTCCAGCGCAATATCGCAGTCCAGATAAAAATCGCAGATCGCCGCCATTACTAGTTTGAAAAAATAATACTAATAAAAATGCCGTAAATCTATTCCCATAGTTTGTAGATGCTATTTTGCGTCAACCTAATCAATATACATCTATTGCGACTGTTTTTACCAAAAATATGTAGAAGAATGCATATCAGCCTAAACTGAGAAAGAAATTAGTTTTTTTTACATTTTGTTTGGATATTTATTATAGCAAAAAGTAAAGAAAAAAAAATTTTTTTTCAAAATTGTCACTCTTTTTTTGTTTATAGCACAAAAAATAAAAACCACAGAGGTGATCAAATACCATCAAAAAAAGCTCTATTTGTGGGGAAAAAAGGACGTCAATTTTGTTTGGGTACAATGTCGCACGACGGTGCGATTGTCATTTTAAGCGATGCAGTGCCGAATCCCAAAAAGTGCTCTGGTCAGGAAGGGGGTAAATCCTTTCGAGGCTGGAGTGGGTAAAAGTTGTATCAGAATTCATGTATGTTTTTGAAGAATTGGTGCCTAAGTGATGCTATTCTTCTTATCTTGTTATTTATTAAAAGCTGTGGCCATATTACTCCAATGACAATAATTTGTGTCATATTGTATTATTTATGAGGTTTAACCACTTCCCGCCCAAGGTACGTCACATGACGTCCTCGGATTTCAGTGGTGATATCTGAATGATGCCGGCAGCTACAGGCATCACTTAGATATCACCTTTTTTGGCTGGCAATTCCCTGCACCGTAAGAACAATCATAGCGGCAGTTCAGCCGCTTGATCGTTCTTACAGGCGGCGGGAGGGGACACCCCCCTCCTGCCACCCTCCGTTGCTTCTACCTCTACCATCTTGCCCGTGCAATTGGCGAGCCGTAGAAGGAATCCGCCGTCGCCAGAAGTTAGCCATAGAGAAAACCGAGGGTCAGATGGACCCCGACAGTCTCTATGACTCTGACATTATGATGTCACTCCTGGGCCGGCGGTAATAAACAATGCTAGAGACTCGGCTGGAAAACCTGAGATCTTTTTTTTTTTATTTTTTATCTCAGGCTCGCCATAAAGAGGACCTTTCACGCACTATTCCTATTACAAGGGGTTTTTACATTCCTTGTAATAGGAATAAAAGTGATCAAAAAAATTTTAAAGGGAAGTGTAAAAATAAAAAAATTTCAAATAAAATAAACAATAAAAAAAGAGAATTAAAGTGCCCCCATACCCGCGTGCTCGCACGCAGAAGCGAACACATGCGTACATGGCATCCTCATATGTAAACGACGCTCAAACCACACATGTGAGGTATCACCGAGAACGTCAGAGCGAGAGCAATAATTCTCACCCAACACCTCCTCTGTACCTCTAAACAGGTAAAAACCTGTAAAAGCGTTGCCTGTGCAGATTTTTAAGTGCCAAAGTTTCGCGCCATTTCACGAGTGTGCGCAATCTTAAAGCCTGACATCTTAGGTATCTATTTACTTGGCATAACATCATCTTTCACATTATATACAAAAATTGGGCTAACTTTACTGTTTTGCCTTTTTTTTATTAATGAAACTGTTTTTTTTTTCAAAAAACATAAAAAGTCGCAATGCTATTTTATTCCCTAGCATCTATACTAAAAAAAAATATAATGATATAATGTTTCGGGGTTCTGAGTAATTTTCTAGAAAAAAATTATGATTTTTACATGTAGGAGCGAAGTGCCAAAATTGGCCCGGATGGGAAGTGGTTAAAGTGTTTAGTTTTAATGTTCAATATCACTTTGCCCCCTCAGAACTACCCAGGTCATGGTAACCACCCCAATTATAGCTAGATTTTGCAGTAAGGTGCACATGGAAGGGCTTTGCACATCACAAACACAAAAATGTTTCCCAGCACATTTACCAGCTAGCCTGCAAAAAACAGAAGTTTTAGTTGCACACATGTGCAAATATATATAGATGCTACACTGCCTTTTCAAGGCTCCTCTGTATACTGCAGTCCTAAGGCCGGCCATAGACAGTTCGAATTGGATTCAAACCGTGTGAGGGCAGGCTGAATGTACCAAGTTGATCGATCAACTTGGGTACAACTAGCCTGCCGGATTCACTTGTGATTATCCACAAGCAAGCTATACAAAAATGGCAACCACACCAATTTATAACTAGCTTTTGAAGTAAGGTACACATGGAATAGAAAGGCACAGAACAAACAAACAAAAAACTTCCAGCACACTTACCGACCAGCCTACAAAAAGATACAAAATGGCAAAGTCTAACAATTTACATTTGTAACTGTTGAAAGACACTTTCCCTTATCACCATAACCAAACCATTGGTTTTAATATGTGATTTGTACTAAATCCTGACAACCAGTCAGCTAAGTAATACAAATATATTTCTAATCGGTTCCTATGGTTTGCTCATCATTACCAAAGCTGTTACAATATCATAAGAAATAAATATGCATATATGTTTTAAGAGATGTTGATGTGGGCAGTGGGCATCCTGTAATAGGTGATCCCTACAACCATAAATCTAGACATGTTGCTTCAATGTCCAAAGCAAAACAGGTATAATGCACCTGCCCTGTTTGCCCAGATAGAATCATTATCAAATTGTACGTAGTAAAGAATTCAGTGACTGATTAATTAATCATTTTCTAGTACAACATTTAAAAGCATTCATGTTCATTCATGGTCACACATTCACTGTTTAGTCCAATGCAATGCTCCTAAAAAAAATTGAAAATGAAACAGTTATCATATATGTGAACTGTTTTATCTAGCAAAAATGTGTAATCCAATACAGCCACTCTTGTGATCTAGACACCCAGGGCCGCTGATAGAAATCATGGGGCCCCCTACAGCCTACCTGACGGGGCCCCCTTCAGCCCCACCCTGGCCACGCCCCTGACCCCTCCTTCAGCCCCACCCCTGGCCCCCCCCCCTTATTTTTAACAGTTAATGGAGTTTACATATGAAAATATAGTATATACAAATACATGGCACTGTTTCGATGTTCAATTTTAAAAGCAGCGGCAAACCTGCCGATTTCACGGCTTAGCAAACATCACAGAACACTGCTGCTTTTAAAATTTAGCATCAAAACAGTGAGACGGATTTCAAAATCCTGTATTTCAGTATGTAAGCTACATTTAATGTTAAAAATACATGTTAAATTAGAAACTCTGGAGGGTGTATAAAGATGTCTGCTTGCCGCCTTCTCTCTGTATCCTTACTGAGGATTAGTGCGGGGTGCAGCAATATGGCGGCGATGAATGTCACCTCTGGTTTCCATTTCTCTGGCGTTTCAATAAAAGACGCTACACCTGCAGAGACAGTGCGTGCCACCCACCGCCATGCCACCCATGCTGACCAAAATTCCATATTGCATCATGTGCTGCCTGCAGAGAGACAGTGCCAAGGTGCACAGCACATGCTGCATATGCAATATCGCATTTAGGCAGCATGGTGGCAGTGGCACTAGCTTGACAATGACACCAGACCAGTTGTCAATCATGCTGCTGCTGCTGCCATTGTCAATGTCTTTAAATAAATGAATCACAAGGCTGTCCAATGTTGTCCATGATCCATCCATCCATCCATGATCTCTAACCTAAGCAATTTAATCAAATCAATGCATTACAATCTCAATCTGACTGCAGGCCAGGCACAGACCATGATCCATCCATCCATCCATAATCTCTAACCTAAGCAATTTAATCCCATCAATGCATTACAATCTCAATCTGACTGCAGGCCAGGCACAGCACAGGCACACTCACAGTCACACTGACACACCTTAGTTAGCTCAGGCTGAACTTCCTC
Organism: Glandirana rugosa; assembly: GCA_018402905.1. Taxonomy (NCBI): domain Eukaryota; kingdom Metazoa; phylum Chordata; class Amphibia; order Anura; family Ranidae; genus Glandirana; species Glandirana rugosa. Next base: position 1,436,686 of record BLSH010286072.1, on the reverse strand, counting down.
TGCGGCTGCCCTCTTCGATCCCGAATACTGCTCTCTGGTGGTCTGGCTCTGGTTACTGGTGGTCTGGAGTCAGACTCTGGAGTCTTTGGAGTGGATAGGACCATGGTCTGGTCGGTCTCTCTGCCTCTGGACTGGACCTCTGGTAATTTAGTTGAGAGACTGTCTGACAGTCTCTCGTCTCGCCTCTCCTCTGCGGGTTGTGGGCGGTGCCTCTGCCTCTGGTTGGTTGAGGTTCCAACCCCGCCTTTCCGTTCCCCGCTCCTTCTTCCCAGTCAGCCAGGCCGCACCGCACCTGAATCACTCCGCCGGCGCCGGCCCCTGGGTACTCGATCTGACATGCCTGCGGCGTGCACAGGCGCGCAAGGACACATCCCGAAAAAGGGAAAATAGTCCTTCCTTCTCAAGTCACAAGAACGGTGAAACAATCCAGTCTAAAACACACAGATAGACTATTGTGATTTGTGAATCATGCATTAATTTACGGTGTGACACACACAGATTGCCCGGGCCCCCCTGACAAGCCAAGGGCCCCGGGCCCGGTACTGAAGGGCCAGTTGTACTGGCCTATCAGCGGCCCTGTAGACACCTCTGGAGGATAGTATGGCTAGACTGGTGCTTTTTCTTCTTTGAACAGTAAAGGCTCTAATGCTCACCATCTTCTGAAAAGCGATTCACATTGAATCACTTTTTAGAGGGTGGTAAAGCAGCATCTGGCAGGCAACTACTGTCGCCTCCTACTGCCGCCTGTCCTTTTTTTAAATTTTTTTTTTAATTGCTGAAAGGCAAATGTTACACTGCGGCACCATTCACAACTTGCTGCTGCCATGAATCAAAGTATCACAGCTGCATCATGTGTACAAGTCCTGTCTGTGATGTCAGAATTCTGGTGGGCAACAGAGGGGTGGTTAAACCGTGACTCAGCTGCCTGCTTTTACCACCCCTGGCCGCCAGTATGAAAGAGTTATAAAGGTGCAAAAGCACACTAATTCATCATCCCTCTGTTCTTATACCCTGTAATCATGCTCAGAAAAGAAAATCTGTGCAATGATTGGTCAGAGTGCTGCCTCTGCTATACAGGGAATTACAGCAGACAGTTTGGATTCAGAGAGTACATGTATATTTATATTAGTTTAACCAGTTCCAGACAGTCTCGCGTATATTTACTGCTGCAGAGTGGCGCTGTTGCACGAATCGCTGTCTACAAACGGCGGCTCATGCGTGTACGACTAGCGGGCTCTCGTGCCCGCCGCACTCTCCAGCAGTATGGCTGCGGGTGGGCGGACTCAATTTCAGCTGGCTACCCGCGATTTTCTGGCACATAAAAAATCGGGGAACACAGTGGTTCCCCGCTCTGTCAGGCGGCATGTAAGAGATCTACTGATCCCTGTCACTGGGATCAGTTAGATCTCTTATGCCCCTGGCAGCCCGTCCCTTCACAGTTAGAACACGCCTAGGGAATACAGTTAACCCCTAGATCACCCCCTGCAGGTTAACCCCTTCACTGCCAATGACATTTATACAGTAATCAGTGGCTATTTAAATTTCTGATCGCTGTATAAATGTCATTGGTCCCAAAAAAGTGTCAAAATTGTCCGACATGTTCGCTGCAATAGTGCAGTCCTAATAAAAATCGCAGATCGCCGCCATTACTAGAAAAAAAATAGTAAAAATGCCATGAATTAATTCTCAGGGTTTGTAAACACTGCAACTTTTGCGTAAACAAATCAATAAACGTTGATCGCAATATTTTTTACCACAAATATAAGGAAGAATATAAATTGGCCACAACTGATGAATACATTTGTTTTTTTATATATTTTTTTTGGATATGTATTATAGCAAAAATTAGAAAATATTTTTTTTTTCAAAATTGTCGCTCTTTTTTTGGTAATAGCGGTGATCAGAAGTGATGCAGAGAGGATCAAATACCCCCAAAACAAAGCTCTATTTGTGGGGGAAAAAAAGGCGTCAATTTCATTTGGGTACAACGTCGCACGACCGCACAATTGTCAGTTACAGTGTTGAATTGCAAAAAGTGCAAAAAGTGCTCTGGTCCTACAGTGGAAAATCCTTCCGGTCCTTAAGTGGTTAATGCAATCATACACAATTTTTCAATCTATCTAGAGTTCAGCTTTAATTGTGCTGTCATGGGTAGACCTTAGTGTCAGGAGAAAGTATATTGCTGGCCCTTTAAATTAAGGGGATATTATACAGACAGACCCCTGTGCCTAGTAAAAGTTTTAGGCCAGTTTGTCATAATCCATTTTCATGTCTACCACCAGCAACTGCATACATCTAGTTCCTTATAAGCATAAATGCTGAAGTGAAATGTACATTTAAAGTCCTTGATTACCAGTCCTTGTTGATTCTGTAAAAGGCTTATTGCCTAGTCTCAGAGCTAGAGATATTAGTCAGTGCCTGATGGTCAGGTTGAAACAGAGGGCTACAAAAGACCCAGGCACTATTGGGCATCACAATATGTGTAAATATTCTGCTGGTTCATACAGCATGGAAATATGCCACACGATTTGCCTTAAAGCAGTTGTAAAGCTTACATTCATATATATATATATATATATATATATATAGCTTGTATAACAGTGTAAATTTGCTGTCCCCTCAAAATGACTCAACACACAGCCATTGATGTCTAAACCGCTGGCAACAAAAGCGAAAATGCCTAAATTGAGCCCAAAGTGTCAATATTTTGTGTGGTCACCATTATTTCCTATCACTGCCTTAACCCTCTTGGGCATGGAGTTCACCAGAGCTTCATAGGTTGCCACTGGAGTCCTTTTCCACTCCTCCATGACGACATCACGGAGCTGGTGGATGTTAGACACCTTGCGCTCCTCCACCTTCCATTTGAGGATGCCCCACAAATGCTTAATAGGGTTTAGATCTGGAGACATGTTTGGCCAGTCCTTCACTTTTACCCTCAGCTTCTTTAGCAAGGCAGTGGTCGTTTTGGAGGTGTGTTTGGGGTCATTATCATGTTGGAATACTGCCCTGCGGCCCAGTCTCTGAAGGGAGAGGGATCATGCTCTGCTTCAGTATGTCACAGTACATGTTGGCATTCATGGTTCTCTCAATGAACTGTAGCTCCCCAGTGCCAACAGCACTCATGCAGCCCCAGATCATGACACTCCCACCACCATGCTTGACTGTAGACAAGAAACACTTTGTACTCCTCACCTGGTTGCCGCCACACACGCTTGACACCATCTAAACCAAATATGTTTATTTTGGTCTCATCAGACCACAGGACATGGTTCTAGTAATCCATGTCCTTAGTCTGCTTGTCTTCAGCAAACTGTTTGCAGGCTTTCTTGTGCATCATCTTTAGAAGAGGATGGGATGACAGCCATGCATATCAATTTGATGCAGTGAGCGGCGTATGGTCTGAGCACTGACAAGCTGTCCCCCCCACCCCTTCAACTTCTGCAGCAATGCTGGCAGCGCTCACACGTCTATTTCCCAAAGACAACCTCTGGATATGGTGCTGAGCATGTGCACTCAGCTTCTTTGGTCACGCCTGTTCTGAGTGGAACCTGTCCTGTTAAACCGCTGTGTGGGCTTGGCCACCATGCTGCAGCTCAGTTTCAGGGTCTTGGCAATCTTCTTATAGCCTAGGCCATCTTTTTGTAGAGCAACAATTCTTTTTTTCAGATCTTCGGAGAGTTCTTTACTATGAGGTGCCATGTTGAACTTCCAGTGACCAGGATGAGAGAGTGAGAGTGATAACACCAAATTTAACACACCTACTCCCCATTCACACCTGGGATCTTGTAACACTAACAGTCATATGACATTGAGGAGGAAAAATGGCTAATTGGGCCCAATTTGGACATTTTCACTTCGGGTGTACTCACTTTTGTTGCCAGGGGTTTAGACATTAATGGCTGTGTGTTGAGTTATTTTGAGGGGACAGCAAATTTACACTGTTATACAAGCTGTACACTCACTACTTTACATTGCAGTAAAGTGTCATTTCTTCAGTGTTGTTACAGGAAAAGATATAATAAAATATTTACCAAAATGTGAGGGGTGTACTCACTTTTGTGAGATACTGTAAATAATATTCTCATTATTCTTGTATGATTTTTTTTGGAGGTTACCACAATACCATTATCCATGATTTTTTAATATCAAAAATACAACTATGATGGTGTCGCTTGGTAACTATTACTGTTTTTGTTTTTAATGTAACTGCCTACTCCAAATCTGTCATTTGAATAAAAAAACATAGGCAAGTATTCTTCTCCACATTATTCTTTATTGTGAAGGAAAAAAAAATAATATAAATTAAATTAGACATGCTATCTGCCAGCAAAATAAATAACTGAAACAATAAGTGCATTATATGCAGAAAATGGTGAAAACAAAAGAAAAGAAAACCTTACAACAAAAAAATACACAAATTAATAGACATTATAAATGGGGGTACTGGTGACACCAGACCATGGGGGTTGGTGGGGTCATATGGGGGATATTGCCACTGACCGGCATGCTGCTGTGGTGGGTGGGGTGGCTGTGGAGGTAGTGGAGGTAGAGGCACATACTCAGAGAAATGAGTATTATCTGTAATATGGCCTCAATCCCCCTTGCTTAGCAGCTGGATGATGAGTTCCTCACACCTGCCCCTTTGGTATGTGGTCATGAGGTGTAGCTTATTGGCTGTCAGAGAGGCAAATGATTCAGCCTCATCAGGGTCTCTCTGGAGCACCGTTGAGACATGGCTGAGAAAAGTAGAAGCTGACTCCTCAAGGTTTTTGGTCTTGCGCCCTCTTTTAGCAACAGGAGGTAGTGGAGGTATCTGGGACTCCACCGCCTGAGAACTTCCAGATGGCTCCTCCAGACTGACATTTTCCTGTGTATGAAAATGTGACATTATAAGAATATATTTTTCTAGGTTGGTCATCAATCAAACCAAATTTACATTTTCGCACTGTTGCTAATTGAATGTGTAGAAATAAAAAAGACTATCATTCTGGCACAGCATTTTTATTTATCCTTAAAATCATTTTTGGTCACTACTGGAAAATGTGACATTATTAGAATATTATTTGTTGGGTTGGTCATCAATCAAACCAAATTTACATTTCCGCACTGTTGCTAATTGAATGTGTAGAAATAGAAAAGACTATCATTCTGGCCACAGCATTTTTATTTATCCTTAAAATAATTTTTGGTCACTACTGTGTTTTGATATTCCCCTTTTTATGCATTTTTGCCAGGAAAATGCACTGTGTCCAGCACTGTGGAGTTAACTAGTAGTGACCAAACAAGTTTACCACCAGACCAAGTGCAAGGTTGGTCCACTAATTTAGCAAAATGTATGGTAGAAACAGACGTGACTTTGGGAGGATTAATGAATGTTGTATTGTACTTTTTTAGAGGAAATTGAGTGTGAACATGTCCCCCAAGATCTGAATTTGGAACCATGGGATCTGTATCCTGGACCCAGCACAAACATTGGGCTACTTGAAAAATCCACCGACATGAGTCACAGTGAGGGCCAAAGCAATCCTGAAAATGAAGAAGGTGTTGGTGACCTGTTCTTTGCGCAAGTAAGTATTCTTCAAATATTGCTTCTTTTGTATTGACATGTTGAGTGTTTACATGTCAAAAGCAAACACCCAGTCCACACATTAACATGGCCTGAGCCACTTGACCATCGTTGCCTTAATACATTTTACTCTTATTACCAGGTTATGATCTTCCACATTGTACCATTGACAAAATGAGTGCTGATATGTAGTGTTGAGCGAACCCGGACTGTAACGTTCGGGTCCGTACCGAACTTTAGGGTGTCCGTGGCACGGACCCGGACCCGGACATTTCAAAAATCGTTCGGGTTCTCGTCTTGGGGCCTGGCTTGGGCTTGCTAAAAACTTTACAGGCCCAGGCCCAGGCACGGTGCCTGTGGGATTTCAAGCCATGCCTGGGCTTGCAATGTCAGGCCCAAGCGAGTTGTGATGTATAGTCGTGAGTAAAACAGTTACCATGTTACACCTTCTAGTATTGGACCATTATTCTCATTTTACATAATTCCGTTGCTACCAGTTCACCGAGTCCGGTACAATTACACACCTGACCCACAAACGAAAACTGTACATTTGTGAGTTGTACAGTTATGTTTTCTTCGTTATAAACTTCTTATGAATGAACGCGTTTCTTGTCCAGTGGTTGT
>BLSH010286072.1:1403641-1416736 GCA_018402905.1 Glandirana rugosa | reverse complement strand
ACCCCAAGGAATTTGCTGAGAGGCATGTTGAGCCCATTGAATATTTTATTTTTTTGTCAGAAGTGATTGAAAGATGACCAAAAAAAAAAAAAAATTACACAAAGTTGTTACTGAAATGATATATTGCTCACATATTCCATGGGTATGTGTGGAATTACACCCCAAAATACATTCTGCTGCTTCTCCTGAGTACGGGGATACCCCATGTGTGAGACTTATTGGGAGCCTATCCGCATACGGGACCCCGAAAACCAATCACCACCTTCAGGATTTCTAAGGGCAAAAATGTATGCCTTCACCCCACACTACCTATCACAGTTTCGGAGGCCATGGAATGCCCAGATAGCACAAAACCCCCCCAAATGACCCCATTTTGGAAAGTAGACACTCCAAGCTATTTGCTAAGAGGCATGGTGCATATTTTACAGCTCTCATTTGTTTTGGAAAATGAAGCAATAAACCGATTTTTTTTTTTTTTTTAATTTTTTCAAATTTCAAAACTTTGTGACAAAATGTGAGATCTGCAAAATACTCAAAATACTTCTCAGCGAATAGCTTGGAGTGTCTACTTTCCAAAATGGGGTCATTTGGGGGGGTTTTGTGCTATCTGGGCATTCCATGGCCAGATAGCAAATATTTACTTGAGTTTGCACCTAAACCGGACCCAAAATCACAGAGGACTCCCGGCTGCCCCGAACATATGTGAACCAGCTCAATTGAAAGCCGGTCCAGTTTACATGTTACGCGAATCGGATGTGGTTATAAAAGCATCTGATTCACATATATGTGAACTGAGCCTAAAGGAGAAATTGGATACCTTCGAGCATATCTGCCCTCCATCGCTTTATATACTGTACTACAAGATCTCATTAATGAGACAAAAGCAGTATGACAAAGCAGTGTGGCTTCCACATATATTTGCAAATGTGTGTAACTAAAATCTCCTTTTTATGCATAATGTTAAATACTGTAAATGTGTTTTTGTTTGTTTGTTGTTTTGCTGGATAGCTGGAAAGTTTGCTGGTAATACAAATGTCAGTGCAAATACAGTTTACTATATATTCTAACTATTAGGTCTATTTAACTGTACAATGCCAAACTAAAAAACAGTTGGTCTATCCTGGTATGACAAAGAGGAAAAAACAAAAATGAAACCCTTAAAATGTGTACAGATGCATACTGCAAGCTAAAGCAACATGTGCTAAAAATCAAAGATTACATTAATTATACAGTTTTATAAATGTTTACCTCCTTAATTGAATCCAGGTGAACCAGGTGCTGTTTTTTTGTTGCTGAAATTGATTGATTTTAATAAGCCACTCGTAAATACTAAAGGGTTTTTAGCTGAATCCAGAATTTAGGTATTGCATGCTTAGTAACAATAATAAAGAAAATGGCTAAATATATAAATATATTTGAAGATCCACCTATGCAGGAAAATGATATTTAAAAACACATACATGATAAATGATATTTAGGAAATTTGTTCCTAAGCTATAGCTTTAATCACAGAGGAATGAAATGTCCATATATTGTGAAGTCAACTATGACATGTAAATGAGATTCTTCATGCTCTATAGAGCTAAAATAATTAACTGTAAACACAAGTACTAGATAATGTATGGTTGAATTTACAAATTTTAATTAGCAAAGAAACATCAACATGGACATTCTAAAGTCTCCTTCAAATGGACAGGCGACAGATTTGCCAAGTCTGGTTATAGTGTGTATAAATATTAACCTCCCTGGCGGTATGATTATTTCAGATTTTTGGTGCTGAAAGCGGCACGATTATTTTGCATGGAAATTTGGCGTTTTATATTGTAGGCCTGTAATTCTTAGGAATAACTCACTTAAATCTGTACAAACAAGAGTCTAGTAGACATCCCGGATATGATAAAGTTTGAAACAAGATATCATAAATTATAATATAATAAATAACTAAAAATAATTATCAAAAATAATAATGTAATAGTAATAAAATGTATTCAATAATGTAATCAAACCAGAAACACTGAAATTTGCTCAGTTGCAGAATTGTCGCTGTCGTCACTTTTGGTGTCTGATGATAAATTTCCCTACAAATCAGTATCACTCAATTCTGCAAATGATTCTTATTTACTATTGGTGTTTTCTAGCTGATCAAAAACTGCTTTTGACATAAAGGGACACTTTTTGGTTGCCATGGACATTCTCAAGTTTCCAGTTTGCGGCACGACGCTCGCAGGGAACAGAGCCCGGCACACAGAGGCATCGGGCGACGGACACAGCCCCCAGACACAGCAGGGTACATCGCTGGATCTATGGGACAAGGTGAGTAACGCTGCCTTGGATCCAGCGATGCAATCCCGAGTGTGGCTCGGGGTTACCGCTCTTGGTACTGAAATTCCACCCAGAGCCACACTCGGGAATACCGCCAGGGAGGTTAAAGTTCTTTCTAAGATCAACCTAATTTAAATAAAATATTTAATTATTTGTAAATATTTTTAAAAAATCACACATTTAACAATTTCTTTAATGAATACATATGCATTGTTTGCGCTCTAATATGCATATTTAAAGGCAGCCATATTTGCTCATGTACACACATTCTCACCCTTGTGATGTAAAGCTTGGTACACAGTGCGTTCTTTTTTCACGCAACCCCACGGGTTGAATGACGAAAAACTGATAGCTCCGGTCGGTTGCTAACAATGCAAGGTTAGTCCAGCGATCTCCCCCCGCTAAGCTGTTGTGTTCGGACAGGGGGATGGGCCCCCCACCAGAACACTCCGATCAGCGCTCCCTGCCATTGGCTGAGAGCACTGATCGGGAGTCGGTTGGCTGATGGTTTTCCAGCATGCACGTTCGACAGTCCGACATACACACAGGCAGAATGTCGGCTGGTATTTTTTGTACCGGCAAATGTCTCCCGACATTCTGCCCATGTGTATGGGGCTTAAGTCGAGCTGCTTTCCAGTATTTTTACATAATGCACTCCCAGTTGTTCAGAGAGAAAGCCATTGTGGATTCCCTCTTATGGCTAATCTAGATCTGTATATTTAAAGTGGAACTTCACAAATTTAAGACGCAATTTAATTCATTTTTACTATTCAAAGTAAACTCACACATCCATCCATCTCTTCATCACTAAAAAAACAACTCCCAGCATGTGTAGCTGAGGCCATCTTACGTAAGAGCAGATGATTCGTGTAGGATTTACTTCCTGGTATCCATCTGCCCTTAACCCAGGCATGTAGGCAATAGGGTGTGCTTATCCGAGAAAACCCCTCCTCTCCTCCTCTAGATGAAAGAAATGAATGCCATGAAGACTCTTGAGATGTAAGGCATCATTTTGACCTAGACCAGAAACCAAGTAAATATAATAAACCTTCCTATTTATTTATTAAAGCTAGTAGCATAGGGATTAAAATAGTTAAAGTGGTTGTAAAGGCTGTTTTTTTTTTTTTAAATAATAAACATGTTATACTTACTTGCTCTACAATGGTATTGCTGCAGGCTCGCTGCTGAGCTGTAGGCATTCATTGACACACACAGCGCAGCTCGGCACCACCCCTGCCTCCCTGCTCCCGCGCACAGGTTTTGATTGACAGTAGCAGGAGCCAATGGCTCCCCCTGGTTTAGCAAAGCCTGTGAGAGCTGCTAAAGATGAGCACAGTGCTGGATCGTGTGAGGACTCAGGTAAGTATTTAGAGGGGTGAGGGGGTATACTACTACTTTTGGAGCATTTTTTACCTTAGTGCAGGGAATGCATTAAAGTAAAAAATGTCTTATCTTTGGAACCATTTTAATTCTGCTTTAATACAGTGACAACAATATGTAAAAGTAGTCATAGAAAGTGTGAATGCCACATCAAAAATTACTAAAATAATTCAAATTGTGCTCTCACTTAGATAAACTATTGTTTTCCTTTATTCCCTTGTCTGCATTGTATATAAATGGCCACTGGTAGCAACGCCTTTTAAACACACTCCTGGGTGCTATATCAATCGGAACAGTGTTTACGACATGTCAAGCTAACTGCTACCTTGTAAAAGCCACCCAATCACTTCTACAGTCTACAGAATGAACCTAGAGCCTGAGAATGAACCTGGAGCCCGAGAATGAACCCATGAGTGAGGAACATTTCAGGTTTAGGTGGCATTTGTGTTACCCATATCAGGTATAGCAGCACATGCCAGAATGAAAGCAATATTTCTAGAGCCATCATTCATTAACTTTTAACCGATGACCTGTAAAGGCTTTTAAATGTCTCCTATGGACAATTTTGGGTATCTTTTAAGTTTATGTTTTTCACTGGGACACCTCGTGCCTAAAAAAGACACTATACGATCCATACTGACCTAAATATTGAGTATTATATAAACATTTTGGCAACCACAACTGGTTCTAAAAAAATATGCTTTTCTCATATTTCTAGTTATTTTCCACTCTGCTACAGCAACAATCATTTATTGGAATAATTGGCGATATCTCTTCTGCTGGTACTTTACCATAGTATAAATAGATTTCTTGTCTCCCATTGCAGACACTGTAAAATCTGTTTACCAGTCTGCAAAGTCACACGATGCCTAATTATATTTACATTCTACATTACTGCACCACATCGATACATGTTTTCAATAAATAAAATATAAAGTAGCACAGAAAAATTCAATGATAGGTACACCTAAATTACCCATTCAAGAATACTGCATTCCATTGTGTATTGTCACTTAATAACATGACAGAGCTTCAACTAACTAGCACTGGTGATGCTTGCAGCTGTAAATAAGCAAAATAAAAATATATATATATTAGATTGAAAATAAAAATGAGGAGATTGTACTTGTGTGTCAAGTGATTAGAACAGAAAAATCTTTCTACTAAGCAAATTTTGTACAAGGAAAGAAAAAAAAAAAGTGAGACATGATGGAGCACAGCTGCAAGTCATTCATGAGGTCTTTTTATCAATATTAATCATGTATTCATATCGCACTCATTATTTGCTGGAAATGGTTTGGTAGAAAGTTTAGCAGAGCTTACATCTTTATCTTCATCTCTTATTCAAAGTCCCCTAATCATCACCATTAACCTAGCAGAAGTGACTATGATAAAGCAATGGCAATGCATGTACCCTTAGGAGCCTGAATTTGCTTTGTTATTATTTTCACCATCATCCCGGGATCCCAGAAACCTAGGATGCCCCTGTTATGCAAATGAAAACTTTCTCTGCAAAAGTCAACAGCTGTGCTGCCTCCTGTTACAGCCCCCTATTGGAAATGGAGGGCGACTATCACGCTGAAAATATTTGAGAGTGAGGGTCATAAAATGCACTCACATACACTGGGGAGGTCACATTGCCAAGGTTTTTTGGGAGAAAAAGGTTCTTTTATAATGACGTTATGGCCAAAAAAAGTATGAAATTATTTATTTAAGGAAAGACAAAGGTTAACAACCACAATGTCCTGCGTATTATCAGCTCTAGGCAACTCAGACACAGCTGGGAAAGTATATAACAATGAACAATAGAAAAATAGTAGTAGTAATTTCTTAATCAAATAAAGGACAGGCTAAGGGGCCAAAGGCTTCTTTCAAAGAACATATCATTCCCAACAAAGGCACTAAACTATAAAAAAATTGAGGTGAACCCCCAGATAGGTGTGGCATATTTCTCCAGCTAGCTAGCCACCAGAAGTCAAAACCCAATGCCTTCCAAAGAAACATTTTACATGAGAAGTAGTAAAGGACGAGAACATTTGCTCAGAAGCAAGAAGTGGTAGAAAAAGTGTGAAAAGAAGTGAAGGGCGAGAGAGACAGCAAAAAAGGGGAATAAGAGAAAGAGAAAAGAAGGGGTGGTGGGGGCCCAGAGAGGACCAGAGGATGAAGAGAAGGAGGCATGCCAAGGGGAGAGGGGGATTGCTGAGGTCAGCCCAAACTCAAAAAAGCATAAGACCCAGTTAGGGCTGATTTAGACTGATCAGAGTCAAGTGGTTGACCAGGGCAACTCACGGGGCTTTCCATATCAGAGGGGCCCATGAGCTCCTGATATGTAGAAGAGCATGAAAAAAAATTACCATAGATACCACGCATCACAAAGCCTCTCCTCCCTTTGGTGTAAGTAAGATGTTTCATACGTTCAATACCATTTTTATTTAGCCACAACAAAACTGCCGGGGTAATAGGTTGTTTCCAAAGAGCCGGGGCACAAGGCCGAGCTGCATTCAAAAGGTGAACTGTAAGTGAGGATTTGTAATGTGAGAGCGGGACACTATCGAGATGCAGCAAGTAGCCCATCCGATGGACCTCAAAGAATGGAGTATCTTGTATGCTGACCAGGTGGGTCTGGTAGTTGTTGTCTCTCAGCCACAGAGGGTCATCTGCAAAAGGAGATGAAATGCAGCAGGTGGTATTTTCCCACTTCCAGCAGGGGATCTAGGTTCCTATTGGTACTGCCAGATAAGACCTCAGAACAGGCATGCCAAAACATTTAGACAATTAGTGTAATTTCTTGTTGCTAGAGTATTTCTTTCCGTTCTTTAAATATATATAGCTAAATATATATATATATATATATATATATATATGTAAAGCCAATGCTTTTTCTTGTTTTGGAGTGAGGGAGAATTGAACCTCCTGTGGCAATTACACACTTTCAGTCTCACCCAGCACAGAGATTTTCCAGCTTGTGGGAAATCAATCTAAGTACCAGCAGACTGAGAGTGATCGCCACTGTTGCAGGTCAATTGAGTAGCCACCCCTTTGTGCACACACAGTAGCTAACACCATGGGATTGATTTACTAAAACTAGAGAGTACAAAATCTGGTGCAGTTGTGCAAGGTATCAGCTTCTCACTTCAGCTTGTTCAGTTAAGCTTTGACAAAAAAAAAAAAGAAGAAGCTGGTTTCTATTTAGAGCTGCACAAGATTTTGCCCTACCCAGTTTTATTAAATCAACCTCCATGTGTTTTAGTTGAAATACGCACCAGTCACAGAATCCACTGTTGTGATTCTGACATTTAAAATGTATGTATCACCTGCTGCCACACCCATACAGGAATGTAACAGATTTTACACTATGATAGCTCTATGATAGATATGATAACTCTTTTGAAGAGACAAATATCATGGTTAATAGAATAGAATTCTTTTCAAAACGAAAAAACGTTTACCTTTACATTTACTTTAACAGACTAGTAACAGCACGTACAGTACCTAGATTTTTATTATGTATTATTATTCCCTTTATTTGTCGAAAATATGTCTTTTTCCCACCGCCATACATGTAAGTGATACGGTTGGCAAAGTAGCTCTGCTGTGCCAGATTACTTAGTAGGTACATGATCCGGCACTTCCGGGTAGGGGGCACGGTGCTGGCGTCCTGGCTATGCCGGTCAGCAGGTACCAGCCAATGGATTGTCAGGCTCGCCAATCGTCAGGAAGACACACAGGACAAAGCCCTGCCTATGTAAACAAGGCAGAACTCTGACATGTCGGCATGGAAGTTGTGGATTTTCTTTCCCCACAAAGCAGGAAATAAAATCCATCATTTCCCTTAGTAAAAGCAGCACACATAGTACACCAAAACACTGGTTAAGCACACATTTAACCCTTTGATCGCCCTAGCTGTTTAATCCTTTCGCAGCCAGTGTCATTAGTACAGTGGCAGTGTATATTTTTAGCACTGATCATTGTATTATACCCCCAATATCACAGTCCCGCTATAAATCACTGATTTCCACAATTATTAATATCAAAAAAATAAAAACTCCAGTACAGTTGGGTCCCAAAGTTACAAACATCCAACTTACAAACAACTCCTACTTACAAACAGAGGGAGATGGCGGCCACAAGAACGAGTATTGTGAGCGCGTGCCACCGGAGGCACGCTCGCGCTCTCACTGTGTTCTGGGGGGCCAGGGAGTGGGTAGGGCAGACTCGATTGCCCCGGCTATCCGCGAGGACTCCCCCGCAGTGAGAGAACGAATGTTCGTGCATGTAAACACGGATCTCCATTCTGACAGATGGGGAAGGGATGTGATCACAGGCTTCCTGTATATGGAAGCCGTGACCTCTCCCCTCCCCCTGCCAGCCCAGCCCCCATACAGTTAGAACACACTGAGGGAACACAGTTAACCCTTAGGGCGCCCCCTCCAGGTTAACCCGTTCACTGTCAATGGCATTTACACAGTAATCAATGCATTTTCATAGCACCGATCGCTGTATAGATGCCAATGGTCCAAAAAAAGTGTCAAAATGGTCTGACATGTCCGCCGCAATATCACAGTACCGCTAAAAATCACAGATCGCCACCATTACTAGTAAAAAATTAAAAAAAAATAAAAACCTCATAAATTAATTCTCATCATTCATAAACACGGCAACTTTTGCACAAACCAATCAATAAACGCCAATTGCAATTGCGAAGAATATGAAGAAGAATATAAATTGGCCAAAACCAATATTTTTTTTTTGGATTTGTATTTTAGCAAAAAGTAAGAAAAAATTTTTTTTTTGCAAAATTGTCGCTCTTTTTTTGTTTATAGCGGCGATCAAAAATGATGCAGAGGTTATCAAATACCACAAAAAGAAAGCTCTATTTGTGGGAAAGAAGGACACAAATTTTGTTTGGGTACAACGTCGCATGACCGCACAACTGTCAGTTAAAGCGACGCAGTGTCAAATCACAAAAAGTGCTCTGGTCCTAAATGAGGAAATCCTTCTGGGGCTGAGGGGGTTAACAGAGCTCAAGGATCCAAATAAGCAATTTTTATTGCAAGGATTTACATATACTTTACAAATGAATTGAAAAGTGGCAATTACTGTATATTTCCTGATATAAAAACAACCTCTAGTCTGAGCATTTGCAAATCTGAAATAAGAGCCATCTATGGATTGTCTCTCTATTAGCTATAGCAATAAGCCCTGGGGGTGTTGCTGAAAATAATAGAGGTCTCCCTAACCCGTTCAAAGGCTCCCAAGCCCAGTTTTTCAGAGCACATCCACAAAGCTCAAAAAAGGGTGAGAGAAACTGTCTTAGAGGAATGTAATTAAAAACTATTCCCTTGACAGTCGTCATCCTAGTCCACCTCTTATCCTCCATGGGCACTTTGAGCAGCATCTATGTCCCATCTTTATGATGTTGGCTCTGGCCCTGTACTGTTTATAGACATTACTGGCAAGAAAAGCAGTTTCAAACCAGTCACCACAACCAGAATCGAAGATCATGGAATTGTAAGTTAAAGTGATATAAAACCCTCAATTTCAAAGCACTTTCAGCATCTGATTTAATTACTTACTGAGTATGAAACTTTTCTTTTAATCCCTGCTTATGTTCCAGTTTAAGCTTGTGCCATGATCAGTGTCCCAAGTTTCCTGTTTCAGGTTGGTTCCTTTCTATTGCAACATCCTATGGAGTCACCCTTAAGTGGGGTACACACTATAAGAAAATCGGACCATTCGTCTGATTTTTCTCGTTTCACAGCAAATCGGAACCGATGAAAGAAAATGTGTACGATAGATTTCATACAACGAAGGCTTTTTTTGTTGTTTATTGTTTCTGATCATGCGCAGTCTTTCTTTTCTGATTTTTCTGGTACGAAAATCGTATTATAACGGTACACATTAAACGAAAATCAGTCGTTCTGCTCCCATCCGAGAAAAACTTTGGAGTTTGTCCATCCGAGAATTTTCGTACGAAAATTCGGAATCGGCTGTCGAAAGATGTGTGCACACTATACGAAAATCGTACGAAAATTCTCTGGACGAAAATGTTTGCCTGTACGAGCCTTTACATGTAAGAATTAGAGCTGTGTCTCCCTACACTGTGTGCATCAATGGAAACACACAGCCCTGTAGCTTATGATGGCAAGGCACTCTCCTGCTGCTTTTCTTCTCCAAGCTAAGAGAATGACTGGAGACTGCACTTTCTACTATTATCTCTATGCTGGGGTAGGAATTTTAACAAATAATTTAGAGGGGATGTTTATTTTTAAAAACAGTGAGGGTTGAATACTACTTTAAGGTAACAATTACAATGAGCTTGAAAGTTTTTTTTTTTTTTTTTAATGCTGTAGATTACTGAATATGAAGCGGAAAAAGAGGCAGTGTGGGGGTTTAATTAAATGTCAGAGTTCCATTTTCAAGAATAAGTGCACGTGTTTAGCAAATAATAGCATGCCAACGCAAATACCTTACAGAGCATCAATGCTAGTTTAGAAATGGGTCGGCGGTGGCACCCAAAGACCTTGGTAACCATCTGTAGCTCTGTTTTTCTTCAGCTCTGTCTGCACATAGTATTCAGCTGTTTATACCTCTAAAGAGGGCATGACTGCATTTATCTTTTAATCGTCCATGCTTGCAAGCAGTCAGTAACTTTCTGACAGAACAATGCATTTGAAATACAATAAGAAAAAATAACAATAAGGTTTTTCTTTAATGAAAGCTGCAGCATTGAACAGATGCAGAATTAATGAGCAGCTAAACTGTAAACACATCTATGAACTGCAATGGTGAATGATATTCAGTGGAAAACAAACCCATTTAATTCAAGTTGTATCATTTATGCTCAACAATTTTAATGGTTTCATTGGCTTGCTTACAAAACAGTACAACATGATCAATTTGTGTTTGTTTTACTTCCCTTGTCTCAAAACGTATATTTCGACTCATAGATGGGGACAAGAGACCAACAAATAAATGTTATTTCAAATCCCTTAAACAGTCAATACAACTATAAAAGTTTATATTCAATGAGTGTCTAAAGAACTATGCAGCCATAATACAATAATAAATTAAAATGAATTATATTAAATAAAATGAAATATGAAAACCAATAAAATAACCGATCCCTCATTTCTAATAAAACCATTGTATCAGAATTATTAGTTGAAAATACAACAGCATTAGAGCATGAAAAAATATTCTCTAATCACCCACTTCTGTCTAGAATTAATTAAAGATCATAAAATCTACTGGTAGGCAAAAAACATATTTTTTGCAGGACCTTATTACTCTGAAAAATAGGAAACTTATTTTAATATTAAATATGATAATTAGACAAAAACATCCTAGTTCTTATTATTGCCCAATCTTTATGAACAGCATATGATATATTCGGTTCATTTTACCACCAATGGGCAATGTAAAGTCAAACTACAAATCCTGTAACTCTCTAAGGTTCAGAGACCATAAGAGGGGCAGAGTTTTCTAAGGGGTTTAAGAGGACTATGAGAACAGGTCATTTTAAAACTCTGTTATAACACTTGTACCTATAAATAATAGGGCTTACCTGTAGGTCCTGTGAACATCACCTAAACTTGCACTGTATAGGAGATATTCAGAATGCATGCAGCCCATGACGTCACTGGCCCATGAGCTCTGAAGGTCCGGCATACAGTGCCAGACCTTCAGAGCCCATAAATGGAGGCCGTGAACCCGGAAGGAAGATCAGGGGAAGATGGAAGCACTCTCAGCAGTGACAGTGCGGTGCTAGATGGCTTCCTTTTGAGGTAAGTCTCTCATAATGTGCTAGCATGTGATGCATACTAGCACATTATGAGATTTCCTTGCAGGGTTTTTTTTTTTTGTCAACTGCGGTTTACTATCGATTTAATGTTTTGAAAATATTTCTTAATCTGCACCTTACATTAAATAATTCCTGATGATCCTGTCTTGAAGGTCCTTGTTCAGGCACTTCTTGTTGCAGAGTGACAAGATTATTTTCCTGTCTCCCAAGTGTTCTCCTACATTGCCACCCTGTCACCCAATGAAGACTACTAGTGGCTTTGCCATTGTATATTGCGCAACCATTCTCCAGATACTTGTTCAAGCACTTCTTGTTGTAGAGTGACAAGATTATTTTCCTGTCTCCCAAGTGTTCTCATACATTGCCACCCTGTCACCCAAAGAAGACTACTAGTGGCTTTGCCATTGTATATTGTGCAACCATTCTCCAGATACTTGTTAAGGCACTTCTTGTTGTAGAGTGACAAGATTATTTTCCTGTTTCCCAAGTGTTCTCCTACATTGCCAGTGCCACCCTGTCACCCAATGAGTATAAGTATATAGGAATATGCAACATCGCATAAAGAAAAGGTGAAAACCTTTAAAAATGGCAGCTGTTTATGGTACAAGGTGCTTTAGCAAGCTAAATGTCATTCCATTATGATTTAGACATTCCTCTATTCTGCAATAAAACCTACAGATCTTGTCATATTAAAACAGGTAATGCCCTCATCAAAAAAGGAACGTGCCCAGAGTTTTTTCATTTTTTTGTAATTTTTATTAATTATAAAACTTTTAAAGCATAAAAACATTTGTTTTTAGCATATTCAAATGAGCAATGATTTAATTTGATGAAGCCAGACAAAAAACACTTAACTTTGCTAACTGGAGGAGGAAAAGACTATGTGGGTTTTTCCTATGGGGAGATATCTAGTATATTGTTAGAAGAGCTCCATTGCACAAAAACACATAAGTGAGTCACCATGCTGCATTTTCCCAAGAGAAAAATCAAAACACATAAACCATGGCCAAGCACTGTTTTTATCGGATATGCTGTTTGATTTGTTCTCTTATTGAAATAACATTTATGTTTTGTTAAAAGTTTAGTTGATTCTGTGCCATTGACATAAGTTGTTTGCTGAGTTGTGCCTTCTTACATTACAAGCAGGAGGTTAGAGCATGTAGTCACCTGTTGTTAAACAATTCAATGCACATCCGCCATAGAAATTAACTGGCATCAAGCCCGGTCTGGGACAAAAAATAGGCCCGGGCATTTTTGGACTGAGCAGCCAATGACATGTTAACTGGCCTCTTCCTCACTCTCCTTCCTGATGGATCCCCCGGGAGAAGGGAGGGGGGAACCCTGCAGAGGTGCGGGGAGCAAGGGGGGCCAGAAAAGAGCATGGGGAGCAGAGAGCACAGGAAGGAAGCCGAAGAACACAGGGTGGGGCAGACAGCACAGAGGAGGACCTGAGAGCACTGAGGTTGAGGGGGAGAGGAGAGCACAGGCGGGGGCCGGAGAGCAGGGGCGGTCTGGAGAGCATGACGGAGGGGCTTGGAGAGCACAGGAGGGGCAGGAGAGCACAGGGGGGAGGCCAGAGAGCACGGGGG
>BLSH010286072.1:1371787-1394213 GCA_018402905.1 Glandirana rugosa | reverse complement strand
GGGGGGGGGGGGGGGGGGGGGTTGAAGCACCTGATTAGAGCCATAGGTTCCAATAGGCTTCAAAAAAGAGTGGTTGGTGGAGCAGAGCATTGCGCTCGCAGCCCACTTAGTGTGTTAGAAAAGCAAATTAAGATTTACTTTCCTAACACTGAATTGCCTCTCTCCGCCAATCAGGAAGCATGGGTATGTTACCGGTTTCCTGATTGAGAGGTCAGGCGATCCTATTGGATGCCTTTCTCAGAGGAGGAGGGGGATGCACGGCCAAATTTAAGCTCTCGCTTGCTGGACACCTTTGCCCACTTCCTAGATGGGGTAAGTGTGGGACTTTGATGTCCCGACTGCCCTGGGGGAGGGAATCTGCTGCTGTCAGTGCCGCGAGCCCCAAGATGGGGGTGGGGAGGTGGGTGCTGTATACCCTGCTGTATACCATACTGAATATACCCTGTCTGATGCTGTATACCCTGCTGTATATACCCTATCTGGTGATGCTGTATATCTTGCTGTATATACCCTATCTGGTGATGCTATATATACCCTGCTGTATATACTCTATCTGTGATGCTGAATACCCTGCTGTATATACCCTATCTGGTGATGCTGTATATACCCTGCTGTATATACTCTATCTGTGATGCTGAATACCCTGCTGTATATACCCTATCTGGTGATGATGTATATACCCTGCTGTATATACCCTGTCTGGTGATGCTGTATATACCCTTCTGTATATACTATATCTGGTGATGCTGTATACACTGCTGTATATACCCTATCTGGTGATGCTGTGTACCCTGCTGTATATACCCTTTCTGGTGATACTGTATATATCCTGCCGTATATATTCTATCTGGTGATTCTGTATATACCCTGCTGTATATACCCTATCTGGTGATGCTGTATACCCTGCTGTATATACCCTATCTGTGATGCTGTATATACCCTATCTGGTGATGCTGTATATACCCTGCTATATATACCCTATCTGGTGATGCTGTATACCCCATCTGGTGATGCTGGGCTGTATACTCCTGATACAATGGGTGTAATCTACAAGGGGTGGGGCTTATGAGAAGTGGGAGGGGTCAAAAAGGAAGGGCGGGGTCTGGCACCCCCATCCTAAAATTTCACCAGCCGCCACCGATCCTGTTCTCTTTGTATTGCTTCCTTTGTGTAAAATTCCTGTTGATCCTACCAGTCTGTTTCTTTCCTATTAAAAATGAAAAACACTACTCATGAGAGATTAGTGTGGTCAGTTCTATAGCTGTGCTGAGAACTCAGGCTGCTCTCCTACAATGATCAGACTTGTCCTGAAACGCCTTCCCCTGCACAGCCATTCACTGGGAAGCTCAGTGTACTGCTGCTTCTCCTCCCTCTCTATGCAGCTGAGAACAGATGGAATGTGACCACTTATAAAAAAGGGGGAAAAAGGGTACACATACTTCTCGTTTAATGACTTACCTGTTTAACGACCGCTCGGACTAACGACAAGCTCTCCACACACGAACGACGTGCTGTACATCATTGTATTGTACAGTACAGTACAGAATTTTTGTTTGTGTTCTGTACTTATGCAAATGAATACAACATTATTGAGCTGGAGTTTTGTGTTTAGTCTTTTTTTTTTGACAATACAGTACAGTAAGTAGTTAAGCATGGTTAAAATATTGATCACTTGTAACTTCTCATTTAATAACCAATTCGTTTAACAACCTGGCCGTTGGAATGGAACCTGGTCGTTAAGTGAGGAGAGCCTGTATTTATAATGATTTTGATATCTGTACACAAATGCTTTGCCTCTCAATCCTATTTTAAACTGAATGGGTTGCTTTTCAAGCTGAGGGTTCACATACACTTTAACCACTTCAGCTCCGGAAGGTTTACCCCCTTCATGACCAGGCCATTTTTTTGTGATATGGCACTAAGTTACTGACAATTGCACGGTCATGCAACGCTGTACACAAATAAAATGTTTTTCCTTTTTATCCCACAAATAGAGATTTATTTTGTTGGTATTTGATCATCTCTATGGTTTTTATTTTTTGCGATGTAAACAAAAAAAAAAAACAACAATATTGAAAAAAAAATCTATATTTTTTACTTTCTGCTATAAAACACATCCAATAAAAAAAATGCAAAAAAATCTCTTCATCAATTTAGGCCAATATGTATTTTGCTACATATTTTTGCTAAAAAAAAAATCCCAAAAAGCGTATATTAATTGGTTTGTGCATAAGTTATACCATCTGCAAACTATGGGATATTTTTATTTATATTTTTTTACTAGTAATGGCGCCAATCAGCGACTTATAGTGGGACCGCAATATTGCGGTGGACAAATCAGACACCTAACTGACACTTTTTGGGGACCAGTGACACTAATACAGTGATCAGTGCTTAAAAATATGTGCTGTCACTGTACTAATGACACTGGCAGGGAAGGGGCAACATCAAGGGTGATCAAAGGGTTAAATGTGTTCCTAGGGAGTGCTTACTAACTGTGGGGGAGGAGATTTGACTGGGGGAAGGTAAAGATCTGTGTTCCTGCTTAGCAGATACACAGGATCAGTACATTTCCCTCTCACAGAACTGCGCATGCGTGCTGGAGCCACCGTCATGGCACAATCTCAGTGAAGGAATGGCACGGAGGCCGTTTCTTCACTGCGCATGTGCGTGATGGCGTGGGCACATGCAAGTACACTGCATATCGCCTAAACCCTGCAGGTTTTGGAGATAAGCAGGGAACCTACAGGTAAGCCTTATTATAGGCTTACCTGTAGGTTGAAGTGGTTGTCACGGGTTGACAACCACTTTAACCACTTGACCACTGGGCACTTAAACCCCCTTAACAACCAGACCAATTTTCAGCTTTCAGCACTCTCACACTTTGAATGACAATTACTCAGTCATGTAATACTGTACCCATATGAAATTTGTGTCCTTTTTTTCACACAAATAGAGATTTCTTTTGGTGGTATTTAATCACTTCTGGGTTTTTAATTTTTTTCACTATAATTAAAAAAAGACCGAAAATTTTGTAAAAAAATTAATTTTTCTTTGTTTCTGTTATAAAATTTTGCAAATTAGTAATTTTTCTTCATAAATTTTGGCCAAAATTTATACTGCTACCTATCTTTGGTAAAAAAAAAAAAATAGTGGATTTTATTTGGTCTTTGTGAAAGTTATAGAATCTACAAGCTATGGTGCCAATCACTGAATAATGATCACACCTGATGTACTGACGGCCTATCTCATTTCCTGAGACCCTAACAAGCCAGGAAAGTACAAATACCCCCCACATTACCCCTTCTTGGAAAGTAGACATTTCAAGGCATTTAGTAAGGGTTATGGTGAATTTTTTGAAGTTGTAATTTTTTCCGACAATTCTTTGCAAAATGAAAAATATTTTTCCCCCCAAAATTGTCATATGTTAACGGGTTATTTGTCACACCCAGCATATGCATACCACAAATTACACCCCAAAATACATTCTACTACTTCTCCTGAGTATGGCAATACCACATGTGTGAGTCTTTTACACAGCCTGGCCACATACAGAGGCCCAACATTTAAGGAGCGCCATCAGGTGTTCTAGGAGCATAAATTACACATATAATTTCTTGACTACCTCTTGCACTTTTGAAGGTCCTGGAGCACCAGGACAATGGAAATGCCCAAAAAATGACCCCATTTTGGAAAGCAAACACCCCAACGTATATTCTAGGAGGCATGATGAGTCTTTTGAACGTGTCATTTTTTCCACAAGTTTTTGGAAAATGTGGAAATGCTGCAGCTCAGTTTCAGGGTCTTGGCAATCGTCTTATAGCCTAGGCCATCTTTATGTAGAGCAACAATTCTTTTTTTCAGATCCTCAGAGAGTTCTTTGCCATGAGGTGCCATGTTGAACTTCTAGTGATCAGTATGAGAGAGAGAGAGCAATAACACCAAATTTACCACACCTGCTCCCCATTCACACCTGAGACCTTGTAACACTAACAAGACACATGACACCGGGGAGGGAAAATGGCTAATTGGGCCCAATTTGGACATTTTCACTTAGCGGTGTACTCACTTTTGTTGCCAGCAGTTTAGACATTAATGGCTGTGTGTTGAGTTATTTTGAGGGGACAGCAAATTTACACTGTTATACAAGCTGTACACTCACTACTTTACATTGTAGCAAAGTGTCATTTCTTCAGTGCTGTCACATGAAAATATATAATAAAATATTTACAAAAATGTGAGGGGTGTACTCACCTTTGTGAGATACTGTATATATATATATATATATATATATATATATATTATCAAATACTATAACAAATAAAATGTGCACTCTACAGAAACACACTCTTTATTACTTTAACAAAAATAGGAAAACCAACTTTTTATTTTTTTTCACATAGTGCCGATGTTTTCTCTAAACCATTTTTGAGAAAGCTGAACCTGAAAAAGATAAACAAAGATAAGACATAGCAGTCTATACTGCTGTTGATCTGGCCACATATAGCTAACAACAGGGAAAAGAGTAAAAGGCTCCAGGCAAACATTACTCAGTATGTTAGGGGACTTTATTCTAGATAGAGCTCGTGCCATTTATATCACAGCAGATCTGCATCAGCGCACTGCTCCCTCATCACAGCTACAGCACTGAAGGGAGTTCAAGAGTCAGGAAAAATGGTGGTGTAATTGTTCACATCCTTACTGACTGTTTAACCCTCATATGATGTTAGGTTAGACTACATTGTACTTTATTTTAATATTAATAAGGTGACTGTATGCTGTAATATGGATGGCTATTTGCATTGTTTATAGTATGCTTATTTCTTTGCACTCCATCCAACTCTTCCCAGGCTGCATAAAATTAGAATACAATTTAGTTCTATCAGTTTGTGCATCTAATGCCTTTATTAGACCTTTGTGTAAAACTCAGAAATGCTTACACATTCCGCCGATTCTCTACTTATTTTATAGCCGCAGTGTGTACTAGGCCCCATTCTGCGCAGCCACATGCTAATACGGTTCCCTATAAAACGGTTGTAGCTGTTTGGGGAATTATCGCTCCTGAAAGCATGATCGGCTTGTTAACTTCTCTCCCGGCACAATTCACCTAGGAGAAAATAGGTTAGTTGATTTAGGTTTATGCCCAATGTGTTAATGAGCTGATCCTATATATGCGGCTGCACAATTTCAAACTAAAGTTGTCCTAAACATTTCCCTCTCTGTTCTATCAGGAAATTGCTGCTAATTTTAATGTATTTTGCTGCAAATTATTGGGGCTCCCTGCATTCATAATTGTACAATATTCTCTATATCTCGTGTACGCAGATGTACCTTGCCTAATTGGCAATCCTCAGTCTGAAGGTACCAAGTACATCTTTATCATTTGCTTATATTTGCATTATTATATTATACAAGAAATCTTATACCCTTCCATCTTCCTATCCTGAAATGTACACAAGCAGAAAAACGCCTGCAACATTTCTCATAGCAACACAGTGCCATCTACTGGGCGAAGGAAGGGGTGACAACGTTCTATCTGCTTTCTGCAAACACGCTGAATTTAAAAACTGCAGATGTATAGCAGCTTCAAGTAGTGACAAAATGTGAGAAGGTTTTAAACTTTAGTGTAGTGGACAGGTGTATATCTGCTTTATTAGAATTTCAAAAGGCACTGTGTGCTCTGTTTGCTTCAGAGACTGGCTTAAGCTTCTTATCCAAAGCTGTTTCAAGGAGCAAAATCTTGACTGAAAACAGCTACTGCAGGGCTAAGGATGTGTGGTGTATCAAAAGGGAGACAAAAATAAGAAACGCTTATTCAGCAAGTTCCCTGACTCTATCACATAACAGCTCAAACTTGAAGAAAGCCCAGTAAATGTATTAACTCCATATTACCAAAGAATGATTGCCATGCTTTTCAAAAACAGTGATTTTAGTGGAATATCCTTCATTGGTACCATCTCTCAGAGGCCCTTTCTAACAGAATTAAATCTTTGCATAAAAAAATGAAAAGATGGTCCCTGAGAGCTTTACACCATAATGTAGTATTATTTAACACATATTCACTGCTCAAAAAATTAAAGGAACACTTTTTAATCAGAGTATAGCATCAACTCAGTTAAACTCCTGGTATATTGATCTGGTCAGTTAGGGAGTAGAGGGGGTTGTTAATCAGTTTCAACTGCTTTGGTGTTAATGAAATTAACAACAGGTGCACTAGATGGGTAACAATGAGAAGACCTCCAAAACAGGAATGGTTTTACAGGTGGAGGCCACTGGCTTTTTTTTTCTCTACTCATTTTGCATTTGGGTAGGGTCAGTGTCACTACTGGTAGCATGAGGTGATACTTGGTCATTATAGAGGTTGCACAGGCAGTCCAACTCCTCCAGGATGGCACATCAATGCATGCCATTGCCAGAAGGTTTGCTGTGTCTGCCAGCAGTCTCAAGAGCATGGAGGAAATTCCAGGAGACAGGCAGTTACTCTAGGAGATCTGGACAGGGCAATAGAATGTCCTTAACCCATCAGCAGGATGAAGGAATTGATACCATTGAATGGCCCCCTCATTCGCCTGACCTAAATTTAATAAAACACATCTGGAACATTATGTTTCGGTCCATCCGACGCCGCCAAGTTGCACCTCAGTCTGTTCAGGAGCTCAGTGATGCCCTGGTCTACATCTGTGAGGAAATGCTCCGGGACACCATCCATCATCTCATTATGAGCATGCCCCAACGTTGTCAGACATGCATACAAGCATGTGGGGGCCATACACACTACTGAGTACCATTTTGAGTTGTTGCAATGAAATGTTAGCAAAATGGATTAGCCTGCTGCATCATTTTTTTTTACTTTGATTTTCTGAGTGTCTTTGAATTCAGCCCTCTGTAGGTTGATAATTTTGATTTCGATCAAACAATGTGGCATCCTTTCATTCCTAACACATTACCCAGCCCATATCAGTATAGATATCAAGCATGATATTTTTCCCCATTGAGATCTGATGCATTTTCAAAGTTTTCCTTTAATTGTTTTGAGCAGTGTAGTATTAGCACATTAAGGAAGACTTACCTGCCAAGTGATCCCCTCTAGAGCTAAACTGTCAATACTCTCAGCTCTCACAGGCACTTCTATCTTCTCTCAGTTTTCCTTCTGCATTTAGACCCTTTGGGCATGTGATTGGGCGGACTATGGTAATGTCATTCCCGTGCATTTGCACAGCAGTCACATCATCATGGCACAGAGCTGTGCCATAAGTACTGTATTCACTGCGTTGCGCATGAACACCTCAGTGAACATAAATGCTGACAGGCAAGGAGAAGGGTTTAGGATAGAAGAGGCCAATAGGGTCTCTTCTGTCATAAAAATCCCACCTGTCAGCCTTTTGACAGATGGCAAGGACACAGTAAGTTGCCTCTTCATGACTTGTTTAACTTGCTTAAGATCATGCACCACTATGCTGCAACTGCATAATATGACAGGGGGGGATAGTTTTTTTTTCTGTGCCAAAGCATCATGGGTGCGGCAGACATCTTAATAACATCATGGGCTCCTGGGCCAAGTGATGCACTGGGGCCTTACCAGCCTGCCCCAATTTATGCACCTACTCTCAAAAATTAGTTGAAATAATGGATAGAATTGAACAGATTTTTATTAGTACTTTCAATAAAATTGATTTTAAACAATATATAAATATACTATAAGTCAAAGACTAAACAACACACAGAACACAGTATGATAGAAGGCAGGAGGGCACAGTACGGGGGGGAGGGGGCTAGAGGGCACATTGCCTGGGGAAGGACAGAACAATATAGAGGGGCAGGAAGGTACGGAGGGGAGGGACAGCGGGGCACAGTACGGCAGGCAGGAGGGCACAGTACAGTGGGGGGCAGGAGGGCACAGTACAGGGAGGAAGGAGGGCACAGTATAGGGTGGAAGGGCACTGTACAGGGGACAGGAGGGCACAGTACAGGGTGGTAGGAGGGCACAGTTCAGTGGACAGGAGGGCACAGTACAGGGGCATAAAAGGACACAGTAGAATGCAGTAAGGACAGCTTAGTAAAAAAGGATGACTGTCCTTGCAAATCCAGGACAGTTGGCAAACATAATGTAATGCATGCCCCCATGTTCCTGGGGCCCTTGGGCAGTGCCCAGGGGTGCCCATGCGTTAAGATGGCCCTGAGTAAGGGGCAGTGTTTTTGTCACCCCCACCAACTGCAAATGTAAACCTAGCCTTATTCACTCTGGAGAAAAGGCACTTTAGAGGGAATATGATTACCATACACAAATATAGATAAATAAACTGCTTACTCTAAGGTCCCTGAAGAAGACATGCAGCCACAATCTGAGGTCAGAAGAAAAAAGGTATAAACTTAGATTGCAGAAAGGGTTCTTTACTCTTGGGACTTGTTCACATGTGCGGCAGCCCTTGCCATTTGACAAGTGGTAAGGAAGTCACATGTTGTCTCCTCGCCATCTGATCTAACCCTGTAAATGGTGCACCACCATGCCTCAATTGGGAAAATTGCACATGGTTGTTGGGGTGGTTGCAATGCGGTCTAATAGACTTGCATGGGTCTTGTGTGGCGGTGGTAATGCCCGTCGAATGTGACAAGGTGTTTCATTTTTGCCACAGCATATGTACAGCCCTGAGCAACTTTACAGTCATTGACCCCCAAATAAAAAGGGTGAATATCTCTAACAGTGGCATAGACAGCAATAAAATCTAATAGGCGTTCTTATCCTTCTCCACTCCATCCAAAACGTTTTGCCTTTAGCTATACTTTAAAGTTTTTGCTGTGTCCATACAGAACAACGCAACATGTTCATTTCAATGCTTTCCTTTCTAACATAACATTTTCACCTTTGCATACAGTAGTTCATCCACTCAACCCCATGTGACAACATTGGGCCAATCATCAAGAACCAGGGGATAAAATCTAAATAAATATATATATATATATATATATATATATATATATATATACGCTATATACAAATGTAATCTAAATCTATTTCTAGAATAATTCTCAATTTACAGTGTTTCTATCCCACCCGCCTAAAACTTTTGCACAGTACTGTATATACAGGTATACACAGTATCTCACGAAAGTGAGTACACCCCTCACATTTTTGTAAATATTTTATTATATCTTTTCATGAGACAACACTGAAGAAATTACACTTTGCCACAATGTAAAGTAGTGAGTGTACAGCTTGTATAACAGTGTAAATTTGCTGTCCCCTCAAAATAACTCAACACACAGCCATTAATGTCTAAACTGCTGGCAACAAAAGTGAGTACACCCCTAACTGAAAATGTCCAAATTGGGCCCAATTAGTCATTTTCCTTCCACGGTGTCATGAGACTCGTTAGTGTTACAAGGTCTCAGGTGTGAATGGAGAGCAGGTGTGCTACATTTGGTGTTATCCTTCTCACTCTCTCATACTGGTCACTGGAAGTTCAACATGGCACCTCATGGCAAAGTATTCCCTGAGGATCTGAAAAAATAATTGTTGCTCTACATAAAGATGGCCTAGGCTATAAGAAGATTTCCAAGACCCTGAAACTGAGTTGTAGCACGGTGGCCAAGACCATACAGTGGTTTAACAGGACAGATTCCACTCAGAACAGGCCTCGCCATGGTCGACCAAAGAGTTTGAATGCACGTGCTCAGCGTCATATCCAGCGGTTCTCCTTGGGAAATAGACGTATGAGTGCTGCCAGCATTGCTGCAGAGGTTGAAGGGGTGGGGGGTCAGCCTGTCAGTGCTCAGACAATACACCGCACACTGCATCAAATTGGTCGTCCCAGAACAAAGTCTCTTCTAAAGATGATGCACAAGAAAGCTTACAAACAGTTTGAGGAAGACAAGCAGACAACGGACATGGATTACTGGAACCATGTCCTATGGTTTGATGAGACCAAGATAAACTTATTTGGTTCAGATGGTGTCAAGCGTGTGTGACAGCAACCAGGTGAGGAGTACAAAGACAAGTGTGTCTTGCCTACAGTCAAGCATGGTGGTGGGAGTGTCATGGTCTGGGGCTGCGTGAGTGCCCCCGGCACTGGGGAGCTGCAGTTCATTGAGGGATACATGAATGACAACATGCACTGTGACATACTGAAGCAGAGCATGATCCCCTCCCTTTGGAAACTGGGCCACAGGGAAATATTCCAACATGATAACGACCCCAAACACACCTCCAAGACAACCCCTGCCTTGCTAAAGAAGCTGAGGGTAAAGATGATGGCCTGGCTAAGCATATCTCCAGACCAAAACCCTATTGAGCATCTGTGGCGCATCCTCAAACGGAAGGTGGAGAAGTGCAAGGTCGCTAACATCCCTCAGCCACGTGATGTCGTCATGGAGGAGTGGAAGAGGACTCCAGTGGCAACCTGCGAAGCTCTGGGGAAATCCATGCCCAAGAGCAGTGTTGGAAAAGCTGTGTTGGAAAATAATGGTGACCACACAAAATATTGACACGTTGGGTCCAATTTGGACATTTTCACTTAGGGGTGTACTCACTTTTGTTGCCAGCGGTTTAGACTTTAATGGCTGTGTGTTGAGTTATTAAGAAAGAAAGTAAGAAAGAAAGAAAAGAAAGAAATAAATATAATACAGAGTATATAAGTATATATTTTTTTCTTTTTTTGAGACAAACACTTTAATAAACTAGATAATACTATCATTAATTGGATGTATTAAGCACACACACTTATCAGAATACATTTTTCTTTTTGATAGACAGACCCTATAACATTTGGGATTAATGAATATCAGTGTGTGTATTGTTTGTATATGCATTCACCTGTACAGTATGTGTATATTTGTTTATTCACATTATAGCAGATTACGAACAGAAGGACAACCTGCTGCATAATAGGAACACAAGTAGAAAATGATTTGACTTAGTGCTCCAGTATTCAATACAAGCTTAGGTACACACCAATAAAATTAAATTGGGACATCTCAGGCTCCTGTACAATAGTATGACAGCAAGAAATGCAGAAAAAAAGAGGAAAAGAACTTACACGTTCCAGAAGAAACAAATGTACATGGAGAATCTCAACATGGTATCCAGGGGGTATGCCTTTATGTGATTGACAGTTCTAACAGTGAGAGGAATATGTGATTGATTGTGCTACAGTATTTTGAAGTTCTGCTCAAGTAACTTAGGTGAAGAGTGCAGATTTTTATGATAAAGAAATTGGCAGGTAGTGTCTTATGATCAAAGTCTGCCTAAAGGTACCAGGGAAAATAAATTGTATGCAGTGTGAAATGGAGGGGATAACAAAATTATGGTAACAAATAAGATTGCACTTACATTGAATTGGTTGCCTGGGATAGACCATTTAATGCACTTGTATAGAAACATTTCTGCTTGTGTGTATACAGATTTTTTCATCGTAATAGTATCTACCTGTAGGCTTCCCATTGTCAGGTATCAGGGTGTTTGTTTTTGCCAAAGGGAAATCCATAGAGACATATAAGTGTTACGGCAGAGAAAAAGATCAAATGGTCCATCAAGTCTACCCCATTTGTCTAGATATTTATTTACTTATTTTTACTTTTTCTCTAAGCAAAGATCTATGTTTGTCTCAAGCATATTTCAATCCACTTACTGTTGACTGACTCATTACCACTGCTGGAATTATATTCCAAGCATCAACTACTTTTACAATAAAAAATACTTTCTATACATAATTTTGAACTTGCTTCCTGCCTGTCTGAGGTCATGTCCTTGTGTTGTTGATCTTAGCTTCATATTGAAAATATTGCCCTTCTGAGCAATATTCATACCCTGGTTACATGTACACAGGATGTTTTTCAACCTCCCCTGAACAACTCAACATGACAGCTAGAAACCGACGTTTAAAAACGTCCATTTAGCCGCGTTTGCGTCTAGAAGCGTTTTTTTTTTTTTAATGAAAAACTTCTGTAAACGGAAAGCTCCCAGACGAGAGTTACCGCATTTAAGCGCGTTTACAAGCTGTTACAGGCATTTGCCATTTCAAATGCCTCTGAACATCCGTCCCAAGCGCATTTTCTTGCTTTCCAAGAAATGCTTCTTGACTCAACTGCCTAGTAACGACTATAAATGACCCTGTGTACATGTACTGATAAGATAACAGAGAAGAGAGTTCAGGGGCAGCTGACAAAAATGGCCAACTGCTCCTAAACATCTGTTTACCAGCAGCAGTGTACATGAGGCCTAATATATTTAAGGATTTCAATCATGTCTCCCCTGTCCTTCTTTCTTGTACATATTAGGCTCCTGAAGCTAATGGAGCTTGAGGTGAAAAAAGCAACCCCAAGTTAAAGCGGTAGTAAACCCGCAAAGCTATTTTTACATACAGGTAAGCCTATAATAAGGCTTACCTGTAGGTAAAAAGAATATCCCCTAAACCTGCATGGTTTAGGAGATATTCGCCCTGCATGCAGCCGCTGACATTAGCGGCGCATGCGCTCTGACGATCCGGCCGAGGCGGCCGGCAACTCAGAGCTGGCTGCCAGAGCGAAGAGCTCCCGCGCGCATGCGCGGGAGTGATGTCACGGGGCTCCGGCCACTCACAGCGCCGGAGCCGCGTACCCGGAAGAGAGAAGAGGACAAAGATGTCAGCGTCCTTAGCGCTGACCGACTCGGGCATCGGGGGCCTAGTTCTAAGGTAAGTATTTCATAATATGTTAGTATGCGATGCATACTAACATATTATGCTATTGTCTTGCAGGATTTTTTTTTATTTTATTTTTTTAGCAGCGGGTTTACTACCGCTTTAAAGAGAATATGGAGTCATGAAACTTGGACAATGGCTGAGCAAAAAATCTTCATATGCTCTTTAACTTAAAATTCTGCTTTGCTATTCCTTCTGCTGTTCTTCTCCTGACCCTGTTCTGATTCTGAATTCCATAATTCATACATCTGTCACCTGCCCTTACCATAGCATGTTGTCTTCTTCCTGATGGTCTGCCAACAGTCACAACTTATTTGTCTTGTCTGTTTGATGCCAATCTGCGAAGCCCATGGTCGTCTGCCATTCAACTTTATACTTTACTTTAGTTTATGACAGCACATCAGTTAATGCCAGAGAAAAGCGTGGTAGCTGGAACATGAGAGCATTATGCAATTAAATGCATGCCTCCTTGAAGGCCTTCCTGAGGTCTCCATTCCTTAGACTCATTGGGGTTGATTTGCTAAAAGCAAAAAAGTTGTTCATTTTGCAAGGGAATTTGTAAATTTTTTCCCAGAGCTTAGAAGCTCTGTTGACTATTATGTACTTGACGGAGACTGAGTAGATGAGGGGTTTCTTTTGCATCTCCTGCCCAACACCCTTGAAGGTGGTGACGGAGAGTGTGAGGGCACAGAGTGACATGAGTGCGAGAGTTTTCAGGCTGATGCGTAAAATGGGGAACTAAGGCCAGCCATACACCGTTCTAATCTTGGTCGGTTCAGCAGGAATCGGCCAATATTCTAACCATTAATGGGCAGGCTGAATGTACCAGGTTGATCAATAGATCAACTTGGGTACAACCAGCCTGCCAGATTCACTAGTGGCTGCTTCAGAGGCTAGTGATAATCACTGTCTTCTCCAGGCTGGGGTGACTTCCCCTGCCCTCGCCAGGATAAGAAAATGGCCCGGCAGGAGGGATTCCCGAATCAACACTGTCTGTGTTGATAGATAAATCAAGCAAATTTCTTTCCTGCAACCTGTGGTTGCAGGAAAGAAATTTGGTCCATGTATGGCCAGCCTAAAGATTGCAAAGCAGGAACCAGGCACAGAAACTAGGTACCGGATTAGGAGGAAGGAGGATTAGGAGTCCAGGAAGTGAGCTGAGGTCAGTAACACCCAGGCAGACAGGGTACATGGCAAAAGGTGGTAGCAGAGTCAGGAAGGCAAGCTAGGTCATGCACAGTGAAGCAGAATAAGTAGGTCAAGTCTTAGGTAAATAAGGACAAGATGAAGACCACTCAGTAACTACCTTCTGCAGTGCTTCAGCTTATATAGGACACTGGGTGCCAATACCAGTATAGAGCATCCATGCTACTTTTTGCACATGCACACTCTATTGCAAATGTGCACATGCATATGCCGACACTGGTTTCCTTCTACTGATGAAAATCCTACACTTATATCTTCCAATTATGTGCAAGCAAACAGTCAAATTATTTTTTATTTTCCTTGCACGTGATTGAGTAGTCTTTGCAAGGGGCACTTCACCATATTTACTAAACTCTGGGGAACATTGTGTGGCAAAGTGCAACTTCTCTTGCAAAGTGAAGAGCTCATTTCCCTTTAGTAAATTAACACTACTGTCACTGATAATACTATCTACTCCAACTGCTAAAGGACTCACATTCTTCATGACTGACTAAAGGCTTAATGCCCAAAACATGTAAATAGTCCCTGCAATAACTTCCTTTGCCATGATGAAAAAAGAACCTTGATTTGTAACACCCATTACCCCAAAAGTTCTCACCCTTTTTCCACAGTGACACGTACAGTACATATGAAAGGGAGTTGTGATTAACTATATTCAGACTGAGTGCTGGGATTCCAGAGGCCAAGCTGTAATTTAACGTCTTTTCATTACTATCTGTGGCAATTCTAACATCTTATGATATAAATATATGAAATATATTGTTGTAAAATATCGCATTACGAAGCTGAATTTATTTTTCACTGCCATTCAACTAAAATCAGTGGGTGATTGATGATGACAGCAGAAAAGAACACAGTAGCAAACAACTAGGTTCTTAGCTTCATTTTCCTGGAACAGGTTTAAGGATAAAAGATGATTAACTTCTATGGGAAGCATTTTTTTCTCCTTTGCTCCAACTGCAATAAACCAGGCTACTGCAGGCATTTTAAATAAGCTTAACAGCCAATTAAAATTCAAAATTAATTCTTCTGATTATCTCAAATTGGTGAAAAAGAACTGTCTAACCAATATGCACATGCAGTGCTTTATTAAACGGATAAGGTTCTGCACAAGCATTTTGTAATTCACTGTCATTAAAATGATCTAAACATGCTAAGATTTACCATCAGCCTTTATATCCTCTTACTTGAAGCCATGGAAACAATATTTCATTTATAAACACAGCCCCCAAAATCCACAGCCCTCTGCTCATGTAATTGGCTCACTATCTCTCCCAGAATTCTGCACAGAACTTGAGGTCAAATTTTAGACAGCCATTTTCATTGATAGGGCTTGGCATGTCCTCTGACATGTTTTTTTATTATTTTTATTTGTATTTATTACACCTATTTATGTAGTACTGAGAATTTATGTAGTGCTTTACATACCATACATTCATATCACATTTAGACCTACCTCACCCAGACCATATTGAGACATACTGTATCAAATTTCATCTATGGTGAGTTACTTCCATGCCAAAAATGATGTAAGAGGTGCAGTCTTTATTGTAACACCTAAATAGGTAATGTGATTATATTAAAGTAGACACTCCCTTAGCCTTCTCAGTATTTACAGAAACACAAGAATCTACATGTCACTGCAATAACGTTTGCTAATTCAAAAAGTACAAACGCAGCATCTTAACACCAGTATGCTCTGTTTTCACCCACTGGACTGCACTTTTTTCCATGGGGCCCCATATTTGCATATTTCCCTTTGTGCTGGGAGTGTGCTGCATGCTGCACTCCCAGCACAGAGATTGGGTTCTATACTAACGATCAGGACCTGGAACTCCCAATTTCGGGTCACCTGATCACTGTGATAGCCTCTGATTGGCTATTGTAGTGATCAGTCACTACTGTGAAAAAAAGAAGAGCAATAAATTACAAAAAAAAAATGCCTAGATCAAGGTTAGATCTAGGTCAGTGCCAGGGTTAGTGTTTGAGTCAAGGTCAAAGTCAAAGGTCAAGGTTAGGGTCAGTATTTTTTTGGACATGATTTTTTTTTTTGAAGTTAGTATCAGTGTCAGTTAGTGTTAATGTGTAGGATAGAAAAATGCACATTATTGTTTTTGTGCTGTACTACGGGTACAAACTAACATATGCATATGTGCTATCACTGCAATCGCCAGGAGCAGTATTCACCACCAAATGAATGCTCCATTTGTCCTGAAAAAATGCAGTATAATCCTACTGGATGCACAAAGTATTTGTGATGATATGTACAGGTTTACTAACACATGTCAAAGTTGCAAAATTGTGCTTAGGCATTAAGATTTGTTTTACTCTTAGACACAAAGAAATGCAATGAAGACTTTAATTTTATTAATTCACAATGTGCTGATCGCTTTGAATGAACAGTGTACATGCATGCAAGCATGTGGATCTTGCACCCAACTTGAGTTTTTGGTGGGAGTGTATGGTGGGTAAGTTGGCCATTCCTTGTTGTCTATGAATAATGTTCTTTGATATCCTTGCATTGTATATCTCTTTTCTAGGGAGAAGTTTTCTTTTCTCAAGCATAACTAGAGTTTCAATTTAAGTAAGCCTGGCTGTACTCCTATTTCACCTTTGTCTGCAGTTAATCTATTATGCATGTGAGGTAGAGAATGATGTGAAAGTACAATATACATAAAGCGCTGCATAAATTGTCTGCTCTATATAAACGCCTGTAGTAATAAATAATTATAGAGCACAGTACAATGAGGTGTAATGGCGCTGTTTCTTTGGTTTAATTGGTTTACTTTGCTGTTACAATAAAGCAGTTAATGATATTCCTTGTTTAAATATTACAGTAGCATTAGCTGCAAATCCTAAAAGAAAGGCGACTACGGAGCCAGCATTTTGGACTCATATCTTGCCTAGGGCAGGGTGTTTTGATTAGCTGTTCCCTTTGCTAAGCATCAGTGCGCACCAAAAAAAGCAAACTGTTTACAAACCCTATGCAATTAACATTCGGCCGTGAATTAGGTTCATTTAAGTATCCAGAACTTCCACTGAATATGGCAGGTTTTGCCTCAAAGGTCTAGTACAAAGGAGAAAGATTGTTCTTCATTCCCTTAAGTCGTCCAAATGTTCCTAAAGTTGCTTGTGATTGCCAGGGCTATTCATCAACTCACTTGGCTTTCACTGTGTTTTGTACACCTCATCAATAAGCAGTGTAAGGTATAATTACTCATTACAATGGATACAAATGTTCCAATATTCATAGGAGATATTAAAAGAGCGAAAGTGCATTGACTCTGTATTTTAATTCATCCAGCAGAAATCCTCTCTTAGCATTCCTTAGAAGAACTTGTAATGTGCCTGAATGACAATAAAGAATGTGTAATCTGTATATTCACAGAACTTTTACAGCCTCCCTGGCAAATTCATCAGCCTTTCTTTATTCTGCTGGCTAAGCCACAGAGCCTCATAATAATTAATATCCTCCATACACAATAAAAGGTTTGTAAAAAGTACACATATAATATAGAAGGAAAACATAATGTTTATACAGGTTTTATTTTACAAATGAAAGCAGGAACATTGAAAGCTGTCTCATAGTAGAATTAAAAGCTCATCCATCCCTATAATAAGAAAAAAGACATCTGTTCAAAATTTTCTGCTGTTTTTAGCACAGCCCCAATTACATATATAAGGGTGCAATTACTCCAAAGATCAGATACATGGTAACAATGTCAGATAATTTATAATATCAGGGACCTATAGTTTTAGACATATAGATAGCTGCAGACTGGTCCTCACTGGCTGAGCCTCCTGACTAATCTGCTTAGAAACATAGAAACATAGAAAAGTGACGGCAGAAAAAGACTGAGTAGTCCATCGAGTCTACCCCTTTTTATTTAGTTTTTTTTTTTTACTTTTTTTTGCTTCTGCGCCCTTGGTGCTAGTTTTCTCTTTATTGCTGCCTGGTTTTTACTATTCTTCAGCAACCTATGCTGTGTTCTCCCACACAACAGATTGCCTTCCCGTGTACATGCACATTTACTGCATTATCTTTATGTGTGTTGTTCATTTCAAGAGGCTGAGTATGCCTGTATGATTGACTCGTGTTGCTGACCTTGCTTATTCTGAACTTGTCTGAACTTTATCTACCCTGGCCTTGCTATAATTTCTGATTATATATTTAAAGTATGTTCTCTGTATGTCCTATTTTACATTTTCAACTCTGGTTACTCATGTAGGGGTGAGAGAATGTGGTACCTAATTTAAACATAAAATGTGGGACCTAAAGTCCACATGTGGGATCTGCTAAAATGTCAATGCGGTTTAATGGTGTATACGGGTGTACATAAATACTGAGAGATATTTCTAAATTCATCAATCTCTAATTGCTAATAAGTCCCTTGCCTACTCCCCAGATGTGCAAATTCACCCAGATGGGACGTCAGGGATGTTGTTTGGACTGTAAAAGGTCTACAGAACCCTTGGGCACTACTGAAAAAGAAAAGTTGCAAACTGTTCATGCATTCATATCCAGTGTTACCCACCTCCCACAGCATTTTTTACTGACAAAACATGGAAAATGTACTGAAGGAGCACATTTTTTACTGACAACCTATATCGTGCTATAAGATATATCAAGTATGCTTGGAGGCAGCCCAGTCTTCCTTAAGGGCCTGTTCACACCATGTCCGCGGCTGAATTGTACAGGAATGAGCTGTACAATTCAAACTGGATTCAATAAAATGTTAATGACACCCCAAACGCAGGTCACAAACACATTGGCTTTGCCTGCACCAGATCGCATGGTACTTTTTTTTTAAACAAAAGTAATGCATACGCTACTTTTTGTGCGACGCAGTGCAGTGTGATTTTAGCATATTCAAAATGAGTGGGCTTGAAATCGCACTGCACAGAATTGCACGTGAATCCCATGGAAACTCACTGTGTATTCTTGTGCAAGTCAGCTGCGCGCATGGTGTGAACCGGCCCTAAAGGCGTAAAGGAACACTAGAAAAACATCACAGCAAAATGGCAACTGGAGGTGTCCAATGTGTCTCTGCACCAATTCCAGCAAGCTAAGTAAGTAAAGCCCCGTACACACGGGACGACGATCGCATACAACAGGTCGTACTAACGACCGTTGTATGCGATATCGATCGTTCGTATGCGCGATTTGAACAGTCGAACATACGACGGTCGTACAAGGGAGTTGTATGAGCAGACTAGAAAACTTGGTCGTACCAACAAGCTCTCATACGACCGTTGTATCGTGTGTACAGAGCAGTTGGTACAACAAAGTTGTATTGTGCAAAACACGCATGCTCCAAAGTCAGGAATGGCCGGATGCTAATTACATGCACCTGAACGTTTTTCTGCGGTAGTACAATCGTGTAGTGTAGTCAGTGTGCTACATACAACAGCCAACATATGATTTGACACGATCGTACGTGCGATCGTCATCCCGTGTGTACGGGGCTTAATGCAACTTCCCCAATTTATAATTATAGTAAGGTGCATATGTAAATCATTTAATGTGCAACTAAAACTTTTGTTTTAACACAAATTGTTAGACAATGTAGTTTTTTTTCTTTTTTCTATAGTTAACATTTTAAATTGCTAGGTAGTGGGCAAGTTTGCTGGGGAAAAAATGGGTGTTGTATGTTCTGTGCAAAACCCTTTCTGTGTGCACCTTACTCTAAAAGCCTGTTATAAATTTGGCAGTTGCCATCTTTGTTTTACTATGTACACTGCACACATACATGCCACTATCCTTTTACCCACAAAATGTGCCTTAATTATTTTGCAGGGGTCAGAGTATATAACACACAACATAGTGTATAAAGTGCAGCAGTTAAGACTAGGAAACATACAAACTAGTGTATAGAGCACAGGTCTCAAAACTATGTAACATACAAGCTAGCATATAGAGTGTAAGGGGTAGGAGTATGTTGTGTAGGAAGAAAGTCCAACATTGGTGGCCAGTGGGAGTAAAAAATGTCAGAACATGGGCAGTCAGTGAGACGAAAAATGTTCCATAATCCGTGGTTATTGGGGGAAAAAAATAAACCCCGAGCATCAGTGGTAAGAAGAATGGCCATGTGTCAGTTGTTAGTGGAAGGACACAAATGCCCCATTATCAGTGAACAGTGGGATGAAAAATGAAAAATGGTTGGTGTCATTAGTTTCCCCCAGTATTGGTGTCAATGCAAAGACTGACCAATTGTTTGTGTCAGTGAGAAGACTGCCCAGCGCATGTTTACTAGACATTTGATCTGTGATGCCAGTTTCAGACTGATTTAATAAGTATATTCACAAAAAAGCGTGACTACATAAAATAAGTGTATATCTCTTTAAATGTGAAATCATAGGGGTAAAAGTTTTTCCCGTGCTTCCTTCAGTGCATCACACCACCAAGCGCTCCAGCTATAAGAGATCTGCAACGCTTGAGATAATGGATATCACATCCACAGCCAGCAGAGCTCGACCATCTTCATCAATAGTAACCAGATGCAACCTCAGAGACCACAGGGGAGAACAAGGACAAACCACATCATGTTATACCGCTTAAAATCCATAAACTTTATTAAAAGGTACTCACAATGCGCAAATAAGAGACCAAGCGCGTAGAGCCCTGCTGCTGTCCAGCCAGTGGGCATGATGATGTCACAGACCAGCTGCAACAACGGAGCAAAGAGCAATGATATGCTTGAAACTGCACAGTCATGCTAATTTTTGTATGAAGATATACATTTGAAGTAAAAATGCTTTATTGCAAGATTTGAAGACTTGGACTTTTTTTCTCATTTTTCTTTTTATATACAGTATATATATATATATATATATATATATATATATATATATATATATATATGTATATATTGGAAATTCTATTTCATAAAAATAAGTTCCAGGCACACAAAAGGATTACCATCACAGGGGTTCTTCAGCATTTCTCTTCCATAGGAAAAACAAAATAGTTCATCAGCCTTGCACCACTTAGTTTATTCTTGTTTATTCCTCCAGACAGTACTCAAAGTATCAGCTGCTCCTTTGCATCTACACAGACTTCTGGGGAAGGTGGAGTCTCTTGTCTCCCAGGTGGACCCCTGAACAACTGCCAGCACCTATTCTAAAAAAGGCTGTGCACACCATCAATATAGTTGTTGTCAGCAAACAGTGTATAAAGAGTTGGAGGCTTTATACCTCTTTCGGGATCCAGAACCCAAACCTGGTTTTACAAAATTAATTTTCCTCCATATAACACAAGCACCCAAGAGCCCTTCAACCTGCCTGGATGAGAACCCTGGGTGGTACAAACCCTTTTTAAACCATAACAGGCACCACACAGTTACAATAGTTAGATATACTGTATATAGATATAAATTTATAGATATAGATAATTTGGGGGATCAGACAGGACTAATACATAAAGTGGTTATAACTTTGCTTTGGAAAAGTTTTGTTGGTTAGTTAAAATTCTAGCAGAAAATTCTTACAATAATTTGGATATACGGCAACACATCCCTTGTCTACAATTGTTTTGAAAAATAGCAAGTGTGATGAAAAGCCACCAATTCTACCATGGCAACCTAGACTGACTGCAGTGACACATGAGATGAGTTTCATGAGAGAGGTATGGGTGCTGCTATTGCTTGTCTCTTTATGAAAATGCTAGATACTTATTTGAATAAGACTTCAGCATATTTCAGACTGAGAACTGGAACAAGCATGCTGGAAATGAGAGTAGGAAAAGTGTCAGAATTAGTCAATTCTATATTTTTCCAAGGTCACTAAGTATATAGAATTGCTCCTAAAGCATCTGAATAACAGCAGGAGATAAAGCTGTTACAAAAGGGATGTAGTAATGGCAGCCCCTATTAATTCCTCAGGACAGTTCTGGGAAACATACAGTATAGTGTTTGCTCTTCAAGCTAATGCACACGCAGCAAAACATTGATCTTTCACAGTCACCCATTTAACAAAAAAAACATGTACTGCAGCATAGGTGAGCAGGAAGAATAGTGTAAGATTGCAACCTCACTTCTATGTGTGTGGCTCCTTTTTCATCTTGAATCTGTTGGATTCGGGTCTGTTGGTCATGTTTTCAGGCTGAAAAATACTATATTTTATCCAAATTACCCATTATTTTGCGCTCATTTTTATTTTATTTTATTTATTTCAGGTACTTGTATAGTGCCGTCAATTTACGCAGCGCTTTACATATATATTGTACATTCACATCAGTCCCTACCCTCAAGAAGCTTACAATCTAAGGTCCCTAACTCAAATTCATACATACACATACCAGGGCCAATTTGCTAAGAATAATAATAATAAATATATTCCGCTAATAAATAGAGTTGAGCGAACCCGAACTTTAAAGTTCGGGTCCGTACCGAACTTTTGGGTGTCCGGGACCCGGACCCTATTTTATTTTTACTCGCGTTTTATTACCCATTAAACCTATTTTATATCATAAAAAGTCGGACTTTTGTACTGGTTGTCTGGGCTTAGGTTGTCTAAGTTCTACTTTTTCCTCGGTGTGTGTATCTTCA
>BLSH010286072.1:1310560-1335884 GCA_018402905.1 Glandirana rugosa | reverse complement strand
AAAGATGTCACCCAATATAAATATGCCCTCTAAAAATACAATTCCTGCCCCCACACTGCCAAGCAGACCTATTTTATCACCCTCATTAACAAATTATTATCCAGTCCCCATCAACTCTTCTCTACCTTCAACACTCTTCTTCATCCTCCACTGCCTTCACCCACTAACTCACTCATTTCCCATGAGATTGCCAAGGTACAATCATTATTTCCCTTGTTCAACTGCACTACTATAGACAAGGTTGCAAAATGTTTTTCTAATGCTCACCTAACAACCTGAACCCTGTTCCTTTGTAAATGATATGGTCACACTCTGGCTCCATCCTACACTCTGTAACTCACATATTCAATCTCTCCCTCTCTTCTGGCATCTTCCCCTACCCTCTAAACGATGCACTAGTCATCCCCAAATTTAAAAAGCCCTCAATGGACCCTACCAATCTTAACCACCTATGCCCCATCTCCCTGCTCCCCTTTTCATCCAAACTCCATGAACATCTGGTCTTCAACTGACTTAACAACCCCCTCACTGAGAATAACCTTTTTGATCCCCTTTAGTCTGCATTTCACCCTCAACACTCCTCTCAAACTGCTCTCCTAAAACTCACAAATTATCTACTAATGGCTAAAACCAATGGACACTATTCTATACTCCTACTCTTGGACCTTGCTGCCTTTCACACAGTGGACCACTCCCTCCTCCTCAAAAAACTCCACTGCTTTGGTCTCCATGACTGTACTCTTCACTGGTTGTCATCCTACCTATCCCACCACACCTTCAGCATCTCGTATAACTATACTTCCTCCTCGTCTCTTCCTTTCTCCATCGGTGTTCCCCAAGGTTCTGTTCATGGACCTCTCCTATTCTCAATCTACACCTCCTTTCTGGGTCAGTTGACAGCCTCCCATGGCTTCCAATACCATTCCTACATTTATGACACCCAAATCAATCTCTCTACCCCTCAACCCACTCCATCAGTCTCCACGCACATCACTAATTTACTAACAGACATATCATTCTGGATGTCACACCATTTCCTCAAATTCAATCTATCCGAACCCGAGCTTATAATATTTACACCCCCACGTACCTCTTCCCCTAACCTTTCTGTCATTCCAATGGCATAAAACACTGTATAAAAGAAGCTCACCAGTGGGAGTCAAATTAGTGCTCATATAGTGTAGTATTTTATTAAGTAAAAATAGGTACATGTACTTAGGCATAAAAATGGGCAAAAAAACTTAAAGAAGGCCGCTGCTCCTGCCACAAGGACATGGCAGCGGTGACGTACATGCGCAGGCCCCACTGACGCGTTTCATGCTCAAACACGATATCAAGGGATCCGCCTTTCACTGATAACTAATTTTCATTGTATGTTTGTCACGATTTATTGGCTTACTATTAGGACTTTTTTTGCATATTATAGGTTTTTAGTTGTACCATTTGTATTTAAGCGCTGCACAAACTTTTTTCACTATTGTCATTTGGAGGTTGTGTATTCACCTTCTTTGTGCCAGCTGCTACAGTTATTATCTAGCATTCACTTTATTTTAACTTTTACAACTATCAACCTGTCCCCACATGCGAAGCTGTTATCATGGACTCGGAACCATCCTTTTGACCCCACACCCAATCACTGTCTAGAGCTTGCTGCCTCTTTACATGCAACATCCCCAAAATACGCCCCTTCCTAACCAATGACACCACAAATCTTTTAATTCACTCCCTGGTCATCTCTCACCTCGACTACTGCAACCCCCTCCTCATTGGGTTACCTCTACATAGGCTATCCCCCCTTCAGTCCATCATGAATACTGCAGCCAAACTCATCTAAACCAGTGTCTGCTACTCTTCTCTGCCAATCCCTCCATTGGCTTCCGCCCACCCAATTAATTTGATTCAAAATACTAACAACAAATTACAAAGCCATCCACAACTCAGCCCCCAGCTATATTACTGACCTAGTTTCAAATTACCAAAATACTTCTTCTCTTCATTCCTCCCAAGACCTCCTGCTCTCTAGCTCCCTTGTCCCCACCTCCCATGGCCACCTGCAGGACTTATACTGAGCCCCTTCCATCCTATGGAACTCCCTACCCCAGTTTGTCTGACTATCTCTTACTCTTTCCATGTTTAGGCGATTCCTGAAAACCCTTCTCTTCAGAGTAGCCTATCCTTCCCCCATCTAACCACCATACTTTTATTTTTCCCATCAGCTCATCTCCCACAGTTATTACCTTTTATATTACCTGACCCTCCCTCTTAGATTGTAGGCTCTAATGAGCAGGGCCCTCTGATTCCTCCTGTATTGAATTGTATTGTAACTGTACTGTCTACCCTCATGTTGTAAATTGCTGCACAAACCGTTGATGCTTTATAAATCCTGTATAATGATAATAATAATAATAATAAAATAATAATAATGTTCATAGGTATTCCATGAGACCTGTTCTGAATAGCAATTGCCTATGAATATATTACATACAATTTCTGATCAGCTCATAACATCGTATATAATAAGAACAACCTCGCCTAATCGGTTTTGTGTAGAATGAAACAGCCCTTGATTTATGGAGATTAGTAAATAGTGGTATTTATGGAGTTTTATTGTTTTTAATAGTGAGCATCAAGGTGGGTGGGGAGCTCAGGTTCATAGAGGGTTTAGTTGTGCTTTAATACACTGATTTTAAAGTGTTGGCATGCATTCAAAATTTATGACTGCTGAAATTATTTTCTAATTTAAAAGCATGTTATCATTGCTAATTGCAGAGAAGAACAAAGAGAATATCTTTAATGGTATGTAGTGAAATCATCTTCCTTTCATTAGAAAGTACTCACACCTCATGAAATATTAATTATCGGCTTTCATTTCATAGAACCACAGAACATTGGCTTGCATTTTGTACATCTGAATTAATTCTGTCTCCTACAGCAATAGCAAACAGTGCAAATACAGCATATTGTAAGTAATTGTGCTACTTCGAGCACATTACGCACTTGGTTTAATTTAAAGACAAGCATTTTCAAAAGGTTAACATAAGGGTAGGGTTGATAAGACAGTTGAACAGCTTGGCTTCCAGCAGCACCCTCCATCATGAAGACTTCTCAGAAGGAAAGGAAGCTTAAAATATGTTCTTTAACATTCAATCCTATATGGGTTTATTTTAGAACTGCTTTGTAAGCATCACATTTCTGTGATGCTTCCATTGATTCCATATGTAATCAATGAAGTATATGTGTAAAGA
This sequence comes from Glandirana rugosa, assembly GCA_018402905.1. Lineage (NCBI taxonomy): Eukaryota > Metazoa > Chordata > Amphibia > Anura > Ranidae > Glandirana > Glandirana rugosa. The sequence goes on along the minus strand of BLSH010286072.1, from coordinate 1,332,639 downwards.
TGAGACCCATTGATAATGCTTCTGCTGAGTTGTGAACAGGAACTATTGATGGTCTAAATTAAAGAGGAATTAAATCTACATTGGAGGGGGTAAGCTCCCAACACACATATTTGCATATTAAGTCACAACTACCTCCTACTCTCTATCTCCAGTGATGACACATCCAGCATACTGACACCACAGCATCCCCTGCCATTTTTCTGGGTCCAGTGACAATTTTCTGCTGTTGTTTGGCAGCCACTGATTATGTAACTCCTGCCCATGCACACAGAAGTTACATCGCCATGCCAGGAAGAGAGCCAGCATGTACATTGCACAGTGCATGTGTCGTGCAGCATACACTTAACAAAGAAAAATTACCAGGGAAACGTTTTTGTCAAAAGAGACTTCCCATGACTCTTCAGTCAAAAACTCTACACATAGAAATCGAGCTTTACAGAACACATAACTGTAAAGATGGGTCACTGCTGCATAATTCATTGTGCATTTCCTTACACTTTTAAGCAGAACTAAAGGTTTAATACTTGCCTGTTCAACGGTCTCATACCAGTGCTCGTACCAGTGCTAAAATCTTCTTCTGAGTGTCGGCCATTGGGCATCTTCTTTGGCTATCGGGGAATGATGTCACTCCTGCGCATATGCAGAAGGCCATCATCCTGGCACTGAAGGCTGACCAGACCAGCACTGAAGGCTGAGCTGGACATATGCAGCTCAGTTTACAGTGCTGGAAAATACAGAGGGCAGGCAGGTGGGAGCATTTTATTGCAGAAAAAAAACTGTATGTCTTTTATCCAATAAAAGCCTGCCTGCTCACTGCTTCTTATGCTTAAATTTGCTTTTTACCACTAGACAAAAATAAAAAAATACAAGCAGTCTGTAAAAGAATAGTAATACTTACCAGTAAGATTAGTGGTAACTCCAACCTTTTCTATCTTGCAGAGCTACAGTGCTGCTGGTATCTGATGGTATTTGGTGGTTTAAGGTGTGTTGGATGTTGTGTTTCTCCATGCACACTGTGGTTTCATGTAGGGATGGGCGAACGGTTCGGCCCGAGCATAAGTTCGGGCCAAATTTTCATTCTTCTGTCGTTCAGCGAACAGTCAAACAAACGGGATGTTTAACAGTTTGTTCGGCCCCCCAAACTGACTGCAATGCATTGCTGCGCTGAACAGTGCATTGCAAGCCCTGATTGGCTCAAGCAGTGAAAGCTTCAGGCAATCAGGGCACAAAGCACTGTCAGAGTCATGATTGGACACTGTCATCACTTTATCCAATCATAGCTCATTCCCGCCCCACAGTATAAAGGTATTCTTTCAATGGCAGCCATTTTCAGTGTGATTTTGGCGTGAAGAGAGATAGAACAGGGCTCTGTTCAGTGCTATTAGTTAGTTAGTGTGCTATACTGTGCTAGTGTGCTTCAATTGTCAGTGTAGAATATTCGTTTAGTGTCAGTCTAGGGATAGTGTGAGTGTAGTGAGGAGGACCATCATTCAGCTTTGCATAGTGTGCAGCTAGAGCAGGGACATCTCAGAAAGTTTCACTGTAGTGTAGTGAGACTGTGTCATTCATACATACATTAGCGTATATGTAGAGTAGGGACAGCTCAGATAGTTGCAGTGCAGTGTAGTGAGACCATGTCACTAATCTTTCCAAAACAGTAAAAGTAAAAACCAATTTATTAATCTCTTTAACATACTATACACTAAAAAGAAACAACAGGTGTGAAGTTCCTTTATGATGATCCACCCTGAGAAATTATCTTCCCTAGATAGTGTTGGAAGGACAATAGCATGTAATGTAAAGTACTGTGAACTATATACTGTATGCATTATATTTATCTATGCAGCAGGTGGCGCTGTAGTATTATAGTGTTATAATGTGTATTCTATGATATGACTGGATGTACCGGATGTACCATCTATCTAAGCTCTGTGCACTTGTTTGTGTTCCTGTTTCTCATGATGTATAGACATGTTCTGATTTTTCTCCATAAAAGCAAAACTATTGCTGCAAACAAGAAGCTTCCAGAACATAATTTCAATACTCAGCTAACAGGTTATGGGCCTAGCACACGCAGCAGGCACTCAGGCATCCAGCAGCACCCAGAAATAATACTCAGTGAGAACAGCAAGTCAGTTAATACTGTATACAAGCTACTGAAAGATGCAAGCAGTTAAGATGTGAAGTTTGCAATTGCAAAGCCGAACAATGCCAATTACCAGCTGTGGAAATTTAAACTACAAATGCTTCTCAGCAAGGATGATTTGTGGCAAGTGCTGAATACAGACAGACCCACAAACGGAGAGACAGAGGCATGGGACAGGAAAGACAGATGGGCAAAAGCAACCATAAGTTTAATTGTAGAAGTTGACCAGCTTATCCCCATAAGAACAGAGAAAATGACCAAAGGTATGTGGACTTCATTAGAAAAGCTGCATGAGAATTCAAACCTCAACAGTAAGCTGTTTTTGCTAAGAAAATTGTATAAGATGAGACTAGAAGAAGGCCAGCAAATGTGTAACTACGTGAAAGCTATGCTAGAAATCATAGAGCAGCTGCGTGTCATAGAGAGGACATCAAAGATAACCATATTGTTGCCCTGCTCCTCTGCAGCATTCCAGAGACATATACTGCTCTTATCAATGCTTTAGAAACCAGACCTGAGCAGGAACTAACACTTGAACATATCAAAGAGAAATTAATTGATGAATATGACAGAAAGAAAGAAAATACGCACCATGATGACAAAGCTCTTAAGATGTACAATGGCACAAAGCATAACAAAGAAAGCAGAGTATCCTCGTAAAGAAAGTGCTGTATGTTCCAGAACTAGAAGGCAGTCTTCTATCAGTGAAAAATCTTGCGAACACCGGTCTCACAGTTAAGTTCCAGGGTGATGAATGCACAATTCACAGTAATAAGCAACTCCTCGCAAAAGGAAAACTGGATAATCACCTATACAGGCTCATCATCACAGACCAGCAAGCCAATATAGTTTCTAATGACCTACACAGCAAATGTATTCACTTATGGCACAGACGGCTGGGGCACAGAAGTCCAGAAGCTATACAGGACATTATAAAGAGAGGATTATCAGAAGATTTGACAATAATGCCTTGCAAAGTGCTCATGAAATGAGAGTGCTGTATTGAAGCAAAAGTCACACGTGCTTCCCTTCCACAGGCATCTCATAAAAAAACACTCACCCCCTGCAGCTCATACACAGTGAAGTATGCGGTCCAATGAAAACTCCCACGTCAGGTGGGGACAGATATCTACTGACGTTCATTGATGATTATTCCAGGTACACAACTACGTATCTGATGAAACACAAGGTGGAAACATAACTTCAAGAGTTTGTTGCCATGTCTAACAACAAATTCCAACCCAAACCGGGTATCATATACACCAACAATTGGGGAGAATACAAGAGCAAAGGATTGGCCTCATACCTGAAGAGACAAGGAATAGTACGCCAAGCAACTGCACCATACACTATTGAACAAAACAGTGTAGCAGAAAGGAAAAATCACACTCATAGAAATGGCCAGGTGCATGTTGTCGGATGCCAACCTACCTCATAAGTACTGGGGAGAAGCAGTCATGACTGCAAGCTACCTACAGAACAGACTATCCTCAAGAGCCAGTAAAAGTACTCCATTCGAGGGAGTGGCCTGCAGCGGAGCTGAATGGCGGTGTGACTCCGACGCTCCGGAGCAACGGGACGAAGCGGCACACAGCAGCCCTGAGAGAGACACCCGAGCCACCTCAGACAGTGACCCGAGGCCGGTGGAGAAGGCAGGCATGTCAAAAAAGAGGAAGGGGGATCGCCAGCCTCAGCGCCTTATGGAGTTTTTCAGCCAACAGCCGCAGCCAGGTAGGCAATATGGCGCTGAGGCCTCCTCAACAACACCAAAAAGGGATCCTCTCCCCCTAATAGCAGCCCATCCAACAATGGCCCTTCCTCACCACCCACACCGACATCTGCTAGCCCTGCCAAAACCAGATTAAAGATGGATGGAGAGAGATGCAGCCCGGCCATAAGCCCTATAGTGCACTCAGATGAGGATACAGGGGAGGACACTAGGGAGCTGCATGATTCAATAGAGTCTTTCCCCACAGCCAACCAACTTGTTTTGGACACTGTACTGAAGGACGTGTTAATGTCCTTGAGAAGCACAATACATGCAGATATGATGTCCTGTATGCGTAGGGTCAGTACAGAGCTGCATGCTGCGGAGGGGAGGGTAGATCATATTGAAAACAAAATTGGAGAGTATGCGGCCACCATTAATGATCTGGGTGATGCACATGACGAAAATGTCACAGAAACAGAATGGATCAAAGCAAAATTGGCAGATATCGAGGATAGAGGGAGAAGGAACAATTTAAAAATAAGGGGGATCCCAGAAACAGTTCAGCAAACTGAACTAGGATCATACGCACCTACCCTATTTAAATCCATGTTGCCAGACCTGTCTGATATGGATGTTACAATTGACCATAGGCTGCCTAAGCCCTCTTACTTACCAGAACAAGTGCCTAGGGATGTCATACTACACCTACATTTTTACCACATGAAAGAGCAACTGATGGCTCAAATGCGCAAAAAAGACCAGGTTCCTCCACAATACCAAAACCTGCAATTTTACGCCGATCTCTTCCAATATACGCTACAGAAAAGGAAATCCCTGAACACCATAACGAAGGCGTTGAGGAATCACAAGATAGTCTATAAATGGAGATACCCCAACAAGCTCATTGTGACAAAAGGGAACCAGAACCATGTGTGAATAGTCTGGAAATGGGTCTTGATCTCCTTAAAAAGTGGAAAATAATACCAGAGCCTGGTTCTGAACCCAGCACTTCAGAAGTGGTCCAGAGAGTGGATCCTGCCTGGAAGAAAGTTACAACTAAAAATGCTAGAACACATAATTAACTCTCTCGGGGCAACAACCCTAAATTTGCACATAGTCCCAGCCCGGGCAAGGGCCAAAAAACTTTAGACCTAAACTTAAACCCCAACAGTTTCTGAGCAGCAACAGCTGCACGCGGGTAGGGACCTACCCACTTGCCCATGGAAAAATGTTACTTTACAATGTTCACAAGTTTTTATTTTTTGGTTTTTCTCTGTTCTTTTCTCTATATTTTTCCCGCCGAGTGTTCTCATAGCCGAAGATACAGTGTACAATGAAAGAACCACGTCAAAGTACACGATCGAACCTTCAATCACCTCTTCCTACAACCAGAAGAAGACATTATCTACCTCGCGGGATCTCTTCACTGCCAATGTGAGTACTGTCTTGCATTACCACTGAACCTAACACGCATCCTCAATAACACAAAGACTGACATCTGGATGACTCACAAAATGGCATACACAACACTACTCAACCAGCATAAAACTACTGGGACACCATGAGCATAAACTTTTTATCTATTAACTCTAAAGGACTCCACCATCCAGCTAAATGAAAGTCTCTATTTAAAGAAGCTCTACAGTACAAGAGCGATATAGTGTTCGCGCAGGAGACACATTTTAGCAGAACATCTCCTCCCCAATGCACGCATCGCAACTTTCCCCATATTTTCACAGCACACGCAGAAACCAAGGTGAAAGGGGTACTGATAGCTGTGAGAGACACTGTAGCCTTCACACCGCATGAGGAAGTGAAGGACACTCAAGGCAGATACCTGATAATTGTATGCGAACTAAACTCAGTTACATACACTTTGGTAAATGTGTATGCGCCCAATACCAACCAAATTCGCTTCTTCAACAAATTGATGTGTAGGGTCAGATGCCACCAAAAGGGTCTCCTAGTAATAGGGGGGGACTTCAACATAACCTCGGAACCCTATTTGGATTCTACATCTAGAGCTAGACGGGTGGGCCCGTCTTTACAGAGGATTCTCCAAAGACAAAACCTATTCGACACATGGAGATGTCTGCATGCAGAGGAAAGAGATTTTACTTTTTTTTCCACACCTCATAAAGTATATACCCGAATAGACATGTTCCTAGTAGACCAGCGAACATTGTTCCAAGCAACAAACTCCTCTATCAATTATATTACCTGGTCAGACCATGCGTCCATCACATTAGCGATCACAGACTCTACGTCATTACGGTCTGCACCCATTTGCAGAACTAACTCATTCTTACTCCAACAGCAGAACACAAAACTAGAAATTGAAAGACACTTGAATGAATTCTTTTTGATTAACAATACCCCCACTCAGGACAAATTTACCTTGTGGAATGCCCACAAGGCCTATGTCAGGGGAATATTGATCCAGCTGGGGGCGAGGGCGAGGGCGAGGAGGCAGAGGCAAAGGCACTTAAAAGAACTTACAGATGAAATCTGTATGCTAGAAAGACAAAACAAACAGAATACCTCTACACTTTTAACACACAAACTTTCTAAACTAAGACAACACCCCAGGCTTCTCTTAATGGAGAATTTTTAGAAATTAAATAAAAGGTTAAAAATGCAATACTATGCTAATGGAAATAAGGCAGGTAAGCTACTTGCACAAAAGCTTAGAGGACAGAGACACAAAACTAAAATCCCATATATAATTCACCCCCTAACAAAAAATAAATTATACCATCCACAAGCCATAGACGATGCTTTCAGCCATTATTATGGCACCCTATATAACCTGAAAGATGATATAAATACCAGACAACCCAACATACAATTAATTAATCAATTCTTAGAACAAGTTGCACTACCAAAATTAGCCCCAGAACAAGTAAGTAATTTAAACCTCCCCTTTACTATTCCAGAAATAAAAAAAGTAATAGATACACTTCCCCCTAATAAATTGCCAGGACCAGATGGATTTTGCGGAGAATATTATAGGCAATACAAAGAGATATTAGCTCCCCATTTGATCACGGTGTATAGTACGGCCTCTGCCTCCTCGTCCTTTCCCCAAGAAATGTTAAGAGCTATGATAGTGGCGTTACCGAAGCCGGGGAAAGAACGGAATGTACCCTCTAATTTCAGGCCTATTTCACTTTTAAACGTAGACGTTAAGATTTACGCTAAACTCATAGCGATGCAACTAATGGATATTCTCCCCGAGATAATAGACTCTGATCAAACAGGCTTCACCAACGACCGACAGGCCTCGGACGCCACCCGCAAACATAATACACCTAGCGGAGACACAAAAGAGGCCTTCTCTGCTCCTAGCTTTGGATGCAGAGAAGGCCTTTGACAGGATACATTGGCAGTATCTTAGGTTGGTGTTGGAGAAATTTGTATTCTCAGGTAACATACTCACAGCCATCTTGGCTCTTTATTCTAAACCCTCCGCACAGGTTTACTCTGCGGGTGTATTGTCCAGGCCCTTCGATATATCCAATGGCATTCGTCAGGGGTGCCCTCTGTCCCCACTAATTTTTAACTTATTGATGGAGCCATTGGCCTCTTATATTAGAACTCACCAAAACATAAAAGGATTTACAACGCAAAACAGTACCCCACACTATCAGCCTGTTCGCTGATGATATAATTATGATTCTTACAGATGTGGAGAATTCCCTGGCTTCGGTGCACGACGCGTTAGACCTGTTTAATTGTATATCATACTATAAAGTCAATGAAAATAAATCCTATATATTGGGACTGGGAATCCACCATGCAGTTAAAAAGAAACTCAGCTCGCGGTTTCCATACCTGTGGCAGGACAGCGGTATAAAATACTTGGGCATTAAACTCACAGCCAAGGTGGGTAATTTAGTGGAAGCTAATTATAACACCTTTCTAGGCGGCCTACAACAGAAACTTCAAGCCATAGCTAAAACAGAGATGTCATGGACAGGCAGATTGGCAGCATTTAAAATGGTGACCCTGCCACAATTGTTATATATGTTTAGAACCCTCCCAATCCCAGTACCAAAGTCCTACTTTAATTCAACACAAGCTCTAATAAACCGCTATTTGTGGAATGGCAAAAGAGCAAGGTGTGCCTACAGCAAGCTGACAACACATAGGAAAGCTGGAGGAATAGGACATGTAAGAATTAAGGACTATTATATAGCCTCGATACTTTCACAAGCACGCGCCTGGTTCCCTCAAGTAAAACGCACAAAATGGATCAAATTAAAAAAATATCAAGTTGTTAGAGGAGATCTACATGGGTTACTGCTGAATAGGGGGCTCAATAAACACATAAACACTCATTTCTCTCCTACTATTAAAGCTACACTCATGCAGTGGGAGGTACTACAAGCAACAAACATTGAACACCATTGTACGCAATCACTGCCATTACCTACCTCAAGCTTACAGTTAATAATGCCGGGAATACAATTAAAGGGCTGGGTAGACAAGGGGATTAAAACCATAGAAGACATAAAAGTAGGACCTGCAGTTAAAACATTTAGAACACTGCAAATTGAATATGGCCTAGAGAAGTCAGATTACTACAGATATTTGCAAATTGCCCACTTCATCCAATCTAGTCCTGACTCGGCTACTCAATTACCCATAAAAGTAATATTGTATCTAACCCGCCCCTCTATCAGCATAAGATGAATTTCATTATTCTATAATATACTTAATGACAAGAACATATTTAAGAAATCTATCTCTATCAAAGCCTGGGAGCAAGACCTACAAAGCACATACACAACTGAACAATGGCAAAAAGCCCTTACGGTAAGCTATTCCGCAACGTGGGAACTAACGCATAAAATTCTACTTCGTTGGTACCTTACTCCCACTAGAATCTCTAGATTTGACCCCCAGGCATCCCCACTGTGTTGGGGGGAATGCGGGGAGAGGGGTACACTATAGTATATACTATGGGCCTGCCCAAAAATAATACCCTTTTGGAGAGAGATGCAAGACACTCTCTCACAAATACAGAGCAGGAAACACCCATTGACTCCTGGACTGGCTGTCCTGTCTCTGGGGATAGAGGATATCCCAAGCACCTTAAGAGATATAACATTCCATTTTCTGTACAGTGCTAGGCTCCTACTGGTCAGGAATTGGAAGACTAATAAAATCCCCACACTGCAGGAAACCATTAACCTCACTAATACACATGCAAACTATGAACTAATGTTTGCAGCCACCAAGGGGAAACATGATAGGATGACCGTGAGGTGGAAATCGTGGACTGAGTGGTATAATACTAGATTTGCCGCCCAATAAGGTGGATACCTTCATAAATGTGAGACACGCAGGAATTACTATCCGACAAGTTTCTATCTTTTATATCTTTTTTTATGGTTTATCTTGTTTGTGTTAAGTTATCTTTTTTGAGTTGTTAAATGGGCATGCAAAGTCACAAAGTTGAAATTATAAGACTGGGAAAAATGTAACAAAGCGGAGCTGTGGTCCCCGGCTAACGGGTGCAGAGATGGGGGTCCACTTTCCTGAGACCACAGCAGGTTCCCATTGGGGTGGTCAGGGGGGGCCACGTCTCGGTGCCCAGGCGATGAGGAGCACTGCTATAGCAGAAAAGTAAACGAAATACCCATGAGATTACGTATAGGCTATATTTATATACACTGTCAACATGATGATCTATGAGTAAATGGAAATGCAAGCTGTATATCATATAATCTTTGTATGCTGCAAAATTATTAATAAAAACTATTGAAACTAAAAAGTACTCCATTCGAAATGTGGCATGGAGCAAAGCCTAGCATAGGGCACATCAGAGTGTTTTGGATGTAAAGCATATGCCTATATTCCAAGTGAAAAGCGATCCAAGCTAGAGAACAGAGCCATAGAGGGAATTCTAGTAGGCTACAGTGAGCAAACTAAGGGTTACAGAATCGTACACCCAAAGACTGACAAAGTGACAATAAGCCATAGTGTTTATTTTGATGAGAGCCCATCACCAGAAACATAGATCCTTGAAAGATGTGAAGTGAATATGCCAAGCAAACCAGAAGAAAAGGTTGATCAAAGTGAAAATGTGACGGAGTCAGAACAAGAGGTGCAAAACAAAATGCCTAAATCAAGTTCCCCACCAGATCCTGCTGAACTTCCTGAAATCAGAAGATCCACTCGGACTTCAAAGGGGATACCACCCTGCAAGCTGTCATACACTGTCAAAACACATAGCATACTTGAACCAACATCCTGGGAAGACATAGGAAAACTGCCAAAACGTGAAGCCAATAAATGGAGAAAGGCAGCAGAAGAAGAATTAAAGTCACTTCAAAAAATAAAACCTGAAAAATAAAAACTGCTTTCCTATATGGAGACATTAAGGAAGACCTCTACATGGAGCAACCACCAGGGTTTGAGCAAGCAGACAACCTTCTGTGTAAACTTCAGAAGAGCATCTACGGTTTTAAGCAATCCGCAAGGATGTAGTACTTACTAGAGAGGGATTCTCAAGAAGTAAAGCAGACCCCAGTACTGCTTGGACCTTGAAGAAGGGGAAACACCCTAAAAGCTTGTCCTGAAAAATTGTATGTTAATGCAAATAAAAAAGTATCACGGACAGTACTACATTTTCCCCAGGACCCATGGTTGTATGCCATCTGGACCAGGTGCTTTATCCATCTTTATTCTGTCTAAATATTTTTGGACCATATCAATTTTGAGCCATAATGGATCATTTGGGGCTATGCCAATACCATCACTGTTATGGACATGAGCTCCCCGTGCTCCTTTGTATACACAGAGTTATTAAAGGTATTTAATAAACTTGCCTTCTCTTTGTCCCCAGTCACCCAGATCATTTTGGAAAGGGCCTGCATGCTCAGACCTGTACCTGTAGTTAGTGGAGACCAGTAACTGGAAACTTCAGGTTAGGCACAGCTCTTAGTGAAAGAGAAATCAAGCAGTCCTGATCACAAGCCAAGGCCAGTTTAGGTGGCAGAGAATCAGCATCCAGGTCACAAACGGAGGTTGTAAGGCCGGCAGAGAATCACCGTCAGAGTCACAAACCAAGGTCAATTACAAGTTGCAATAGAGGTATCACAAGACAGCCGGCAGGATAATCTGACAAAGGACGAGGGAGGACTTAAATATCTGGCCAATCACCCTGACAATTACACTCATTAACACAAAAAAAAGGTATGAAAAACAGATACGTCTTGCTCCAGTACATCGAAGACCCACATTCAAGACCCAGCAGGCTCAGCTCCTGGCAGGTTCTTACAATGCAAACATCAGTTCTCCTCAGTTCTCTTAGACAGACAGTAGAAATAGGTGGAATCCAAGCCAGCCATTTTGTGCTACCTTCTAGGTACTAAACAACAGTAATCTGACTGAAGAATCAACAGAATGTCCCCCTGAATTCACTCTCCGCTAACTTCTTCCAGAAGTTTCTCTCCTTCCTTCACCTTCTTTCCAGAACATCCAACAGACCCCTCTGCCTTCTGATGTCACAGATTCTGACACATTTGTCTCCCTTTCTGGTAACCATTTTGGAATCGTCTGAAATCTGCTGCTGGCAATCTGCTAGGAACAACTAGGTCTGCGTGAAATTGTTGTAGCACCCTGGTGTTTGGCAGGGTTGCTAACAAATTTAGTCAGCTAAGTGGTAGCTAGCCTGGCTGATTGTTAGGGGGATCCACTGACTTTTCCCTAGCTCTGGATTTGATGCAACTCTCTCTTCTGTCGCCAGGTGGTATTGTTGCCTGTGGCATTAGAATGACCAGGGCATGGTAAACTCAGACTATGAGTGGATAGGTTGTTTCAGCCAATTGGCATGGGTTTTCTTCTGCCCCTTGGCCTGCTGGGAGAGCCTATTTATTCGGGAAGAGTCAGGTGATTGAGGTTCTGTGCCACTTGGACGGCTGTCTTGGTGGAAGTTACAAGGCTCCAGGTTGCTAGGCCAGAAGCCTGAGGCCTATCACGTGAGTGCTTGTCTGCTAGGCTGCCATAGGCCTATCCAGGATTGAGAGAAGCAGCGCGGGGTTGGGGCTTTTGGCTGGAAGTCCAACCAAGTTGCAGAGACTCAGCCCAAGGGGAGCCTGATTGTTACAGAGATTCAGCCGGACGAGGAACCGAGTGTGGCCAGCGGTGAAGGAGAAGCAGTTGCCATATGGGATGACCACTCCTGTTACCAAAGGCAAGTGAGGAACAAGGTCAGAGATAAAGGGGACACAATCGCCACTAAGGGACACCTACTCCTGTTATCAGAGGCCAATTCATGGAAGTTTGAAGAAGTACCAGAGTAGTCTTATTCACTAGCCAGGGACCCAGCCGCATAGCAGGGGTGATGCTTGAGGATTATACAGCAGATTAGCTGTGGAAGAGCTCAGGGGATCCAGAGACGTGGGATCTTGAAGTCTAGTGAGAGACCGGAGCTCAGTGAGTGAAGATCAACAGTAGGATACTGTGAGATATGAGAGAAGATCTATAACGGGTTACTGTGAGTTATGTGTATAGATCTACATTGAAGTTGAGAGCTCAGTCTGCCTAAGGGTGTCCTGGGCCTAAACCCTCTCTCCCTCAGTTCATTTTAAGAGACAATAAATCTCTTTTGTTCGTATCAAAAAGTGACTGGTGCCCATGTTTTCATCTTGCGTAATACACATCATGCCTAGTAACCCATACTATGAAGAAGGATGTCAGCTCTCCCTAACTTTGGAGGTTACCATTAGGCCTCTAGGGGTTGGGATCACCACTACATTTGGTGCCCAACATGGGGCAAAGGCATTATTCCTACAGTGGTTATCCCTAGGAACGGACTGCAACTACACCAGGATTTCTTCTGGCTCCATGGAAACATGGCAAGTAACATCTTTATTCCTCATAGATTGTGTTAGTATCCATTTCAACTATGTGGGGAAGAACCAACCTGTCTCATTGCTCATGGGAGAGTGTCAGCCTGGTCTTTTGTCAATTTACACCAGCGCTGCAGGGGTTAAGGCAGACTCCATTTGTCAGGAAGGCTCTGTCAGAAGACAATATAATAGCCGCAGAAGAATCCCTGTTCCCCTAATGCCTGGAAGGCATGTGCACATGTGCGCAGCTCATTCCGTGATAGATAAGGGCGGCAAATGGGCTATTTAAGCTGGATCAGTACCCGGGATCAGTGCTGTCCCGTCTACAGCGTTCTGTGAGTAACCTGCTCCTGTACCTGTATCTGCTCTTGAAGTATTTGACCCGGCTTGTTCCTGACTATTCCTGTTTTCCACCTGCATCGACCTCTGCTTGTTCTTTGACCATTTTTCTGCCTCCGCATGTGTTCTTGATCTGATCGTTTGTGTATGACCCAGCTTGTCTGACTCTGCTTACATTCCAGCTACCTTTTGGGACCTGCTCTTCGGCTAAGTAGCAGCTTGCTCCTACCAATAATGCCCCGCTGCCATCAGGTGGACTACTGGATCAGCAGCCCAACAGCAAGCATGTTCGTGCACTCCTGCGCTAACTATATACTCTATCAGGGGCCCCGAGTCAGAGGTGAAAGAGAGGCCTTCCTCTGCATAAACCAGGCTCTACCCATCAGGTACATGCCACCATTAAAGTTTTGCTGCGCTGTGAGAAGAAGAAGGCGGGCGCTGAAATTCCTGTGGAGCATGTGAAAAAATCCCTTGGCAGGAGAGATTGTTGTTCTGCAGAGGAGGAGAAGGAGATGCTGCTGAGAACTACGCCATTAACTAAACACGTGTTGTGGTGTTGTTGCCAGGTGGAAGATATGGTGGATTGGAAGATATACATTCCAGGTGTTGGTCCAAGCCTTAGTGGACCAAAAGGGGGCTTGACAGATACCGGAGTGCAGTATGTACCCAAAGGTAGCCTCCCTCTCTACACTGCAGGAGGCTATGAAGCTATTGGGCTAGTCTGTGAGAACTGTTCCAGCCTTGCTACCAATGTGCAGCCTTGGATCGCCTGCGGACAATGCGGAGAACCCTTACTTGAAGTAGTATCAGCAGCCCTGTCCCCACGGGCCTTGGGGGGGAACTGGGACAGAAATGTTGCCATCCCGATTCTGGGAACCACTGAGATACACGCTGCCATCACCTGGCTTACAAGAGAAACTGCTCCTCTAACCCTTGCCACTGCTCCAAGGCCAGGTACTCCAGTCATCTCCTGGTGTCGCAGTCGGGCCCAACTGCACTCGCCAATGCAGAACCTCCTAGGGAGAAGATACCGGAGACCAGTAAGCCTAATCGGGTGAAAGCGGTGTGCTGGTAGGGACTGTAATGCATGTGGCCAGTAAGGGAGCTGAAGTGCCTGCAGTTGCTAGTCTTAAGCGCAACCTACCCCCGGCCAAAGAGTGCTCTACTGTATCTGATTCTGTCCCACCGGATTTCTGAACTGTTTTCAGGCACTTTGTCCTGGCCTGAAAAGTAGACTGATAGTGATGAGGAGCAACCTTGTGATGTAGAGGAGGATGAGGTCCTCCCTGTTAAGGCCTCTAGTGTAAAAATTGAACTGTCTACTGGTGTGATACCCCACTTGTGCCTTGCAAATTCATTTGAGGTTAGAGCAGTGGGCATAGTGGGCCTAAAATCCTAAGACTGCTAAGCCTAAACCGTTCCTGTCAGTCAAAGTACCCTGTAAGCCTAACACCCTTGCTGGGTATCAGGTTCATCGTGCAGCGGACACTCATCTGTGATGTGTTCAACCTGACCAAAAGTGGGTTAAAATTGTGTTTATTGGAGTTGTGTTGACTTTCCCTGAAGTTGCTCCACACTTGGAAAATGTTGATGCGGGGACATTTCTGCCCATTTTCAACTCTACATACGTTTAGGTTTAGTCATTGCTAAAGTCTTGAAATATTTTGCTGTGTTCATTTTTGCACCACTTTGTTGCTCTCGGCTGAGAGTGAACAAACTTCACTTAGACCCCTTTCACACCAAGGCGTTTTTCAGGTGTTTTTCCTCTAAAATTAGCACATAAAAAGCGCACCAAAAACGCTCCCCATGCATCTCAATGGATGCTTTCACACCGAGGCGTTGCACTTGTTAGGCATTGCTAAAAGTCCTGCAAGCTGCATCTTTTCAGCTTGTTTTGTGCGCTCAAAATAGCTCTTCAAAAACGCCCATGGCCATTGAAAATAATGGTTAAGCGCTTGAAAAACCCTTGAAAAGCGCATGAAATGTGTACTGAGGCTGTGGAAAGGTCACATGATTGAAACACGAATGCTTTAAAAACGCTTGAAAAACGCCATTAGAGGGGGGCTATTTATAGCACTAGCGCTTCAAAAGTGCAGCAAAAACACACACTAAAATCATGGCGTTTTACAGGATTTTATAGGCTTTTTTGCAACGCCATGGTGTGAAAGGAGCCTTACAGTATCTGAACAAAAGTGAATACACCCCTCACATTTTTGTAAATATTTCATTATATCTTTTCATGTGACAACACTGAAGAAATGACAATTTGCTAGAATGTAAAGTAGTGAGTGTACAGCTTGTATAACAGTGTCAATTCGTTGTCCCCTCAAAATAACTCAACACACAGCCATTAATGTCTAAACCACTGGCAACAAAAGTGAGTACACCCCTAAGTGAAAATGTCCAAATTGGGCCCAAAGTGTCAATATTTTGTGTGGCCACCATTATTTTCCAGCAGTGCCTTAACCCTCTTGGGAATGGAGTTCACCAGAGCTTCACAAGTTGCCACTGGAGTCCTCTTCCACTCCTCCATGGCGACATCACGGAGCTGGTGGATGTTAACCACTTCAGCCCCGGAAGGATTTCCAGCTTTAGGACCGGAGCCCTTTTTGTGATTCAGCGCTGCGTCGCTTTAACTGACAATTGCGCGGTCGTGCGGGGTTGTACCCAAATGAAATTTGCGTCCTTTTTTTCCCACAAATAGAGCTTTCTTTTGGTGGTATTTGATCACCTCTGCGTCATTTCTGATCGCCGCTATAAACAAAAGAAGAGCGACAATTTTGCAAAAAAAAACCAAATTTCTTACTTTTTGCTAAAATACAAATCCAAAAAAAAAATATAAAAAAACATTTTTTTTCACCGTTTTTGGCCGATTTATATTCTTCCTCATATTTGCGATAAAAAAAATTGCAATCGGCGTTTATTGATTGGTTTGCGCAAAAGTGGTCGCGTTTACGGATGATGAGAATTCATTTTTGGGGTTTTTATTTTTTTTTTATTTTTTACTAGTAATGGCGGCGATCTGCGATTTTTAGCGGTACTGCGATATTGGGGCGGACATGTCGGAACGTTTTGACACTTTTTTGGGACCATTGGCATTTATACAGCGATCAGTGCTATAAAAATGCACTGATTACTGTGTAAATGCCATTGGCAGTGAAGGGGTTAACCTGCAGGGGGCGCGCTAAGGGTTAAGTATGTTCCCTGGGCGTGTCCTAACTGTATGGGGGCTTGCCTAGCTGGGGAAGGGAAGTGGTCACAGCCTTCATGTACAGGAAGGCTGTGATCACAGCCCTCCCCCTCACACAGAGCGGAGGTCCATGTTTACTTACACGGACCTCCGCTCCTTCACTCCGGTGGGGGGCATCGCAGGTGGCCAGCGGCAATCGAAGCCGCCGCACCCGCTCCCTGCCCCCCCCGAACACAGCGCGCGCTCACAGTGGCTCTGTATCGCGTCCGCCGTCGTATGACGGCGATTTGCGTTACAGAGCCACTTTGTCGCCATCAATTGCCGATCAGCGGTCGGCAAGCGGTTAAAGACCCTGCACTCCTCCACCTTCCGTTTGAGGATGCCCCACAAATGCTCAATAGGGTTTAGGTCTGGAGAGATGCTTGGTCAGTCCATCACTTTTACCCTCAGCTTCTTTAGCAAGGCAGTGGTTGTCTTGGAGGTGTGTTTGGGGTCCTTATCATGTTGGAATACTGTTCTGCGGCCCAGTCTCCCAAGGGAGGGAATCATGCTCTGCTTCAGTATGTCACAGTATATGTTGGCATTCATGGTTCTCTCAATGAATTGTAGCTCCCCAGTGCTGTCAACACTTATGCAGCTCCAGACCATATCACTCCCACCACCATGTTTGGCTATAGGCAAGACACATTTGTCTTTGTCCTCCTCACCTGGTTGCCACCACACACGTTTGACACTATTTGAAACAAATACATTTATCTTGGTCTCATTAGACCATAGGACATGGTTCCAGTAACCCATGTCCTTAGTCTGCTTGCCTTCAGCAAACTGTTTGCAGGCTTTCTTGTGCATCATCTTTAGAAGAGGCTTCCTTCTGGCACAACAGCCATGCAGACGAATTTGATGCAGTGTACGATGTATGGTCTGAGCACTGACAGGCTGACCACCTTCAACCTCTGCAGCAATGCTGGCCGCACTCATATGTCTATTTCTCAAAGACAACCTCTGGATATGATGCTGAGCATGTACACTCAACTTCTTTGGTCAACCATGGCGAGGCCTGTTCTCAGTGTAACCTGTCCTGTTAAACCGCTGTATGGTCTTGGCCACCATGCTGCAGCTCAGTTTCAGGGTCTTGGCAATCTTCTTATAATCTAGGCCATCTTTATGTAGAGCAAAAATTCATTTTTTCAGACCCTCAGAGAGTTCTTTGCCATGAGGTGCCATGTTGAACTTCCAGTGACCAGTATGAGAGAGTGAGAGCAATAACACCAAATTTAATACACCTGCTCCGCATTCCCACATGAGACCTTGTAACTCTAACGAGTCACATGACACCGGGGAGGGAAAATGGCTCATTGGGCCCAATTTGGACATTTTCACTTAGAGGTGTACTCACTTTTGTTGCCAGCGGTTTAGACATTAATGGTTGTGTGTTGAGATATTTTGAGGGGACAGCAAATTTACACTGTTATACAAGCTGTACATTCACTACTTTACATTGTATCAAAGTGTAATTTCGAGACATAGTTTCCCTTGGCAGGGGGAGGATGTAGCATCCTGGTGTTAGGCAGGGTTGCTAACAAATTTAGTCTGCTAGGTGGTAACTAGCCTGGCTGATTGTTAGGGGGATCCAATGACTTTTCCTTAATTCTGGATTTGATGCAACTCTCTCTTCTGTCATTAGGTGGCATTGTTGCCTGTGGCATTCGAATGACAAGGGCATGGTAAACTCAGACTATGAGTTTATTCGGCTGTTTCAGCCAATTGGCAGAGGTTTTCTTTGGCCCCTTGGCCTGCTGGGAGAGCCTATTTATTTGGGAGGAGTCAAGTGATCGGGGTTCTGTGCCACCTGGATGGCTGTCTGGATGGACATGTGTTACAAGGCTCCGGGTTGCTAGGCCAGAACCTTGAGGACTATCCTGGGAGCACCTGGCTGCTAGGCTGCCTGAGGTCTATCCAGGTTTAAGAGTAGCAGTGCGGGGTTGGGGCTTTCGGCTGGACGTCCAACCAAGTTGCAGAGGCTCAGCCCAAGGGGAGCCTGATTGTTGCAGAGATTCAGCCAGATGGGGAACCGAGTGTTGCCAGCGGTGAAGGAGAAGCAGTTGCCACATTGGACACCTACTCCTGTTATCAGAGGCCAGTTCATGGAAGTCTGAAGAAGTATGAAAGCAATCTTATTCACTAGCCGGGGACAGTGAACAAGTGGGAAAGCTTCAGCAGAGTGCCAAGCCAGGGACCCAGTGGGATAGCATGGGTGACGCTTGAGGATTATACAGCAGGCTAGCTGTGGAAGAGCTCAGGGGATCCAGAGACATCTGGGATTTTGAAGTCTAGGGAGAGACCGGGAGCTCAGTGGTGGAAGATCTACAGTAGGATATGTGAGATGTGAGAGAAGATCTATAACGGGTTACTGTGAGTTATGTGTATAGATCTACATTGAATTTAAGAGTTCAGTCGCCATAGGAGACAGCAGTTCTACATATACAGCTACTGCATCCAGTTTAAAGGCCCTCCGTTTGTATAGCTGTCAGCCTATTATTTTTGTCTTGGAGTCTGCTAAGTGCTATTGCATCTGCCTAAGGGTGTCCTGGCCCTAAACCCTTTCTCCCTCAGTTCTTGTTAAGAGACAATAAATGTTTTCATCTTGCGCCCATATTTTCATCTTACATTACACCCACCATGCCTAGAACTGTGAAGAAGGATGTCAGCTCTCCCTAACTTTTGAGGTCACCATTAGGCCTCTAGCAGTTGGTATCACCCCCACATAGTAAACAATCACTGCACATAACAAGTGAAAATGTCAGTTTTGCAATCAGGATCTGCTGCATTGCACAGTGTATCTAACATTGGGAACTGTCCAAGAGGAAGATACTCCAATGACCTCATCAGTGTACTGCTGCTCTTTCACTATCCACTTACAGCCTGAGGTAGCTAATAGACCAGGCTGTATTTCTCATTTTCTTTATTATATCATTTTCCAATAAAAATACATGACATAGACATACCTCATCCTTTATGGAGCGTGGAAGAGAAGCAAAGGAAATTGTAAGAACAATGGAGCGTTACCATATGCAAGATATTTGTCATGACATATTTTAACACATCAGATTATGTGACTGATAGAGACAAGCATGTTACGAAAAAATCAATAAAAGATGAAGAGCTTAAACATATGTAAACTCTGAGCACATAAGGTTGTGATATATAGAGCAAGTGTAAACTGTGGCATTCATTATCAACACTCTTGTTAGCCAGAGTTGCAATGAATAGTACTCATTGAAAAATCAAAAGTCCAATTTGCAAGTAGCAGTAAGGTGAACAAACAAGTTACACATCAAAAAGGTGTGTGGTACAAGATGTGACAGAATAAGATCTGTTACACTATGAAACTACTCCGTAAAGAACAGTAAACTTACATACAATTAGAACTGGAACCTAAAAAGGTCTTAGTAGGATGCAGACCTATTGACCAGTTACAGTCAGGTTAGCAACCAATCTCTGAGGTCTAGCATTGTAAAACACAGACAAAGTAAAGGGAAAATTAAAAAATGAGGTTGAGAAGACCCCAAACTCTTATGTCGGTTGTTCATCAAGGCTCCTATTACTTCAAGAAGTTAGGAGAATTGCCTGACTAGATTGTGTATTGTCTATCCCTACAGGTGGCTATCCAATCCTCGGCTTCCATAATATCCATTACTAGAGTTGAGCGGACACTTGGATGTTCGGGTTCGGTGGGTTCGGCCGAACTTCGCGAAAAAGTTCGGGTTTGGTACCAAACTTGACCCGAACTTTACCCCGGACCCCGAACCCCATTGAAGTCAATGGGGACCCGAACTTTTCGGCACAAAAATGGCTGTAAAAAAGTCCTGGAAAGTGCTAGAGGGCTGCAAAAGGAAGTAAAACGGGGGTACAAGTGCCCTACAAAAAATGGGGATAGGGAAAATAATTTAAAATCAAATAAAAAAAATAAAAATGGGAAGGCGGTGGATGTGGAGTAGGAGCCTAGAGGTTGACTAGGCCGTGACCATGGCAGTGTAGGTGGAAGTGGCAGTGGTGGAGGAGGATGAGGAGGAGGAGGTAGCCAACACTTTTTGTTGTTTGTTCATTTTGTTTTTTCTAATTGGGGTAGCCCCCAAAATATTGAGGCATATTCAAAAAAACAAGTATACCAATGTCTGTCTAATCTGCCCCTTACAGCAACAGCAGGAACCTGACCCTATAGCAGTAGGCGATGATTTTAGAACAATAATCTGTCCCTTACAGCAACAGCAGGAACCTGACCCTATAGGAGTAGGCGATGATTTTAGAACAATAATCTGTCCCTTACAACAACAGCAGGAACCTGACCCTATAGGAGTAGGCGATGATTTTAGAACAATAATCTGTCCCTTACAGCAACAGCAGGTGTTGGGGAAATTGCATGTTTCATATTCCTCATTAAGGTTGGCCTCACAAATATCTATTATAACCTCTAATATCCTGGTTACCTTGCATGACTCAACTTATTGGCATTTGAATTGCCTTATATGGATAAGCTAGCCCCCTCTCCTCAGGAATGTAAAGGTCATATCTTACCAGGGTGTTGGCTGGGGGTGTGGTCTACACAAGGTCTATATTACCACAGCCAAAATCTATACGAGGAGTCTCACCCAGAACAGCTATGAGGCACATGTCTGGTCCTAGTCACCTATGCCATGAAAGGGACCCATGGCGGGAAACAAGCACCTTTAGTTTAGTATTCTTGATATTTTCTTTATCTTTATCTGTATCTGTCATTACTTGTAATAAATGTTATATTTTTAAGTATTTGTGTGATCTCTCTTTGCACATATCGAACATAATCCCAAAAACGTGACAAGAGATTTGGTACCAGAAGTGGGGTCAGTATAGACAAGAGCCAGTTAGCCTGTCAGAATGTTTATAGAATGTGGGAGGAGACCGGAGTACACAGAGGAAATATACACACATTAAGTGGTTTGAAGTTGGGCCTATGGTTGGACATTGCTAAGTTTAGATAAAAGCTGAGTTTTTCTTTTAGTGTTAGGCCAGGTCACTAGGAATTGGAGATTTAACTGTTCAGAAATCTAAATCCATGATGGGCTATATGGGCATTATTGTTAGTTATGGAAGGTTGGACTGGCAGTCTTGGTAACGCACCTGCCTTGACGTCAACCACAAGCATATTGGAGAAAGGAGACAAACACTTTTGACAGCAGCAACTGTCTATAAAGACTTTGCCAATGATCAGCAGCTGAACTGTTGGTGTTAGTTACACCTGTTCTGATGGTTGAATACCTGAACTGTTCCATCCGCTATCATGGTCAAGTACCTGAATCTGATCGTGAAGTACCTGAACTGTTTTGTCTGCTCTGATGGTCAACTGCTTGAACTGTCTGTAAAGTTCCAGCTACCACGTGGTTATGTGCCTGCACGTCTATGACTTGAGAGCTGCAATAGTCCGGAGGATATGGACTTTGTATTCTACAGTTCTTTCAGTTTTGCAGCATTGCAATTGTTGTGCTGCAGCTGCGATCTGATCACCGGATGTCTAAGACTCTGCTGTCCATCACCAGGTATGGAGGACTTTGACAAGTTTCTACACGTTTAAACTCCTTTCGTGTCCTCGTGCATACCTGTAGTTTGGAAGGAAAGGTTCTCAAATTTGCACATCTTTGAACAGTTTCAGGAGGTATGGACCACTACCTGTCGTCTCAGAATCTGTAGGCCACTAGTCTAGCGTCGACGTCGTGTTGTTAACGTTACGACGTTTTGACTTTCTTGACATCTTATGTTTCAGGTATAGGAGGCCTGATAACGTCGAGAGTTCAGTAT